>CAUYUJ010014980.1:0-50000 GCA_963575745.1 Prorocentrum cordatum
GCCCCCTGCGAGCTCTAACACCGTATGTTAGAGCTCCCTGGGAGCTCTAACATCGCATGTTAGAGCTCCAATGGAGCCCTAACGTAGCATGTTATATTATGTTAGAGCCCCCTGGGAGCTCTAACATCGTATGCTAGAGCTCCGTGGGAGCGGAACAGCCGGGCGGCCACTCCACTGGAGCTGCTACATACGACGTTAGAGCTCCCAGGGGAGCTCTAACATTGGAGCTCTAACATACGATGTTTAGATTATGTTAGAGTCCCTGGGAGCCTAACGTCGTAAGTTCAGAGCTCCAATGGAGATCTAACATAGATTTAGATTATGTTAGAGCTCCCTGGGAGCTCTAACATCGTATGTTAGAGCCCGTGGGAGCTCTAACACGGCGGCGGCGGCGGCGGGTAGGTCAGAGCGACCAGCGAGCTCTAACATAGCATGTTAGAGTATGTTAGAGCTCCCTGGGAGCTCTGACATGGTATGTTAGAGCTCCGTGGGAGCTCTAACATGCTCTAACATGCTATGGTAGAGCTCCCAGGGAGCTCTAACATGGCTTGTTAGGGCTCCAACGGAGCTCCAACATAGCATGTCAGAATATGTTAGAGCTCCCTGGGAGCTCGAACATGGCATGTTTGAGCTCCCGGCCTCCTCGTCGGAAGCGGCCCCCTTTCCCCCGCCGCCGCCGCCGCCGCCGCCGCCGCCGCCGCCGTCGTCGTCGTCGTCGTCGTCGTCGTCGTCGTTGTTTCTGATGTCGCTGTCCTCGCCGCGAGGAGGAGGAAGAAGGAGGAGGAGAAAGTGGACAAGGAGCAGGAGGAGGTGAGGGAGGGGGAGGAGAGATGAGGAGAAGGAGAGGAGAAGAAAGAGAGCGACAGGGAGGAGAAGGAGAGGAGAAGAAGAGAGAGGAGAAAGAGAGCTCTAACAGAGGGAGGGAGGAGAGAGAGGAGAAAGAGAGCTCTAACAGAGGGAGTACGGCAGAGAAGGAGAGGGAGGAGAAGGAGAGGAGAAGAAAGAGAGCTCTAACACGTGATATTAGAGCTTCCATGGGAGCTCTAACATGCCATGTTAGAGCTCCTCCTCCTCCTCCTCCTCCTCATCATCATCATCATCATCATCATCATCATCATCATCATCATCATCATCATCATCATCATCATCATCATCATCATCATCATCATCATCATCATCATCATCATCATCATCATCATCATCTTCATCGTCATCATCATCATCATCATCATCGTCATCATCACCGTCATCATCGTAATCAGCATCCCCCCAGGGCCCATGGCCCTCCTCCTGCTCACCCTTTTTCCTGCTATCCTGCTCCTCCTGCTCCTCATCCTCCTCCTTCTCCTCCTCCTCACGCTCCCCCTCCCCCTACCCCCTCCCCTGGACCTGGACGGGGCGCCCCGCGGGTAGTTAGAGAGCCCAAGATGGCCCAAGACGGCTCCAAGAGCGCCTCGGAGAGCCCAAGATGACCTCCGAGATGCTTCAAGATAGCCTAAGATGCCTCAAGATGGCCCCGAAGATTCCCCAAGGGGCCCCAAGAACGCTCCAAGACGGCTCCAAGAGGCCTCGGAGACCTCCAAGGAGGCCCCCAAGATGCCAAAAGCCTTTAAAAACTTACAGAAAATATATGAGTTGTGCCTTTCTCGCCTTTTCGCTTCCGATGACCATCCGAGGCCCCAAGATGGCTCCAAAATGGCCCAAGAGGGCCCCAAGAGGGGGCCAAGAGAGCCCCAATACGGCCCCAAGAGCGCCCAAGAGCGCCCCAAGAGGGGTCCAGGAGGCTATTTTGTAGGTTCCCGAGGGGCAGGGCCATTTGAGGGACCCCCCTTCGTTGATCGATTTCCCATCACACGGTAGAGCTCCCAGGGAGCTCTAACATGGCCTTCCTGAGTTCTGCCCCCCTCCCATTCCTATGTTAACCTGCCCAGTCCCCTTTCAGAACCCACTCCAAGTGATCCTCACCCCCCCCCCGTTTGCAACCTCTAAAATGAGACTCTCGTGTTCGGCATTGCATGGCCCCCCCCCCGCGTAAAAACACGCCCGAGCTAACTTCCGACTTTTTCCTCCGGCCCCGGAGCCCGAGGACGCAAGGGCGTCAAGATGCAAGATGAAACTTTCATCTTGCATTCCCTTCCTGAGTTCAGTCCCCCTCCCATTCCTACGTTAACCTGCCCAGTCCCCTTTCAGAACCCACTCCAAGTGATCCTCACCCCCCCCCGCTTGCAACCTCTAAGATGAGACTCTCGTGTTCGGCGTTGCGAGGCCTCCCGTGTAAAAGCACGCCCAAATCAACTTCGCATTTTTTTCCTCCGGCCCCGCAGCCCGAGGACGCAAGGGCACCAAGATGCAAGATGAAACTTTCATCTTGCATTCCCTTCCTGAGTTCACTCCCCCTCCCATTCCTAAGTTAACCTGCCCAGTCCCCTTTCTCAACAACTCCAAGTAATCCCCCACCTCCGCTTGCAACCTCTGAGATGAGACTTTCATGTTCGGCGTTACATGGACCCCCTCCGTGTAAAAACACGCACAAGCTAACTTCCGACTTTTTCCTGCGGCCCCGGACGAGAACGCAGCGCCGAGGCCTGCGCAGACACAGTCGCACGCGCTCGGGCAAAATGCACGCTTGATTGCCATCGCTTACCACCGCGCACCGCCACGAGCCATCCAACGGACCCATCAGGACGAACATGTTGAAGAACCTCAATCTTTCTCAATTGCAAAGTGAAACAACTGCTGTGTAAACGCGGGCCCCCGCCTCTCATCCGCCCTCATGTTTCGCCCACCCCTGCCCCCCAGAAAACATGTTTGAAAATTTGCGAGCGTCTCTTGCCTCAAACCACAAGCGAAATCTGCTGTAAGAGTGCGCCCCCCCCCCACCCCACCACCACCGCCACTCCTCCGTCTTCCTGTTCTGCAAACCCTCGGCCCTCCGAACACATGTTCTGGAAATTTGCGAGCGTTTCCTGCTTCAAACACACAAATGACAAGTTATGTGTGCATGCGAGACACCGCCACTCCTTCCTGTCTCATGCCCCTCCTCCTCCTCCTCCTCCTCCTCCTCACCTTCCCGCTCCTCCCCTCTCCCCCGCCCCCGCGCTTTGTTAACGCTTCCCCCTGCCACCGTGTTCTGCGGAAAAGATGTGTTGATTCCCGCCTCCTAGGTCAATCTCCAGGAGGGCCTCGAGGGCCAGGCAAGAGTCAACCAAATGCCTGTGGAAATCAAACCACCCTTTTGGCAAAGCCCCTCGCCCGTCCCTCCTCCCTGTCCTCCTCGTTATTTTATGTTTTTTTTGGTTGAAGATATATCTCGGCAAACGGTCAGCACGGTCAACGTGGAATGCTGCATTACTGAAGCGCTCTTTCTGCTACCAGAACGCCTTACTGTTCTTGAACTAGCAGGAACGCCGCGGGCCGCGCGCATCAAGCAAGCACGCGCCCAAAACCTGCAACTTACAGAAAGAATTAAACGATTCTGAAATTCAAGGGACCCTAGGGGTCCCCGACCCGAAAAGGAGGGGGGAGTCCTTGTGGGTGGCAGGGGGGATGGCGGGGAGTTGCGTGAGGGTCGTTACTTTCTTCTGGCCCTCCGCCGTCCTGGCCCGAGCGCGGACGCTTCGGGGGCCGCGCCCGTGCCCAGAGTTCCCCTGCCCCGCCCAATGCGCAAAATTTATGGCGGCACTAGCCACCCAAAGCGGCATTGGCGGCGCCGGGAGGCTCGTCTACGTCCAAGGGAAGGATGCGCGCTCCATGGGCCCAAGGGCCAGACTGGCATTTCATGGGCGGAACCTGGTGGCTCGCCTAAGCCCGAGGACCAACAAGGCATTCCATGGGCGGAGTCTGTTGGCTCGTCATAACTCCTAGAGCCAGAATGGCGTTCCATGGACGGAGTATGGGGGCTCGTCTAGGTCAAGCGGCCCGAAAAGCATTCCATGGGCGGGGCCTGGTGGGTAGCCTACGTCCAGGGGCCAGAATTAGATTACATGGGCGGGGTCTGGTGGCTCGTCCACCTCCAGGCGCCAGGCGGGCATTTCATGGGCGGGGCGTGGTGATTCATTGTCTGAGTCCAAGGGCCAGAAGGGCGCCCCATGGGCGGAATCTGGTGGATCTTATACGCCGAAGGGCCAGAGGCGCATCCCATGGGCGGCGCGCGTTGGCCCGTCCACGTCCAGAGGCAAAAAGCGCGTTCCATGGGCGGACTCCGTTGGGACGTCTAGGCCCAGGGACCATAATGGCATTTCATGGGCGGAATCTGGTGTGTCGTCTAGGTCCAAGGGCGCGACGGGCATTCCATGGGGGAGTCTGCTGGCTCGTTGAAGTCCAAGGGCCAGAAGGACATGCGATGGACGGGGCCTGGTGGCTCGTCTACGTCCAACGCCATGAGCAAGATCGCCCCGCCCGCGCGATCACCAGACTGCCACATGGGCAGACGCTGCCAGCAAAAAACTCGCGCGCGAGGGGCGCCCTCCGAGAAAAATAAAGATCATCTCGCGCACCAAGACACGCTTAATTTTCGCCCCCCCCCCCGTCAGCGCCACCCCCATGTGGATCTGAAGGACTCTTGTCTCCGGTGGCGACCCAAGAGTAGTGCCCCGCGCTCAAGTCGGCCAGCAACCCCCCCCGGAGCAGGCGCGAACTGTTCTCGCCCCCGAGCCCTTCCAGAATATGTCGGGCGAGAATGCGCCGATCTTTGTCATTCCCCTGGGACTCCACTCCGAGCGCCTCGAAAATGACTCCCCAACGCCGACTTTCCCGTGCTAGGGGCCTCGCCCGACTGTTGAAACGCCGGGGAGCCCAGCCGAAGTTTTTGACGAACGCAACGCCGTCTTCCACCAGCTGCTGCTCCCCGAGTGTGTTGCGGAACACGGTGGAGGTAGTCAGGAACTTGGCCAGACTTGGCGGCTTCTTACCCGTTACCAGCAGCTCGTCCGTGGTCGTTATTTCGCTGTCTCCTTTCATCGAATTGGCCAGAACCTTCTGGGACGAGTGAGACTCGTCCCACGCGTGAAACGCCAGCCCAGGGAACGTAGCTGTTGCAGCCAGGGGTACACTTAGATCCGCCCCATCGCTGCACCATGCCCGAGTCTCCTGTCGCACATGCTTGTGCAAGTCCCCGTCCAGCTCCCCGCCTGCCGTCTGGCACGCGCGACGGACGCGCTCCTCCAGCATGGGAGCCTTGCCGTCGCAGTCCATGCCCCGCGGGAACTCCCGCATCCCGATCACCCGATCCACGATCCAGGGCCCTCTGGGGCCCAGCTGTTCCAGCCAGCCTGCCTTGAGACCGTAGCTTGGGAGGAAGTCCAAAGCCTTCGGGATCGACCACAGCACGGCGCCAATTTCGACCTGGTACGTGCGGTCGAGGCCGTCCGCAGCCAAACGAAAAACAGCACCATGTTTGAGGATCCTCTGCGTGATGATCTTCTCGTGCTGAGCCATGGTGGTCACCAGCCTTCGGCGCTGCCGACTAGACTCCAAAACTTGGCGGTCGCCCCCAACGAACGCATCCCGCCACACGTCGAAACTACTGAAGGAACTGGTTGTCTCCAACATTGCACGGGTGGCGACCGCTGCGCGGCAACCAGGGCGCTGGTCGGCGTTGCGGACGACGGCGGGCGCAGGCGCCACGGCTGTTGCAGCTGCTGCAGCTGATGCAGCCTGCATCAGCCGTTGTGGGGAACACAGACACGGGGAGACCCTGGTGCGCACCTTCCGCTCGAATCCGCTCCCTCCACGCCGCTTCTGCTGCCCGGTGCTCCTCGCACTGTGCATGGCGCACGAGGTTTTCCTTGCGTTGGAAACTCGCGGATCCCTGGCCTATGGTGGAATAGCAGCGAGCGCCCTTGAACGCCGAGCAGAACAAGCAGACTTCAAATCTACCACCTACGCAGCCTATCCAAGTTTCACCCTTCAGTGTTACTGGATTCGTCGCAGACATCGAGGCGCTCCACTTCTCCCTGTTCTTCCCAAATTTGCAAGCGCCGCAGGTGGAGACGTGCTTTGGGTAGTCGTGGCTGGCGACGTGCTCCTCCAGGGTCATGGACAACGAAGGCGGGAACTTCTCGACTACTTTGCTCGGGGCGGCCTTCGCCTTCGCTCTTGCAGCCGCGGCTGCCTCGCTGCTGGAGCCGCTGTCCTCTTCGGAGCCGCTGTCGGAGCCGCCGTTGGAGCCGCTGTCCCCTTCGGAGCCCGCTGCGTCGGCAACTCCGTCGGCGCCGTCGGCGTCGGACCCTGCGTCAGCATCGGCGTCCGAGCCGTTGCAACTGCCACGGCTTGGCGAAACTGCCCTCGAAGAAGAAGCAGGGCTCGAAGAAGAAACAGGGCTCGAAGAAGAAGCAGGGCTCGAAGAAGAAACAGGGCTCGGGGAAATCCAAGGAGAGGACGAGGCCGCAGGGCTCGGGGCAATCAAAGGAGAGGACGAGGCTGGAGGGCTCGGGGAAACCGCCCCAGCGGACGACGACATTATTTTGAGCCAAGTCCTACGGACCACAATGGTGACGATGGTGATGGTGATGGCGGTGCTGAAAGTATGGATGGTGATGATGATGCTGATGATGATGATGATGATGGGGATGGTGATGATGGTATGGTGAGGGCGGTTGTGATGGTGATGATGGTGATGGTGATGATCGCCATCGCCATCGCCATCACCATCAGCACCACCATCATCTCCATCACCACCACCATCAGCACTACGATTTGATAACCACCATCATTACAATCGTCGTCGGCATCGAAAACCTAAATACACTCAGCCGACTCAACCTAAATCCGCCCTAAATCAAGCCAGGAAGCGCCGCTCGGCTTCCTGATCGTCTGTGCCGAACAGACTGTCTAGAGTCTGCTCAACGACGTCGCGGAATTCGCGAACTGCCTCGTCGGGCGGCCTGCCGAGTCCAGCGGCGAAGCCAGCCGCCTCGTCTGCTGCCTCCTTGGCCTCGTCGACAACCTCCGCGGTCGCGCGAACCTTCTTGGCGACTTGCAGCGACCGCGCCATCGCCCGGGGCCCGAGCTGGCTGAACGCGAGGCGCGCCGGCGCGCGCGGGCGGGTCGCGGCGGGGCGAGGCGCGCCCCCCTGAGGGCCCAGGGCAGCCAGCGACGCCGAGATGGCAACATAGTCGCACGCGCGGTCGCCGCGCGATGGGCGCGCGGGCGCGCCGACCACGGCTTCAACAACTCTGGGCCGCCAATATCCCCCGGGGAGGCGGGGCCCCATGTTCCAGTCTGCGCCGGCGATGAAGGGCTCAGAGACCCCCCGAGGAACAACTGCAGGTCTCCGAGCAGGTCGACGTCGCACCCGCGCAGCCCCGAGGAGTGCTCCTGGCATGCGCTCACCACGACGATCACAAAGCCTCCGAATGCCACCGTCCTAACGACCAGCCTCGCGTAGTGGGGCCCCACGCCTGGTCGACCGCGTTGACTCCTCGGTGCTTCGCCGTGGGAATCGGTGCACCGCGAAGCGGGTCCCCCGCGGCAAGAAGACGTCGCCTCTGGCCCCCGCGCCCAGGAGGCCCTCGATAACGGTCTGCGCTTCGGCCCAAGTAGAGCCGCTCAGCGTCGCGATGCTAGCCAGCGAGGGGCGCGTCCCCGACTGCGGGGGCGGGGGGCACTCTGCGAGCGTGAGCACCTGCTTCGCGTCAAAATGTTACTTGCCCGAGTCCTTACGCCCTCCCATGGAATTGCCGCGGGGTTCGCGGCGGCCGCTGGCCCCGCTTCCACCGCGAGGCCTGGGCCACGTTCCACCTCGCGCCGTGGCCACCTCGCGATGCTGTGGCCAGGGGTTCCAGCTCCTGGTGACGAGCTCCTCCTTGACCGAGACGTCGCCCGCGGCCGCCCCCCCCGGCGGCGGCGCCGCTGCCGCTTCCGCCACAAACTGCCCCCCCCCAGCGTCGCCTCAGCGCCTGCGTCAACACCCACTGGGGGACTCCAACCAGCGACGTCGACCGCGTCGGGTGGGCGTCGGTCCCGGGCCACGAGCAGCCTCCAAATAACCTCTCTTGACTGGCTGGCGACCCGCTCTCTGGACCACCAGAAGGCATCGCAGCACCAGGACCCATCGCCCAGGGGCGAACCATCTGTGTTCGCCGCACCTGCATTGGCCAAGCCGCGCGCGGGCTCGGGGGCTGGCCTGGCCCAGGGGCCCGCGGCATCCCCCGAATGCTTGCCTTGCCCGCGGTCAGCGGCAGGCTGCTAGGGGCAGGGCGAGAAGCCGCCAGCAAGACTCCGAGAGGGCGGACCTGGGTGGATGCAGGCTGCCGCGGGCGGCGGTAGCTCCACGTCGTTGCCATCGCCCTCGAGGCCGCCGCCATCTGCAGGGCAGCTGTCTGCCTACGCCGCGCGGGCGGTGGACTGCGAAAGGGCCTCCACCGTTTCAGTGGGGGTCGCCCCGAGGCCCCGCCTGAGCTGCTCAATGTGGCGGAGTTGCCCGTCCACCAGCTCCCAAGGTTTGCCACTCGAGAGGGCCGCCTGCGCTGCTCTCGCCTGCGAGCGCTCCGCCTTCTGGAGGCCGCGCGTTGCTACTCAAATTCCTTATTGGCCTGCTCGACCGCCTGCTGGCAGGTTGCCTGCCGCTGGTGGGCCATGTGGAGCGCCTGCAACGCCTTGGCGAAGGTGGACTCGGTTTCCTTCAGCAGGGCCTTCTCTTTGCCGCGGATCCTGCCCTCCGCCCTGCCGAACGCGAAGCCCGCAGAACGCAGGATGGCTGCCTTGGGCCGCGCTGCCCGCTTGGCCAGCTGTTCCGCCTCAAGGGCCTAGTCGAGCAAGCTCCTCTGCCTCGCGAGCCTTTCCTCCAGCTCCCCGCGCGTCTCCGACGAGGAGGCCGCCAAGCGGCCTCGCAAGACACCTCTCGAGCTGCGCGGCCTCGCGGCGGATGCTCTCCGAAGGGGGATCTGTTCCTCCTGGGCTGCCGCACTCACTGGCGCCAGCGGCGCTCCCTCCGCCGACGTGCTTCGGGCCTCCGCGGGCGGCCTGCCGTGCCGCGGCACGGGCCTGGCGGGCCGCGGTGCGCCCGCGCCCCTGCAGCACCCAGCCGTCCGAGTCGGCCACGGCAGCTGGCGGCGCCGCTGATCCAGCCGAAGGCTCCGGCTCGGCCGCACCGACCCAAGGCGGCGCGACCTGACCGCAGGCCCGGCACGCTGAGCGGGCGCACCACCTCCACCCGCGACACATCGAGCAGGACCAACACTCGACATGCCGAACAGAAGCAATGTTTGCCCCATCGCCCACGCGGGCTCCTGTTGCCTCAGCCGCCCGCGACGGGTATCCAGCGCGGACGGGCGCCATGAGCCGAGTGCCCGGCGACTGCAAAAACTTCTAAAGACAAAGCGGCGCAATCATGCGGGCCTTAGCTAAGCGCCCCTCGCGCTCAGAATCGCCTGACGGACTCGCGGTCGTCGGGTGCGCCATGGCCTTGAACCAACATGGCTAAAACTACGGTCGGTGAGGGCGTTGGATAAGGAACCATTGATCAGGAATACAGTGTCGGGAAGCCGGTGGAACTCCAATCGAGGTTCGGCCATGGAAATCACCGCCGCCCTCGCAACACAGGGAACACTGCAAAGTCTGGATCCTCATGGGCACGTTCCTTGACGAACGCCTCCACCGTAACATTTGCGAGCGCCTCAGCGAGCCACCCCTGGCGCGCGGGCCTGAAACGCGTACTGCTGGCTCTGCGCCTGGCCCTGCTGGCCGAAGCCGGCGAGCCGCATCGCAGAGGCGCGCGGCGGGGCGGGAGGAGGAGGAGCGAGGAGAGAGAGAGGAGGAACGGAAGTGGAGAGGAGGAGGAGGAGGAGGAGGAGGAGGAGGAGGAGGAGGAGGAAGAGGAGCAGAGCGAGGGAAGGAGAATGAGAGAACAGGAGGAGCAGCGGCAGAAATATCCAGAGGCCTTCATAACTTTTGGAAGATCTCCCGCCTTTCTCCGGGGACTCGAGGGGGCCAGGGTCTGAATGGGAGGACGAAAAAGGAGGAGCAGGAGGAGCAGCAGGAGGAGAAGGAGGAGGAGGAGGAGCAGGGAGAAGAGGAGGAACAGGAGAAGGAGAGGGAGGAGAGACGTCGGATAAAGGGGAAGGGGAAGAGGACTAGTAGGCGGAGGACGAAAAGAGGCCAATGCAGACCGCACTGCTTCCCATTTTAACATCCGGCGGGACATATTCACTAACGCTGGTCTGCCAGCGTGGTCCATCGCAGGAGTGGAGTTGACACTGCCGACGCAGATTACGAGCTCGACGCTATTCTAAGTGGCCACTTTGCGCCGGTCACGCGTCACATCCTCCTGCCACATCGCGCGCACTCCTGTCTGGCATGGTTTCGTAAACTGTTTCCTCCGCGTTTTCTTCAACCATGACACATAATTTCAGTGTTGGCTATACATTCGTCTCGTCGATGTGTAGATGTGTATACGCCTAATGTTGGACTGTGTCGATTATGGCAAACTCGACCACCCCAGAATCTCCAACAAATCTTCCCGCGACTTTTCTGGAATCTCCTAGCACCAGAAAAAATCCCGCGAAACTCCGACCAATCCTCGCGCCTAAAACACCTCAAGCGAAACCTTCAAAACATCTTCGCGCATTAAAGAACTCCAACAACAACTCCAACACATCTTCGCCCCTTGCGAATCTCCAAACAATCTCCAAACTATATGTAACAAATCTTCGCGCCTTACGAATCTTCAAACGTCTCCAACAAATCTCCGCGCCTTACGAACCTTTCACAACAACAATCAAACAATATCCGAGGACATCTTCAACACATCACAACAAAAATATCGCTGGACGTTTTCTGGCGATATTTTTGACATTTGTTCGGAGCCCGGAGATTGTCCGGAGATTTCCCCAGAGATGTTTTGAGCCCGGAGATTTTCCAGAGATTATGAAAATAACAAATCCCAATTTGGAGGTTGTCCCGGAATTATTCCAGATTCGTTTTGCCAAGAGGGCCCCGGTCGCGTTTGCCATGTTGGCCCAATCAAAGCTAAGAGTCACTCTGCTCATCTCTCTTTCTCTCTCTCTCTCTGTCTATCTCTCTTTCTCTCTCTCTCTCTCATTATGTGACTTTCTGTCCACGATGCGGACGACGCGCTTCGCGCACGCTGCGAGGCCACAGTCCGAAGGTAACAAGAGCCTGCTTCGACGGCCGCTGCGGGGTAACACTTGAACTTTCGTTGTGTCGCCGAGTGTGAAACTCAACCGACGCACTCTTCAATTGACCCTGGACCAGCCGGCCTTTGAGATGTTGGACTTGCTGCATGTGCACATGGCCCAATCTGAGCAAGTGCGCAAGTGCATCACACACGCTTCAAGCGAAGAGCATGCTCTGCGGCCCTCGGCGTGTGTCCGAAGGATAAGGCGCGACGAGTCGCAATAAGCTCAACTCACAGGGCAACTGTGTGGCTTAAGATGTTCATCCGTGGCCCTCCTACCGCACTGCATTGCATCGTTCGCACTGTTTCTGAGTTGCACACGCTGGACGTGGTCTTCAAGGCCCAGCGGGTCAAGGGCTGCTGCCAGCCGCATGTTCCTCACCACTGAGGGGATCAGGCAGTTGGACGAGCCGAGCTCGGGGGAACTAATACAAGGACGGATGTGGTCACGTTGTCTGCTCCCGCTCTTACCTACAACTTCATACCCTGTGCCTGGCACACTGGGTGCATGCGTGGGCCTACATCTTCCGCCTCCTCCTTCGCCTCTCCCCGTCCGCGCTGCTTCCCATGGGCATGGCTGTCTGAGCTGGCGCTTCACTGCATCTCGTCGATCGACGCCGCGGGTCTGCGGTCAAACTGTGGGCAACGTGAGAAGGAGGAGAAAGAGCAGGAGGAGCAGGAGGAGGGCGAGCAGGAGGAGAGAGGGGGGAGAGGGGGAGGAGGATGATGGGAAGGAGCAGGGCGGTGATGACGACGACAACGACGAAGGGGAGGACCGAGGGGGAGGTCCAGGAAAAAGAGGAAATAAGGGGAAGGGGAGGGAAGGAGCAGGAGGAGAAACAAAAGCATGGGTGAGCCTAGAAGACGCGTCTCCTCCGCAACCCGCCACGACGCCCGCGATAGGTCCCATGCTCAGGGCGCGAAGAGGAGGGATAAGAGGAGGAAAAACATCAGGAACAAGATCAGTCCCGTAGGAGTTCGCCGGCTGCTGCTTATCGCCTGTTGCACGACTGCTCGGCCAGCTGGAACGCACGGGAACTCTGGCGGGACGAAACTTGATGTCGCCTGATCTAGTGCGGCCCGTGACTCGCGACGGACGCCGTACCACGGGCCCAAGATTGGGCACCAGCGCGCAACTGCTGACGACCCTTGGCCTCTGAGGACGAGATAGACATGGGCGTGGGAGCGGGAGGGAGCCGGGCAGGAGGGCAGGGGCAAGACCGATGGCGGCCAAGGCCTCCCCTCTGGGCTCTGTCGCCGCGCCCGGAGCCAGAAGGACTGCAGACGCCACCCGGCAGCGATCGACGCATCTTCCTCCCTCCTCTTTCCCCCCCACAGGTCCCCCTCTCCCTCGTCCATCTCCTACTCCTCCCCCGTTCTCCTCCCCCTCCTCCCCCCACTGAACCCTCCGTTCCTTCCTTGGCTTCCATCCGCTCCGGCCTTCCCCCCACCCTCCCGCTCCTCCTCCCTCCCTCCCTCCCTCCCTCCCTCCCTTCCCCGCCCCTTTCCATCCTTGGGGAGGGAGTGGGGTAGTGAGCAGACGAGCAGTGAGGAGGAAGGGAGTGTGGAGGGGAGAAGAGTCAAAATCATTTGGTGACGCCGAAGACGTCGATGCTCTTCATTGCAATAGCCCTGCAGAAAGGCCATGAGACAACTCTCTGAGCGTGGCCACCTCAAGGTCCACTCTCTTTTTATTTGGTATTTCGCCGGGGGCTGCGTCCCGAAAGCCATCTGACGGCAAGACGCGCAGCTGGGCCGCAAGCTGAGCACGAGCTTTGTCGCGGCGGTCGAGCCAGCCAGGTGCTCCACTGCCCATCCCATGGCCCTGCACCCTCCTGCCTTCGCCCCTTGAGGGAGGCAGGGCGAGGGGAGGAAAGGCAGGTGAGAGATACCTTAGCAGGTAGGCTCCCACGCCGTGCAGGTCTCTCGCTCCTGGCTCCAACTTCACATCTGGCGAAACACACACCAACGCCAACACCAGATGCCACTGCTCGCCATTCCCGACCGCGGGCAATGGGCTGGCGATGGCGCCCTGTGGGAAACGCCTGCTTTAATGTGTATGATGCAGCTGTTTTGCTGGTTTGTATGTTGTTGTGTGTTTGATGTTGCTTTGTGTTATTACGTATGCGTGGTGTCTCCAATGGCATCATATCGGGCACGAAATGCTTTTGCGTTCCCGCTTCCCGATTGCGCCATACGAGAAACTCAGTGCTGTACAGTGCTTTCGCAATCGTTCCATCGGGCATAACTTGACTTTCCTTCGTGTCCTGTGGCGTGCTGTTGGGAACTGCGTGAGATTTCATTGTGTTGTCGGCGCCCGGCTCCGAGCCCCCACCGCGTGGAATTCCGAGGTCGGTGGGGAAAAGGCTTGAGCACTATGCGGTCGAAGTTCTCCACATTACGCGATCAAATTTTTCACGGCAGCAAAATGCAGGTGCGGCAACACAGGGCCCCTTAATTGCGACCAGGGGGCAGACAACTCAGCAAACCCTCGGCGCTCACCGAACAGTCTCGCGCACATTAGGTATGCGAGCGGCCTAACTGGCTCGCGCGCCCCAGCGGGCGAAGGACCAGGGGCGGGCTGTCCCCCTCCCCCTCTTCCCCCTCCCACTGGTGTAAAGTGCAATTTTGAGCGGGGCGGCAGGGGTTGGTGGGGCACGAGCTCACCACACCGTCGGGGCCCTCAAGGCCTCCAGATCCACGGCTCCATACGGCACAGAGCATTCCAACGATACGTGCTCCCGACATGCCACAATCTCCTTGTTTTTATTCCACGTGGCACGTGCGTGCCCAGTCAGGCACACAAGGAGGTGAAGGATGTTAAAGACAACAGTGGGGACATTGTCATGCGCAGCCTTGCGGGACAAATTGGAATGAAGCCGCGTGCTGAGACTGAGGTGCAATAGTGGGGGCGCAGTCCAGTGCAGGAAGGGTTGCCACACCTCGAAAGTTTGGCACATGTGGGGATTCACACCCTATGACTGCAGTCGACAGCAATCAGGAGGGCCCCGATCGGGTTGCCACATTCTGAAAGTGGACGCAATTTTCGACGCATCCAGTGAAGGAAGGACGGCACATATCAGACCAAGCGCTGCGAACTAAACTTAAACCAGTTAGGTGGAGCATTGTTGGACACCAGTGTGTGCTTGAGTACATACGTCGAGCAACACGGCTGAACGAAGATGGTGTTGTTGGTCAGTGACGCTGCGATCTGCGCGATGAGTGCGTCCATGCTCAGTATTTTGAAGATGTCCCACGCGACACTGGCTAATAATAGCCTCTGGTAGCATAATCCCTTGTAAGGTACGTATCAACAGATCTGCACATATGGCATAAACATATACAAGCACACGAACATGTACGTACATAGGTATAGGTGTTGATACACACACAAAAGTGCATGTGCATGTATGTGGAACTACACATGCATATTGCATAGTCACGTGCACGCACGTGCACCGATCGCACTCTTCACTTGGTGGTTTACAATCATCTCCCAAACAATGCTTGCACTTGGGGGTTCCTACTTCTGTTCTGAGGAGCTGGGCCTGGGTGTCGGTCTGGCGGCTCGTGCTCGCCATCGCCGCCCCGTCGCCGCCTCGCCGCCGCCCTTCGTCTATGCTTGGGTGTCGGTCTGTCGGCTCCGCGCTCGCAGTCGCTGCCCTGTCGCCGCCTCGTCGCCGCCGATCGTCTGGGCCTGGGTGTCGGTCTGCTGACGGCTCCGTGTTTGCCGTCGCCGACCCGTCGCCGCCTCGTCATCGCACAGGGGTTGACCGTATATATTGCACCACATGGATTGCGCCACATATATTGCACAGCATAGTGTGCACAATGCTGGTTTCACTGCATAGGTTTTGCAACATATACTGCACAGGATGTATTGCACCGAGTAGATTGCACCACCTGATTTCCACCACATAGTGTGCATAAGATTGATTGCACCAGCTAGGTTTAACCATATATGTTGCACAACATATAGTGCCCACATCGGTTGCAGAGTATAGATGGCACAACATAGAGTGCATCACATAGACGGTACCACACAGAGTACACAACGTGGATAGCAACATACATAAAACTCGTTATATATACATATATAGGTACAACGATCAACATACAATGCTATCACCATACTGTGTTGGATGCATGCTGGCTAACACATGTATATAAGCATACATGGAAAACCGGCATTATTGGAATATTCAACATGTAGATCTATGCGTGGGTGCATGTGTACGTCTAAATGCAAATGTGTGTATATCTATACACATAACCACCATTATGCCGCGAAGCGCTGACTGGAACACCCGCGGGTCCGCTAGAGCCCCAAACACGCATTTACTCGGTACTGCAAGTGCCCTGTTTCTGTCCTCGGCGGCTACCGCGGCGACGGCGACGGCGGCGGCGGCGTCCACCTCCTGGCTCTCCTCCTCCTCCTGCTCCTCCTGGCTCGCCCGCCTCCTCCTTTTCCTCCGCCTGGCCCCTGGCCCTGTCCTCCTCATCACCCGAGCTCTCCTTCACGTCCACCTCCGCATCCTGGCTCCCCTCCTCCTGCCTCTGCTCCTCCCCCCCGCCCTCACAGGATGGAGCGACGCACACCGAGAGGAGGCACCCGGCAGGTGCGGGTGCGGGTGCGACTCGGCCGCGCCCTCGCGCTCGAACCAGGGGACGAAAACCTCGCGCTCGCGGCCGCTCGGTCGGGCTCTCGGGCGCCACCCGGGCCAAATGACCCAGACCACCGACGTATTGCACAAATGGTGCGGAGGCCTGTCGCCGTTCTCTGCCATTCGTGCTGGGCCCCGGGACCGTCCAACGACGACTCAGGATAAATAGCCGGTGGTCCAGGGGATGGGGTCGAGAGTTCCAGGGATCTCCGGGGAAGGGGGGCGGGGTAGTGCCTGACATCCTCGCTTCGCAGCACAAATCGCAGCGAAAAGCTTGTGACAATTTTCGGCCCCTGGGGTCCCGCACCAGACCCAAGGGCCGTCAAAAACGGCTCGGGCTGAAAAGCTTGTCCCAGGGCAGGAAGTCCAGACTTCTGGGAAGCCACGTTGTGAACAGATCGCGACGTCGGGTGTCTGAAGTTTAGCTAGGCAGGAGCGTGTTTTAACTTAGATTATTGCAAGTGCGTTGGCATAGCATCGCCGCCCCCTCTCCGACGCCGACGTTTTAAACAGAGCTGGGCCGCATAGGCGTGCAAGTGAGTCAGGACGTTTGTGTGTGTGCGTGTGCGCGAGTGCGTGTGACGATAATTATGATTGTGATGATGATGATGATGATGATGATGATGATGATGATGATGATGATGATGATGAGGATAAGGATCATGATGAGGAGAATGATAATGGCGACGACGATAACGACAATGGTAATGATAATGATAATGATAATTGTGGTGGTGATGATGGTAAGGAGGAGGAGGGGCTGATGGTGATGATGGTGATGATGATGCTGATGCTGATGATGATGGTGATGATGATGGTGATGATGATGGTGATGAGGATGCTGATGATGGTGCTGGTTATTAAAATGCGTGCGCGTGTGAATGAGTGTGCTCAGGTGCGGGGCGTGTCCAGATAAAAGATAAAACAATAACCTTACTCAGGATGTGGGGAAAACCGTTCCCCCCCCCCCGAGAGCCCACGTTGCCAACACAACTGCAATCCAATATTTCAGAAAATCACTACAGGAGCCCTGAAACCAACCTTTCTGATGCATCTCTCGAGTTATGTTGTGCCCGTCCTACTTAAGGGCCGCATCCCAGAAATAGTTTCGAGCACCCAGAAAAGTGTCAAAAGAGTGTTGAAACAGTGTCGAAACAGTGTCGGGCGAGTGTCTCCCAGGGCCCAGCACGTGCAAACCCTTGAGCTTCGGTACTTTTTTGGGGGCGCTCGAAATTCCTGGTGATCAAGGCTAAAGTAGGTTGGAGCATCATAACTCTCGAGCTGGATCGATCTGTGACAGCCGTGGGGCCCGCAGCCGGGCAAGAAAACGCCCGGTGCGCAAACATTGCGACAATACAGCGCAGGGGCCAAGGCAGAGGCCGTGCCCGAGGGGCCCCAGCGCGGGGGGCCTGACTACCTGCCAGACCACCCCAACCCAACCCGAAGACTCCGATTTCGGGTTGGGGGAGGGTATGGGCTCCATATGTGTTTTCTCGATGTTCCCGGACCCCCCCCCCACTAGAAACCGAGGGTAAATCTGAGCCTTCGGGTTGGGTTGGGGTGGTTTGGTGGGTGGTGAGGGCCGGGCCACAGACCACAGCGGGCACGCAGGCCTCCAGCGCGGCGGAGGGGCCGGAGCGCGGGGGCCGGGGGAGCCTCGTGCCTGGCCTCCGCGCCAGCATCCACCCGAGAGCCGAGCGGAGGAGGAGGAGGAGGAGGAGGAGGAGGAGGAGGAGGAGGAGGAGGAGGAGGAGGAGGTGGAGGAGAAGGAGGAGGAGGAGGGGGAGATTCCAGCTCTTGGCGGCGAGGCCTCAGAAGTGGGAAAGGGCTGGGAGCACCAGAGCCGAGCCCCCAGGGCTACGAGAGGGACAGGGGCCACCCCCCCAGGGAGGGGAAGGGGCGGAGGAGTGGGGGAGCTCGGAGGTGTCCGCGCAGCCTAGGCGCCTCGACGCCGGGACGCTTCGACACCTCGTGTGGGGAAGCAGTGGCTCTCACCTCTAGGAGGCCTCTTGGAATGACTTTCGCAGCGCTCTTTGCGCGTCCTGGGTCGCCTTGGCAGCGTGAACATGCGATTTGGGCGCCACGTTGGGCCGTTTAAAGCAAGTCTTGGCCATATTGGTGGTCTCCTGGCGCCGTTCGGATGACGAAATCGTGACTTCGACTACCCTGGAAGCCGATGTAGCCTCCCAGAGCTCCCAAAAAGATTTCGGACCCCTGGGAGGTAAATTTGGTACCTAAGGTATCCCCGCGGCATGCTGCCGCGCCACGAACCGTGGGAGCCCATGGGGGGGGGCGTACAATCCAAAAGCGAGAGGGACAAGACCTTCAGCCAGGATGGATTGAGCCAGCGCCGCTGGGGCTTGAGCCCAAATTGCAAAGCCGGGGTCTCAAGGCTTGTGATTATTTCATTGCCCGAGGGTGTGAAGCCCCCCCGCCCCAGGACCTTGTAGGCGCTGTCCACCAGCCTGCCCGCCTCCTGATCTCCCGTGCTTCGGCCTCTCGCTCCCGCGATGAGGGAAGGGTGAGGTTCTACGAGTGGCCGAAGACACAGAAGATTCCCACAAGGGGGGTGGGGGATCCCGAGACCGCCCGGTCCGGCAGCCGTCCTGCAGCCGTTTCGTCGGAGCGTTCCTCACAATTGATTCCGAAATGGTGCTCTCGTCTCAATGCCGGCTGCATGTTGGCCACACGATCCCTGGCAAAACATACATTGAGATGCACGGGGCCGTGCTCTCTCACCCCTGTCCCAGTTGCACCTTTCCCAGGAATCCCTGGGGATACATAGGACATAGGAATGCATGATACCAGAGAGAAACCCCAAACATAATCTTTTGAGGGCTGTAGGGCTATAGGGCTACAGGATGGGCTCTTGGGCGCTATATGGGCTATATGGCTATATGGCTATATGGCTATATGGGTTATAGGGCTATAGGGCTATGGGGCGATAGGGATACAGGGCTATAAGGCTATAGGGCTACAAGGCACCGGGCACCCGGGCACCCGGCACCCGGCACCCGGGCACCGGGCACCAGTTACCCGGGCACCCGGGCACCCGGGCACCCGAATTCGGCCACCGAATCGGCGGCGAACCCGGGCACCCGGGCACCCGGGCACCCGGGCACTCGGGCCCGGCCACCGAATCGGCGGCGCACCTCACCTACCCTTAAATCCGCTAGTGCCCCTATAGAGAGGCAAGCTCTGATTGGGGAATATTCCACCAGCCGACCTCAGGATGCTTTGCTGGGGCAGTGCTTCTCCGACCTCGACCCCCCTCCCCTTCCCCCCTCCCTCGACCTCGACCTGCCCCTTTCCCCCCCCCACCCCCCTCGCTCGACCTGCACCCTGCACCCCCTCCCTCGACCTCGACCTGCCCCTTCCCCCCTTCCCCCCCTCGCCCTCGCCCTCGACCTGCTCTGCCTCCCCCCACCCCCTGGCCCGCACCCTCCCCCCGCGGACCTTGTAGGCGCCGTCCACGAGCCTGCCGGCCTCGGGCCCCTCCGCGTGCACCAGCGCCCCGCGGGGCTCCAGGCGCGGGTCCGCCGGCAGGGGCGGGAAGGGGCCCGCCGCCTGCGCGCGTAGGGGGGCCCGGCGGGGGTGATCCGGCGGGGGCGATCGCGCCCGGGGGCAGAGAACAAATCGGGTCGGGCGAAAGGGGGGGATTGGGAAAGGGGGGGGTACGAAATTTGCTGCATGCAGCTGGTTTCGGCCTCACCGAGGGGCCCATTCCTCGATACATACTCTATGTCCCTCAATAGTTTTGGGGGTACCTGTAGTCCGGGGGGGGTACCTGTAGTCCGGGGGGGGGGACTTGTGGTCCGGGGGGGGTACCTGTAGTCCGGGGGGGGTACTTGTAGTCGGGGAGGGGGTACCTGTAGTCCGGTGGGGGTACCTGTACGTAGTCCGGGGGGGGGCGCGCACGGGGGTACTTGTAGTCCGGGGGGGGGGGCATATATGGTCATGCCTCAAAGCACGCGTGGTTCCACGCACGCAGGTGTTTAGTACTTACGCGCGCGGGACCTCACGCGCATCGTTGCACACGACACGCCCGCGCGCACGCGCACATGCACGCACAGACTCACACGCACGCGCGTGATCTCCTCCCGTCCCACCCCCTGTATTCAGTCTCTCTCTCTTTCTTTCTCGACGCGTCTCTCCCTTTCACTCTCTGTTTCTCTCTCTCTCTCTCTCTGTTATCCCTCTCTCTCCCTCTCCCGTTCTCTGCGCACTGTTTCCCATATATCCGCCCCTCCGTTCTGCTGCTCACTATCTTGCCGTCCCACCGCCATCGTTTTCCCTACTTATGCTCCTTCCTTTTCTCTCTTCCCGTCATTCCGACAATCATTATGTGTCTGTTGTGTTTCTCTTCCTATATATATATATATATATATCTCTCTCTCTCTTTGTTCGTCCGTTCCCCTGCTTATTTTTCTGTTCCTTTGTAGATAAATCGATCCGTTCTTCGTTATCTTTTCGTTTCCGTGCCCACTCGTCCGTCGAGAGTGCTCACCCCAGACCGCTGGCCCAACGATGGCGAAATTCTTAGCACGCCTAAGTGAAAATGTGCGGACGCATCTTGGCGGGCCGCTTTGGCTTCCAGAGACTACGTAGCGAACGCGGGGGGGCTTGTAGTTCCGGGGGCCAGAGGGGTACCTGTAGTCGGGGGGGGGGTACCTGTGGTGCGGGGGGGGTACCTGTAGTCCGGGGGGGGACCTGCAGTCCGGGGGGGGGGGGGGGGTACCTGTAGTCCGGGGGGGGGGGGTACTTGTAGTCCGGGGGGTACCTGTAGTCCGGGGCCCCAAAACTATTGAGGGACACAGAGTAGCCGCCTCTGGCGCCGGGAGGCGCCGGGAAAATCAGCTACGTGAGCTGATTCTCAAACCCCCCCTTTGCTATCCCCCCCTTTCGCCCGACCCGAACAAATCACGACGGGAGGTTTTTGGCATCTTTCGGGCCCGGGGGGCCGTTCAAGAGCCACACAGGACCACCAAACCACGACTCAGGATGAGAGGCCGGTCCCGGGGAATCGGTCCAGACCGTTGGGGTCCACGCCATGGCAAGTATATGACATCGGGGGTCTGGGTGTGCAGAGCCCCACAAGTGCGGGTAAGAGTGATGGGGCGGGCGCGGGGTGGGTCGCGGGTTGGTTTCAGAGTAGGTCGCGAAAGGGTGGATGGGTGGGTCGCGGGTGGGTCGCGGAGGGGGTGACGGCGACGACGACAATCACTTTAAGTCGGTTCGTTCTTATCTGCTCGCGTTTTAATCACCATGTACATCGACGAAACCCTCGAGACCAACCGTCTTCGTTTTCGATGTCTCCCCCTTGGGGGTATATCTTCATCACTTGCCACTTGTAGTTGGCGCAGGTCCTAGACATGAATAGGAAGGAGGCAAGACGAAAAACATAGAGCGAGGAGCAAGGGAGTGCGGGAAGGGTTGAAGGAAGGAAGGGGCAAGGGGGATGGAGAAGGATGGAGCATGAGAGAGATTTGCATGAGGCGGGCTAGAGCAGGACAACAAGCGACATGACCAGACGGGTGCGTCGGGCGGGCGGCCCCCAACTGGCGGGGCGGGCGGGCGGGCTCAGATGGCTGGGTCGGGCGGGCGGGTCGCTGAAACGTGAGACCTGCATGAGTTGCGAGAGACGCTGTAACGATGGCGCGCGGCGCGAATCCCAAGTAAAGCGTAAAAAAACGCGATTCCTGACTGTCGAGGGCGCGGCGGGTAAATTCGCCGGCCCAACGGGCCAAAGGCGTGCTAAGATCTCCGGTAACTGCTCAACAATATTTCTAGTTCGCGCGCGCGGGGCGGGCCCTGGGGGTCCCCGGACGAAAAGTACCGCGGCAAGGTCCCGGCAAGGTCCCGGCAGACTCCCGGCAAGGTCCGGCAGACTCCCGGCAGATCCCTTTTCGGAACCCAGGAGGGCTCCAAACGGTCCAAGAGAGGCCCGAGAAGCCCTCCAGACGGTCCAAGAGAGCCGGGAGACGCCGAAATATCACTCCCAAGCGCCTACGATGGCCTCAAGACGGCCCAACAGGCCTTCAAGACGCCCCACGAGGTCCCTAAGAGGTCCCTAAGCGGCGTCCCAAGGGGGCTCCCACTAGCAAAAATCGTCCCATTCCCTTGGGAAAACGTTCATTTTCAACATATCCGTGCATCACCTTTTTTCCAATATCTGCTTGAGGAACGGAGCCTGGCACAGGGCAGCTTTGGCAGGCGGCAACGGCCTGCGGCAAAAGAGACATTCTGGAGGCAACGGGCTGGCTTTGGGAGCCAGAAAGACTATGGAGCAGGGCTGAAACGGAACTGTGCGATGCAAACTAGTTCAACAACGTACATGCATCATCTTTTTCCAGTATCTGCTTGAGGAACGGAGCCTGGCACAGGGCAGCTTTGGCAGGCGGCAACGGCCCATCTACAACAAAGCACAGTACCCATCAGCAAGCATTGCACTGGCTTAGCCGTGAAGCAACATCCATTTTCGGGAGACCACCCTAGCAACAATCGTTTGCGAGAACATTCGAGCAAGCTGCCTGCAGAGAGCGTCGGGATAGGCGGCCTTCTGGTGAGTGCGAAAGTGAGCGGCGCCGCTCTCCTTCCCAGACAGCTCAAGATGAGGCTGTCCTGAAAAATCACACACGCCGCGGCCATGACACTTCATAGACAGGAGAGAAGGAGAGGGGCGACAATGCAGAAATTGAAACTTAGTGCGAGCTCGAAAGGGACGACCTGCAGCACACTGATCAACAACTGCTTCGAAGAAAAGGGAGAGTGCTGGCGTCGCATTCTGTCGGGAAAATGCAAAAGCCAGCTGCTGCAAGGATTCTCTTCACCGACCGGGATGTCAAACTTTGCTGCTAGCTGCCAGATCTGACCCGCGCGAGAGGCAAGCAGGTTGCCAAGCTCCAGCTTGGCCTGATCTGCAGCAGCTAAGCCCGGCAAGCCAAAGATGTGTGAGCTGTCACGAAGGCGTCGAGGCATGCGAGAAGCAGGGCCGCCTCGTCGCGCTTGCGATAGCGACTCACAAGGCGTGCCCGTGAAAATGGCCTTGACTTTGCCGCTGGCAATCCAGCCGCGAAGCACGGCCCAAGGCGCAGGCTGGGCAAGATCAAACTCCTGCCCGTGAAGGACATCCCACTCTATAACTGCATGCCCCGCCTGTCGCAAGTGCCGCGCAAGGTTGCCAGAGCCACTGAAGAGTTCAATGAACATGCGGGAGTCATGTCCCTTGCTACTGATCACAGCTGAGGCGAGTACTGCTTGCAGGCGGCGTCGAGCCCAGCGGCCAAACGTTCGATCTCCTGCTGCTGGTGGGCTGGAATCTTCATCCACTCGATCGCCACTCGCCCGTGCTTGTCGTAGCGCCGCACGCTGTTGAAGGCGCGCCAGTTTCCGCGCTGCTGCACTTCCATTAGCGTGCGGCTGCCCGTCAGGCGGTCGTGGCTGTCGCCGCCGTGCCTGAGGCTGTAGAGCGTGCCTGCTAAACAGCTGGCTCCCACAGCCTCGAGCGCCTGGCCAAACCGCCGCAGGAGGAGGCTGTAATCGAAGTCCCACAGCGGGTGCCAGGAGCCCAGACGGGAGTCGCGGAGGCGCGCCAAGGCCCAAGCCAGGGCCTGCTGCCGCGGGAGGTCGAGCACAACGGTGTGGTCCATCTCGCCTGTCTTGCCTGGTTGTTGCAACTCTGCAGCATGCACAACTACTGACATGTGCGAGCCCGCGCTGGTGGCCGAGCCGAAAGGGCCCGTGAGCTGAGCGGCCCGCAGCGCCAGCGCCTCCGAGGGTCTCAGGTAGCCCTCGAATATCAGCATGACGCACAAGGCGGTCGCAAACTCGCCGTGGTGCGCAAGCCAAGCTGCCGCCGCGCGAACCACGAGCTCTGGAAGAGGCGGGCGCGAGCCTGGCGGATGCAGGCGCTTCCAGCCCGCCAGCGAATGCGCGAGCTGCGGGAAGCACCTCTGCAAGGGCGCCACGTGGAGCTGAGGGAGCCCCCAAAGCACCGCGGCGCCAAGCCTTGCAGCCGTCGCCCGCGCCACTCCCTGGTCGAAGGCCCACAGCAGGAAGTCGGTCAGCGCTGCGTCCCAAGCCGCCACGGGCCAGTCGGGCAGCGCGTCCACCATGAGCCAGCCTGCCAGCAGCCGCAACACCTTCAGGTAGAGCACCTGAGTGGACGGCCGCACCTTGTTGGCTGCCAGACAGCCCAGGCGGGGCAGCAAGCGTGCCCGCACCTGGGCGGAAGGCGGCGGCAGCTGCGCTCTGCTCCTTGCGGATCCGCCACCACCAGCGGCTCGCTTCCGGGTCGGCGAAGCGCTTCCCACCTCTGGCAGGCTCGGCTGGCCGAACGGCGGAGCAGCCTGGAGCGTTCGGACCTCCTGCATGGCCACTGCCGCTGTGACGCCTGAACTGGTCTCCGTGCTTGGGCCAAGACAGCTCCGGACCAGACTGGAATCGTCTTGACGGGCCATCTGCTGGGTTGAGCTCCGAGGGGATCCATCTGAACGTGACCTTGAGATTGCAGGCGACCGATGTGGCAAAGGAGCAGCGGCAGCCTGACAAGAGACCAAAGTCGGACGCACGGCCCTTGTCATGAGCGCAGATCATCGACATGTTGTCGCCCAAGCCCAGCAAGCGATGCCCGTGACATCTCGAATTGCGAGAGGCGCGCCGCAGCCAGAGAAGCCCTGCTGAGCTCTCTAGCCTGTGGATGGTACTTTGGCGCCTCCACTTGCATGCAACAGCCATGACCCAGGTCGCCTCACGTAGCAGCTCGGCGCTCACCTCGACGAAACCCGCCGCGCGCCCGAGCAGGAGTGCGGCTGGGTCCGAGAGCTCGATGCTGTCGGCAGCCAGGGCAGCGCCCCGCGGAGCCACCAGTGAGGCGAGGGGCCCGCGAAAGCGCAGCTTCTCCGGCTGCCTGCCAGCGGCCTGCACCGCGCTCAAAGGCCAGCGCGCAGTGCAGACTCCCGCGCCCCACGGCGACGCGTCAAAGGCACCCACCTCAGAGTGCCAGGGCCTCTTCATGTCGGCGAACACCGTGGGCAACAGCGCAAGCACCCACCTGAGCTCGCGTCGGCAGCTGGGCCACAGCGGCTGCGCCCTGTCGAGGGTCGAGCGGATGAAGACGTACACCGCACTGAGGAGGCTGAGAGCCTCACGCCGCAGCAGCAGCAGCGCAACCACGTGCCCCACGAGCCTCTCCAGCTGGCGCCCCGTGATACGCCTTCCCGGCTCCAGCAGGTGCGAGATGCAGCCATGCACCCTCCAGAACTTCTTGGGTGCGGGGCGCCACCTGGCGGCCTTCGAGTCCAGCGTGAAGCCGAGGAGGACGACGTCCAAGTCAAGCGAAGCCCTGACGCCCTCACTGGTGAACGAGTCAAGCATGTCGTTGACCACCTGCACCGCTGTCTCGCGACTGGTGCTGATGGCAGCAAAGTATTCTATGTACAAGACTTTGGCTGCGGCTGAGCTGTCCGAGAGGCACGCCCCGGGCTGCTTGTCCACCAGCCACTGGTTGCTCGGAGAGACCGAAGCCAGCACGTTCAGGTGGGCAGACTGCACAAAGTGGACGGCCCAGTTCCATCCCATGGGAACGACCCGCACGCGGAAGGCTATCCTGGGCCGCGCCGCAAGCTCTGGCCCCAACGCCTCACGCAGGCGGGCAGGCAGCATGCGGGTCGCCAGGCTCGGCAAGCAGAAGTAGTTCCTGGCCCATGCAGGAAGCACGTACTGGTAGAAGCAGACCTCCACGTCGCCCGCAGCCAAGTGCACCTCCTCGCCGGGCGTGCACTCCAAGCTGCTGAGGGCGTCGCCGGAGGCCAAGTGCGTGTACTCGGGCGTCCTGAAGTGACAGTTCGCCCTCCTGGTGTCGAAGATGAGCCTCAGCTTGTCATCTTTGCGCGGCACGAAAAAGACGCCCGTCTCCTCCTTCCGTTCCAGCTCATAGTCCAAAACCTCGACGATCCCTGCGTCGTAAAGCTCGAGCAGGAACCGCCCGTAGTCGATGCCCCGCTGGGCCAGCCTACCGTCCACGTAACACGTGACGTCCGCCTCCTCCAGAGCAGCAGTAGCCTCCTGCTCCGAGCGCAATAACCCGTGCCCGGACTCCAGCGCAGACTGCAGGTGCGGGGGCAGCAGCCGAACAAGATCGACACGCCCAGCACCGCCTGAAGGAAGAGAGACCTTCCCGCGCTGGTCGCCGGCTCTCGCCCCGATCGCTGGCTCGTCAGCATAGCCAGGTCGAAGCCCCAGAAGCGCCTCCTGGTTGGTGCAATCCTCAGTCCTCGGCGGGACCGCGGCGTAGACCTCTGCCAGATGCTGCAGCGCGGAGCGCTGCGCCAAACTGAGCCGCCCGCCGCCGCCAGCCGACCGCCCTCCTCCACCCAGCTCGTTGAGCGCCGCGACGCCTTCCAGCGTCCAGCGCTCCTGGCGCCTGCAGCGCGCGGCTTTGCGCCGCTGCCCCAGCGAGAGCTCGCTGTCGAGGGCCGAAAACCCCTTCAAGCACTGGATCGCCTCCGTGTTGAGCGGGATGGGCAGCGCGTCTCTTTGCGTGAGACCGTCATCGCCAAAACCCAGCGAGGTGGCATCGCCGTTCAGCACGCCTCGCCCCCCCTGCAAACTCGCGCCGAGGCCGGGGGCATCCCCGGCGCGAGGGGGCGCCTCAGGCGCCACGGCCGCGCCCGCGGCCGCGCGCCTTGGCCTTGGCACCCGCCGCTGGTTCGCCAGAGGCCGCACCGCTGTCGGCGCCGCGCTCCAGCAGCCTTTCTTCTCGCCCCTTCCTGCGCTCCTTGAGGATGGCACTTTCCTCTCGGAGCTTCTCCGCCACCCAGCTCTCCAAGGCGGGGCAGACAAGCGCCGAGCCACGGCTCCTGTCCTGCCCGAGGAAGATGGATCGCTCATCGAGCCAGGGTGCAGCGTCCTGGCCAGCCTCGGCCTCGCGCAAGCTCGAGGCGCACAGCTCCTCCCAGAGCTGATAGCGGCGGCAGAGGATCTCCACCACCACCAACTCGCCCGCGTTGAGCTGATCGTAGGTGGTGAGCTCCTGCAGCACCTCCGAGATGAAGTGGTGGTCGTCCACGCCCGAGTCGGAAGCTGTGAGCCCCTGGATCGACCTCCACCAGAAGTGCCTCTGCAATGGCGTGTAGCCAGCCTCCGAGATCTTCTCGAGCAGCCAGGCCGCGGTCCTCGGCCCTTTGATGCGCCGGTCCGCGAAGGGTGCGGTGGACATCTTGGCCACGGCGTCGTGGAAGGACCTGGAGCGACCACCCGCTGGCGAGTAGAGCGCTGGCAGCGTGCGAAGGTCTCCACTGCTGCTGGACAGCGCGGCCGCCCCTGCCTCCAAGGTGTTGGCCACTGCGACCGCGAGCGAGATGCCCGACGCCAGCAGGACGACCCCGCGATCGCCAAGCAGGACCTGCGGCTGGCCACCAGCTCCCAGGAGCTCAGGCGGGATAGGGGTCCCAGCCGTGAAGCCCCCACGCGTCTCCGCCGCCAGCCAGACCGCATCCGCTGGTGGCGCCGCGGGCCGCGGCGGTGCTGGGGCGAGGAGAGCGCCTGCCGCGGGTGGCCCAGGCGGCGCGGAAGGCGCCGAAGCCGCCATCGCCGCTGCTGCCGGCGCTGCCGCCAGAGCGCCACCCGCAGCCGCGCCTCCAGCCGCCGGCCCAGCAGGCCTCGCGGCGGCCGCCAGCGCCGCAGGGGCCGGCGCCTCCGCAAGCGCCTCCGCTTCGCCGTCGGCGAGCGCCCCTGGGTGCGCCGCTGGTGCAGGCAAGCCCTCCTCCTCGCGGATGTCCGCCGCCATCTGCGCCGCCTCGTCGCATAGCTGCTGCAACTCGGCGCTGAGGCGAGCGTTGTCCACCCGCAAGACCTGCCCCTGTGGCCTCGGAACGGGAAGGCCGCCCCGCGGGCCCAGCGGCAGCAAGCGGAGCGCTTGGGACATGTCCTCGTCATAGATGTCCCAATGCGCGGTGAGCACAACGAAGCGGAAGTCCTGAATGTGTGCCAGCATGATCCTCTCATGCCAGAAGTCATCGCGCGGATCGTAGTAGGCGAGGGCCCTCGACCCCACTTGAAGGCTCTGCAGGCAACGCAGCGCGCGTTCTGCTGGGCTGAGGGCAGCCATCCGATCCCGCCCTCAGCGAGCGCGAGGTCCTCTTCCACACGAAGCCAGCTGTCACCGCTGTGAGCACACCCGCGATCGGCCCTGCGAAGAAGGTGCCTAGCGCAAACGACGGCTCGGGGCACTGCAGCAACGGACAGCTCGGGCACACGGGACAGGTGAGCTGCTCTGGACCGCAGCGCTCCAGCTGTCGCCCCAGGAGGCCTACGATGTCGCTGCTGACCTGGCAATCAGCGATGCAATGGCAGTCGGGACAGCGCGCGACTGAAAGAAGCGGGGCCCAAGGAACGATGGCCTGCAATCCCCGCAGGGCCAAGTCCATTGAGCCAGAAAGACTATGGAGCAGGGCTGAAACGGAACTGTGCGATGCAAACTCGTTCAACAACGTACACCTCTTCGTCTTTCACGCCTTTCAAGGCGGTCCAAGAGGCCCCCAAGATCACCCCAAGACGGCCCGAGAGACCGTCTAGACCGCTCAAAGACGGCCCAAGAGCGCTCCAAAAAGGCCTAAGAAACCCTCAAGAACTCTTTTTCGGAGCCCAGGAGGGCTCCAAATCGGTCCAAGAGAGGCCCGAGAAGCCTTCCAGACGGTCCAAGAGAGCCGGGAGACGCCGAAATATCACCCCCAAACGCCTACGATGGCCTCAAGACGGCCCAACAAGCCTTCAAGACGCCCCAAGAGGTCCCTAAGCGGCGTCCCAAGAGGGCTCCCACAAGCAAGAATCGTCCCATTCCCTTAGGAAAGCGTGCATTTTTAACATATCCGCCTCTTCGTCTTTCACACCTTTCAAGGCGGTCCAAGAGGCCCCCAAGATCACCCCAAGACGGCCCGAGAGACCCTCAAGACCGCTCAAAGACGGCCCCAGAGCGCTCCAAGAAGGCCCAAGAAACCCTCAAGACGGTCCAAATAGGCCCCAAGACGGCCCCATGATTGAGGTCCACAGGGGCAACCTGAACGAAAATTTTGAGCCTCCCGCCCAAACACGCCCCCGAAATGCCCCTACAAGCCCCCAAGTAGCCCCACGAAGCCCCCAAGAGAGCCCCAAGAGGCCCCCGACAGGCCGCAAGAAAGCCCCAAGAGGCCCCCAAGAGACCCCCAGGAAGCTCCCAGGACGCCCCCAAGAGGCCAGGCAGACCCCCCCAAGAGACCACCAAGAGGGCCCACCCAGAGCCATCCACGAGGCCTCCCAAAGTTCCCAGGAAGCTCCCACGAAGCTTCCAAGGGCTCCCAAGACCCCCCAAGTCCCCGCGATGGCACAATACGGGCCGGCGGAATGAGCGAAGCGATTCAATAAGCTGCGAGGAGCTCCAACGCGAAAGCGCGATTCGGGGGTAAATCGCAAGGCAATCAAGAGCGAGAGCGCGATTCTTCAATCAATTGTGAGGACGTATCGGGCGGGAGCCGTTGTTGTAGTAGCTTGGAGGGCCAACCACGCATTTTGGAGACCCACGGATTTCCCTTGATCAAAAAGCAAGGTGCGAGAACCAGGAGGGGCACTTCACATTGAACAGCCCTATAATGTGTCTGGGGTAAGCAGATCAAAAATACTTATTCGAAAATTCAATAATCATGTCCATCATCCTTGTTGCGTGTCAATCAGCAAGGATGACCCAAGACCTCGATACCCGCCCTGGGGGGTACATATTCCTTACAGTTGGACCCTGACGGTCGAGTCGGGCGAGCGGGCCTGGACGGACAGGTCGAGCGGTTGATGAAGCGTGAGACCTGTATATGGGTCGCGACGAACCCTGCAACGATGGAGCGAACTCCAAGTCAACCGTAAGGAAATCCGGAGCGAAAGCGCGATTCCTGTCTGTCGAGGGCGTGGTGTGTACCAGGCGGGAGCGCGATTCGTGGGTAGACTGCAAGGAAGTCAAGAGCGAAGGATTGCAAGAAAACCCTTTGAATGAAGGATTGCAAAAAACACCCTTTGAACGAAGGGTTTTTTTGCAATCCTTTGCAATCCTTCGAACGCACGTCCTTAGTATATTGCGAAGACATGCCAAGCGGGGGGGGGGCGCGCTGTTCGTCAGGAGGGCAAGCGACTCCGATTGGAGACCGAAAACCCGTTACACATCTTTACATCTATATGTTTATATGTGTATATATGTAGAGCGAGAGAGAGAGAGAGGTCGATCTGCATACATATATCGGGTCGGGCGAAAGGGGGGGATAGCAAAGAGCGGGTTTGAGAATCAGCTCACGTGGCTGGTTTTCCCGGCGCCTCCCGGCGCCGTAGGCGGCCATGTATCGAGGAATGGGCCCCTCGGTGAGGCCGAAACCAGCTGCATGCAGCAGATGTCCTAACCCCCCCTTTCCCAATACCCCCCTTTCGCCCGACCCGAATATATGCATACATATTATGCACCAGGTGCGAGCCTCAGGAGGGCCACTCCAGTTGCACAAACACCTATGCTATCGCGACTGGGGCACCAACAACACTTATGTTTTTCACTCGAGATCAAAAGCACAAGCGAACCACGGAATCCCACTTCACCCGCGCTTCCACGGATGGTGTGAGACCGTCCCGTCTCCCTCGCTCTGACGTGTACAGTCGAGGCGTTGACCTAAGGAACCCTAAATAAGGAACGAGGCCCCATGTTTCCACAAGTTAACCTTCGATGTCCCATCAAAAACCTGAGGAACATCCAGGGCAAGCTGCGAAACAATCAAGGAACACCGAGCCCCTCCCCAACGAAAAAGGGTTCCCTCTCCAGGGCCCCGGCTGTAACAACAATTCGTCAGCATCAAATCGGAAACTCGGATCGGATCTGGATGCGCGTCGGACCGAGCCGCATCGGTACGAGGTCGGGATCGGATTGGGTCGCCCGCACCAGGATGCACAACTGGGCCACGGAAGTATCGGGCCGCATCAGACCGTCGGAGCACAGGAGTCGCATCGGGTCTGGGCCAGCCAGAATCGATACAGAGTCGGATCGAAATTGACCCTGCGTATAGTGGGAGGGAGGGATGATCCCAATCCCCGGATTTGTGGGGCTTTCGGCCGGCCGAAACAAATCAGAGGGCCTAACTCGGGGATGTCCGATGGGGGGTGCGTCCATCCTCGACCAGGCTGCGTCCGAATAGCCCCACAGGGGTGCATCACCGATCGCGCCCTCCTATCGGAGGAGGGTCAGTTGAGACAGCGGCAGCCCTCCCTGGCGTTTCTCGTCCTTTCTGGGGGCTTCTCGTCGCCACGGCTGGATCCGCGTCGAAAAACTTGCCGGGGGAGTCCGGGGGACCGATTTTGGGCGGATCTTGGGGGAGGGGTCCAGGGACCGATTTGGGGCGAACTGGGGCAGGGCGGGGGAGCCGCCATTGTCCCAGCACGCCCTCCTGCCATTCTCCTCCTTTCTTTTAATAACTATGCGAGTGTATATACATGTATATATATATATATATATATATATATAATATATATATATATATATATATATATTATATATATATATATATATATATATATATATATACACGTCGTTCATTCCTAATCGCGCTCATTTCTGATTGTGCTCGTTTCTACTTGTTCCTGGCCCCCTAGAAGCCAGGAAGAGGCCTAGGATATAAGACTTATACATGAAAGGATCTTGGACCCCCAAAAGTCAAAGAACTTTCGAACACTTAGAAATGAACAGTGTGTGTATGTATGTATGTATATATATATAATTCGAACAACCTGCACCCGGTCCCCAATGCTGAGGTTCTGACCCCGGAACTGAAATTTGTCCTGGCGACGTACCCAACCCCTGCGCACTGCGGGGCATGAGTAGCTTGGGAGTCGTTATACGTAGGTGATGACGTGACATGGGCGCATATACTTCTGCGAGCGGTATTCGTGAGGCTCGCAGCCCCCCATGGATTGCCATGTCCCGCTCAGATCTGCCTGGTGCCTCGCTCCGCAGGACCCACCAGCAGCCCTCGAAAGTGGCGACAGTTTTGCAGATCGCAGCCCCCCAAGGACGGCGAGGTCCCGCTCAGGTCCGCGCGGTGCTTTCCTCCGCAGGACCCACCAGCAGCCCTCGAAAGTGGCGACAGTTTCACAGGTCGCAGCCCCCCAGGGACGGCGAGGTCCCGCTCAGGTCCGCGCGGTGCCTCACTCCGCAGGAGCCACCAGCAGCCTTCGAAAGTGACGGCAGTTTCGCAAATCGCAGCCCCCCAGGGACGGCGAGGTCACGCTCAGGTCCGCGCGGTGCCTCACTCCGCAGGACCCACCAGCAGCCCTCGAAAGTGGCGACAGCTTCGCAGATCGCAGCCCTCCAGGGACGGCGAGGTCCCGCTCAGGTCCGCGCGGTGCCTCACTCCGCAGGACCCACCAGCAGGCCACGAAAGTGGCGACAGTTTCACAGGTCGCAGCCCCCCAGGGATGGCGAGGTCCTGTTTGGATCCGCGGTGAGTACCCTCTCTGCTGCCCTCGAAAGTGGCGACAGTTTCACAGATCGCAGCCCCCCAAGGATGGCGAGGTCCTCTTTGGACCCGCGGTGAGTACCCTCTCTGCTGGCCAACCCAGCAGCCCTCGAAAGTGGCTACAATTTCACACATCGCAGCCCCCCAGGGATGGCGAGGTCCTGTTTGGATCCGCGGTGAGTACCCTCTCTGCTGGCCTCCCCAGCAGCCCCGAAAGTGGCGACAATCACAGGTTCACAGGCCTCAGCAGCCCCCCAGGGATCGCAGCCCCCAGGGACGGCGAGGTCCTGTTTGGATCCGCGGTGAGTGCCCTCTCTGCTGGCCTCCCCAGCAGCCCTCGAAAGTGGCGACAGTTTCACAGTCGCAGCCCCCCAGGGACGGCGAGGTCCTGTTTGGATCCGCAGTGAGTGCCCTCTCTGCTGGCCTCCCAGCAGCCCTCGAAAGTGGCGACAGTTTCACAGTCGCAGCCCCCCAGGGATGGCGACGTCCTCTTTGGATCCGCGGTGAGTGCCCTCTCTGCTGGCCTCCCCAGCAGCCCTCGAAAGTGGCGACAGTTTCACAGATCGCAGCCCACCAGGGATGGCGAGGTCCTGTTTGGATCCGCGGTGAGTACCCTCTCTGCTGGCCTCCCCAGCAGCCCTCGAAAGTGGCTACAGTTTCACACATCGCAGCCCCCCAGGGATGGCGAGGTCCTGTTTGGATCCGCGGTGAGTGCCCTCTCTGCTGGCCTCCCCAGCAGCCCTCGAAAGTGGCGACAGTTTCACAGGTCGCAGCCCCCCAGGGATGGCGAGGTCCTGTTTGGATCCGCGGTGAGTACCCTCTCTGCTGGCCTCCCCAGCAGCCCTCGAAAGTGGCGACAGTTTCACAGATCGCAGCCCCCCAGGGATGGCGAGGTCCTGTTTGGATCCGCGGTGAGTATCCTGTTTTTGGCGAGCGGTGAAGCAGCCCTCGCGACAGTTTCACAGATCGCAGCCCCCAGGGACGGCGAGGTCCTGTTTGGATCCGCGGTGAGTGCCCTCTCTGCTGGCCTCCCCAGCAGCCCTCGAAAGTGGCGACAGTTTCACAGGTCGCAGCCCCCCAGGGATGGCGAGGTCCTGTTTGGATCCGCGGTGAGTGCCCTCTCTGCTGGCCTCCCCAGCAGCCCTCGAAAGTGGCGACAGTTTCACAGGTCGCAGCCCCCCAGGGATGGCGAGGTCCTGTTTGGATCCGCGGTGAGTACCCTCTCTGCTGGCCTCCCCAGCAGCCCTCGAAAGTGGCGACAGTTTCACAGATCGCAGCCCCCCAGGGATGGCGAGGTCCTGTTTGGATCCGCGGTGAGTACCCTCTCTGCTGGCCTCCCCAGCAGCCCTCGAAAGTGGCGACAGTTTCACAGGTCGCAGCCCCCCAGGGACGGCGAGGTCCCGTTTGGATCCGCGGTGAGTGCCCTCTCTGCTGGCCTCCCCAGCAGCCCTCGAAAGTGGCGACAGTTTCACAGGTCGCAGCCCCCCAGGGACGGCGAGGTCCCGTTTGGATCCGCGGTGAGTGCCCTCTCTGCTGGCCTCCCCAGCAGCCCTCGAAAGTGGCGACAGTTTCACAGATCGCAGCCCCCCAGGGACGGCGAGGTCCCGTTTGGATCCGCGGTGAGTGCCCTCTCTGCTGGCCTCCCCAGCAGCCCTCGAAAGTGGCGACAGTTTCACAGATCGCAGCCCCCCAGGGACGGCGAGGTCCCGTTTGGATCCGCGGTGAGTACCCTCTCTGCTGGCCTCCCCAGCAGCCCTCGAAAGTGGCGACAGTTTCACAGGTCGCAGCCCCCCAGGGACGGCGAGGTCCCGTTTGGATCCGCGGTGAGTGCCCTCTCTGCTGGCCTCCCCAGCAGCCCTCGAAAGTGGCGACAGTTTCGCAGATCGCAGCCCCCGCAGGTCGCAGCCCCCCAGGGACGGCGACCACAGGGGGGGCGGAAGAGGGACGCGACCACACCCCTCTATTCAAAACGAACACCCAACCTAGGAGGGTTGGGAAAAAAGTCAATCCCAACCTTCAATATTGGAATTCCCCGAAACTCCATATCGCAAAAGACTAAAAGTGGAGTTACCAAACTCCAGATTGTATTCAGCTAGACCAGGGATCGAGGTTCAATGTTGAGGTGTTGGTCCAATATTGGGGTTCGGAACTTCAAGATTGCCCCAAAACTTCAATATTGGGTTGCTGTTGCAATTCTGTGGTTGGGAGGTCCAAATGTCATCGCGGGGCCTTTTGCGAGGATGCCTCGAGCGTGTGCCCCTTTCCTCAGCAAACTGTGGGGATGTCTCGAGGGGGGCCTGGCCCCTGCCCAAATCATTTGATTTCCCGAGAGTCATGGCAGACCGCGAGGGCGTCTGGAGCGGGAGCCTTTTCAAATCCCGCTTCTAGCACCTCGCTCACGTGCCTCATCCTCCCCCCTTATCTTCCGCCGTCCCCTGGCCGAGCTCGGCTCCGGTAGGCTGCTGCTGTTGTTGCTCCTCCTCCTCCTCCTCCTCCTCCTCTTCCTCCTCCTCCTCTTCCTCCTCCTCCTTGCCATCCTCCTCCTCCTCCTCCTCCTCCTCCTCCTCCTCCTTGCCCTCCTCCTCCTCCTCCTCCTCCTGCTGCCGCTGCCGATTTACATGGAACTAGAACCACGCGCGCGCTTCGCGCGCGCTTAGGTTCTAGCTAGGAGGCGAGCTTGAGTCAACGAAAGTCGCAGGAAAGGGGGCAGGGGGAAGAAGGCCAGAGAGCGCTGAAGGATACAAATACTGGAACCCTCTTGTGATTTTGTGGGGGGCCTCGTCCGGCCGCTCGCTGGGAGTTTGACGTAGCTTCTCGGGAGCCTCTGAACCTGTCGGGGGCCTCCTGGAAGCAGGTTCGAAGCATTTTGGGGGCCGATTTGGGGCTTCTCGGGGCCTCCTTTGGGCCTCTTGGGGGTCTCCTGGGGCCTCTTGAGGGGCCTCCTTGGGGCCTCCTGGCGGCCTCTTGGGGCGGAAGGCTCGAGCTTGCGGTTCGTGGTCCCCCTCTGGGCCCCCTCTTGGGCCCGTCTTGGGGCCCTCTTGGGCCATCTTGGGCGCCTCTTGGGCCGTCTTGGGGCCCTCTTGGGCTGTCCTGGGGCCCTCTTGGAAGCTTCTTGGGCCGTCTTGGGGCGGTCTTGGGCGCCTCTTGGGCCGTCTTGGACGCGGTGAAAGCCCAAGAGGCGAACATGCGAAAAATATACGTTTTCCCATAGGAATGACACGATTTTTGCTTCTTGGGCCTCTCTTGGGCTGCCTCTCGGAGCGTCTTGGAGGCTTCTGGGACCTTCTTGGTGTCATGACAGGCGTCTTGGAAGGCATCTGGAGCCATCGGAGCGCGTTCCGAAGCCGCCTGCGAACGATCTTGGACGGCGTCCGGCGGTCCGACGAGCCTCCGGGCCCCCCGGGGCCCACATTTGTGGTCGGGGTCCCGGCCCCGGGCCCCCGGACCCGGTGCGCCGTTATATGTATATATAGTCAGGGGCCGCCCAAAAAAGTCGCTGAAAGCCTAGGGTGACTGTTTTGGGGGGGGCCTCCTCCTCCTCCTCCTCATCCTCCTTCTCCTCTTCCTCTGAAACCTCCTGGACCTCCTCTTCCTTATCCTCCTCCTCCTTCTCCTCCTTCTCCTCAACCTCCTCCTCCTGCGCACCGCCTGGCGGCCAACAGAGTCTGTCAGCCACCAGCCAAAGAACGACAGCGTGTGGCCACTGGTGCACCTAGCAACCACCATCGGCCAAGCGACACGCGCATGGCCAGGACGCCGATGCGCGAGCAGGCACACCTCTCAAAGGCGCACCTGGGAATCCACGCGATGCACCTTGGCATTGAGTCTGGACTCGCCTTTAGCAAGGCGTCGCAAGGTTTTCTTGCCATGGTCCCTCGCCTGTGGAGGACAGGGCAAGCCAGGAGACGCAATGCGAACAGCAGCAAAGTTCGCGCAGCGCAGACAGCCCACAACGACAGGACCGTCGCGGAGCGAGATACGGACTAAAGAGTGCTGGCGCTCCCCTGCTCCAATGGCGCGCTGCGCAGCCAGCACGCGAGACGCAATGTCAGATGGAGCAGGGCCACGCACAAGAATGAGCCGAGTCAGCGGCGGCGTTCCTTTGAGGTGCTTGGGTGGGTGCCCACAGTCAGACAGACCCTCCCCCAAACGACCCACCCAAGCACCCCAGGACTTTACAACTTTGAGCCTGGCTCGCAGCTGCCGCCTGTCGGCGAAAGCGAGGCGAGCAGCGCCCGCAGCAGCGCGAGCGGCCAGATCGGCCTGCAGGTTGCCGAAACGATACCTGGGCGAGACACTGCCTAGCTGCACATCAGCAAGAGTGGAGTGCGCCTTGATCTTGATCAGTGCAAGCGCAACCCATTCACCGAAGAACCTCCAGAACTCGCGCCACATGTGGGCACGAGAGGAGACGTACGAGGTCGTGGCCACTCTGCCACGCACATGGAAACCTTCAAATACATACTGCGAGTCTGTGAAGACTCGAATCGGAGGCGCCGCAAATCTCAACGCGTTGACCACTGCCAGGAGCTCAGCAGAGCTGATGCACTGCAGGGGGTCCAAAACAGGCCCAAACACACTTGCGGGCACGAGCTCACGGGCAGGGTCGAGAGCGACACACCCCCAGCCAGCAGACGCCAGGGAGGCAAAGTCAGCTCCAAAAACCGAGCCGTCAACGAAAATATCTCCAGGACCCAGAAAAAGACAGGGTCACCGCGGCCCCAGGCGGCTTCCACCCCTGGGGGCGGGCGAACCATGATCGGCATGGGCGCGAGGCGCCTCTCCGCGAGGATCGCGGCGAGAGGCGAGCCGACAGCAGCGTCGGCGAAACGCGCTCGACAGGGGGGAAGGTCATCCAGCTCCACCAGCCTTGAGCAGCTGCAGTGACGGCGCAAGAGCGCACCTCCTTGACCAGGGCAGAAGAGGCGGTGGGGCGAAGTGAAGTATCCCACGGCCCACTGGCGCTCCCGGGGCCGCTGGCCCCTTGGCAACGGTGGATCCAAGGTGCGCTCTCTCTGCGCGGCTGGCATGCCAGAACAAAACAATGACTTGAGAGGTTGCAGCAAAATCCCACGCTCGAACTCTGGCCCCTCTGGGTGCTCAGCAACTTTCTGGAGCTGCCACATCTCAATCGCACGAAACAGGAGGCTCTGGATCGTCTTGGGGCAATGGTCGACGGGGTTGACGACGGCCCCGTCGGGCCAGATCCAGCCCGTAGCAGAGGTAGCAGTAACGCCCGCGCGCCTAAGGGGGGCACACAGGGCACAGAAGGGGCCTCTAATGGAGGACCAGGGACGGGCCAACCCAGACAATTTGGCACGGGCCTCGCGGAGGCCGAAATCAAGAACCCGGAAAGGCAACCAGATGCCCGAGAGGGCCCACAAGTAAGACTTGACGGGCGTCCAAGTGGCTCGGGAAATGCGGCCCAGCTGGGCCACAGGGGAGAGAAGGAGAACCAGGGTGCGCGACTTCCCATCCTGACGATGGTCTTGCAATTTACCAGCCGCACCTCGAAGAACCTCGAACTCCTGCCCGTTAGTTCCCATGACCGTGGACGAATACAGCACAGAAGACTCTAGAGCACTCCGAGCCATGCGTCCGAGAACGTGGCGACAAGACTTGGAGCCCTTAAGGATGGACATGCGACGACGCCTGAGACGCATCGCCTTGACACGGCTGGCGGTCGCGGCCTTGCCCCCAACGAGCCCAAAGGCGAAATCAACACCTAAATTGCGCGCAGACCTACCAGGCAGGGGTCGGAGGCTCTTAAGCTTGACAGCGATGGAGTTGCGAACGGAAGGCGTGTTCTCGAGCACGCGGGACTTGTCGGCGGCAAACTTGAGATCGGCGGCAGCAGTTCGCTGCGGAGCTTCTTGCACGCAGCGACGATATCCTGCACGACGCGCGACTCCGTGCCCCAGCGCGCGAGGCCGAAACCATCGACATTGACCGACAACTGCACCATCGGGACAGAAGCCGGCACAGCACCCAGCGGACCTAACAGCATGAGTTGCAGCATACAGGTGGCAAACGTACATCCTGGCACAACGGTTTGCTCGACAACAAGCAAAGAATCAACCTCGCCAGCAACATCGAGCAGCCTGCGGGCCCTGGAAATTTGCACCAGGATATACAACTGTCACATCGGTAAAGCAGTGACCTGGGCGGCCTTAGTGAGATGGCGGTGCTGCACCAACTCAAAGGCCTTTTAAACATCGAGAAGCAACGTCGCACAACTACGGTTCTTGTAGGTCGAATGCTCCGACCAAGCAGCCGGGATCCAAACGCACTTCTCCGAGGACTTCCCGTGAGTGGACCAGACAGACGGCCGATGCTTGCAGGACTGCCGCTGGCGAATGAGAGGACGTCTCCAGCGACGCTGCACACGCGCCAGCACATGAAGGAGCCCCAGAGGTCTCAACCCCCCAGTCCGCCTAAGGATGAAGACGATACGATTCCACATGACAGGCCACTCTCTCTTGTGCTCAATGTGCGAGATGATACCGCGCAGAGCCTCCAGAGCAGCGGGGGGCAGCAAATGCCGCGAGCGAGGAGACGCCTGATCGAAGCCAGCGCCCGCGCCTCGCTTGAAAAACTTGAGAGCGAGCACGAGCTCGGTCTGCGCGGGCCGAGGGGGGGGGGGGGGGCTCGCCGCGGGCAGGCCAAACCAACGGAGCTTTCTCGGGCCCAACGGACCACCACTGTTTCCACTCGGCCTCGAACGTTGGCCTGGCCGAGCTCGGCTCCGGTAGGCTGCTGTTGCTACTGCTGCTGCCCCCCCCTTGCCATCCTCCTCCCCCTCCTCCTGCTGCCGCTGCCGATTTACATGGAAATCCAAGGCCGCTCAAGAAAGTCACTGAAAGCCTAGGGTGACTGTTTTGGGGGGCCTCCTCCTCCTCCTCCTCCTCCTCCTCTTCCTCCTCCTCCTCCTCCTCCTTCTCCTCATCTTTCTCCTCTTCCTCTGAAGCCTCCTTGACCTCCTCTTCCTCGTCCCCCTCATCCTTCTCCTCCTCCTCCTCCCCGACCCCCTCCTCCTGCGCGCCGCCTGGCGGCCGGCGGAGTCTGTCAGCCACCAGCCAAAGAACGACGGCGTGTGGCCACTGGTGCACCTAGCAACCACCATCGGCCAAGCGACGCGCGCATGGCCAGGGCGCCGATGCGCGGGCTGGCGCACCTCTCAAAGGCGCACCAGGGAATCCACGCGATGCACCTTGGCATTGAGTCTGAACTCGCCTTTAGTAATGCGTTGCAAGGTTTCTTGCCACGGTCCGTCGCCCGCGGGGGACAGGGCAAGCCGAGAGGCGCAACGAGAACTTTCGCAAAGTTCGCGCAGCGCTGACAGCCCACAACGACAGGACCGTCGCGGAGCGAGATACGGACTAAAGAGTGCTGGCGCCCCCCTGCCCCAACAGTGCGCTGCGCAGCCAGCGCGCGAGATGCAATGTCAGATGGAGCAGGGTCACGCGCAAGGATGAGCTGAGTCAGCGGCGGCTTTTCTCTGATGCGCTTGGGTGGGTGCCCGCAGTCAGACAGACCCCCCTCCAAGAAACGACCCACCCAAACACCCCGGGACTTCGCAACTTTGAGCCTGGCTCGCAGCTGCCGCCCGTCGGCGAAAGCCAGACGCGCAGCGTCCGCAGCAGCGCGAGCGGCCAGATCGCGCCACATGTGGGCGTGAGAGGAGACGGACGAGGTTGTGGCCACTCTGCCACGCACATGGAAACCTTCAAATAAACCCTGCGAGACTGTAAAGACTCGAATCGGAGGCGCCGCAAATCCCAACGCGTTGATCACTGCCAGGAGCTCAGCAGCGTCGGTGCACTGCAGGGGCCCCAAACAGGCCCAAGCACACTTGCGAGCACGAACTCACGGGCAGGGTCGAGAGCGACGCGCCCCCGGCCAGCAGACGCCAGGGAGGCAAAGTCAGGTTCAAAAGCGGAGCCGTCAACAAAACTATCTCGAGAGAAAAAAGAAAAGCCAGGGCCACCGCGGCCCCGGGCGGCTTCCACCCCCGGGGGCGGGCGAACCATGATCGGCCATGGGCGCGAGGCACCTCTCCGCGAGGATCGCGGCGAGAGGCGAGCCGACAGCAGCGTCGGCGAAACGCGCTCGAAAGGGGGGGGGGGTCACCCAGCTCCACCAGCCTTGAGCAGCTGCAGTGACGGTGCAAGAGCGCACCTTCTTGACCAGGGCAGGGGAGGCAGTGGGGCGAGGTAGGGCGCCCCGCGGCCCACTGGCGCTCCTGGGGCCACTGGCCCCTGGCAATGATGGATCCAAGGTGCGCTCTCTGCGCGGCTGGCATGCCAGAACAAAGCAATGACTTGAAAGGCTGCAATAAAATCCCACGCTCGAGCTCTGGCCCCCCGGGGTACTCAGCAACTTTCTGGAACTGCCGCATCTCAATCGCACGAAACAGGAGGCCCTGGATCGTCCTGGGGCAAATGTCGTCGGGGTTGACGACGGCACCGTCGGGCCAGATCCAGGCCGTAGCAGAGGCAGTAGTAACGCCCGCGCGCCGAAGGGAGGCCCACAGGGCACAGAAGGGGCCTCTCATGGAGGACCAGGGGCGGGCCAACCCAGACAAGCGAGCACGGGCCTCACGGAGGCCGAAACCAGGAACCCAGAAAGGCAACCAGAGGCCCGAGAGGGCCTGCCAGTAAGACTTGACGGGCATCCAAGTGGCTCGGGAAACGGGGTCCAACCTGGCCACGGGGGAGAGAAGGGGGACCAGGGTGCGCGACTTCCCATCCTCACGATGGTCTTGCAATTTACCAGCCGCACCTCGAAGAACCTCGAACTCCTGCCCGTTAGTTCCCATGACCGTAGACCCATGCAACGCAGAAGACTCCAGAGCACTCCGAGCCACGCGTCCGAGCACGCGGCGACGAGACTTGGAGCCCTTAGGAATGGACACATGCGACGACGCCTGAGACGCATCGCCATGCCGCGGCTGGCGGTCGCGGCCTCGCCCCCGACGAGCCCAGAGGCGAAATCCACACCTTATTTGCGCGCAAACCTAACAGGCAGGGGTCGGAGGCCCGCTTGACAGCAATGGACTTGCGAACGGAGGGCGCGTTCCCGAGCACACGGGACTTGTCGGTGGCGAACTTGAGATCAGCGGCCAGCAGTTCGCTGCAGAGCTTCTTGCCTGCAGCGACGACATCCTGCACGACGCGCGACTCAGTGCCCCAGTGCACGAGGCCGAAGCCATCGACATTGACCGACAACTGCACCGTCGGGACAGAGGCCTGCGCAGCACCCAGCGGACCTAACATCACGAGCTGCAACATACAGGTGGCAAACGTACATCCTGGCACAACGATTTGCTCGACAACAAGCAAATAATCAACCTCGCCGGCAACGTCGAGCAGCCTGCGGGCCCTGAAAATCTGCACCAGGAGATGCAATTGCCACATCGGGAAAGCAGTGGCCTGGGCGGCCTGCCTCAATGGGATGGCAGTGCTGCACCAACTCAAAGGCTTGTTTTGTTATATATAAAAACGGGAGGCGACGTCGCACAATTATGTTTTTTCTTGCAGGCCGAATGCTCCGACCAAGCAGCCGGGATCCAAACGCACTTCTCCGAAGACTTCCCGTGCGTTGACCAGACAGAGGACCGATAGCTGCGGGCTGCCACTGGCGAATGAGAGGGCGTCTCAAGTCTCAAGCGACACTGCGCACGCGCCAGCGCATGAAGGGGCTCCAGAAGCCCCCCCATCCCCCCCCCCAGTCCGCTTGAGGATGAAGACGATATGATTCCACATGACAGGCCACTCTCTCTTGTGCCCAACGTGCGAGATGATGCCGCGCAGAGCCCCCAGAGCAGCGAGGGGCAGCGAATGCCGCGAGCGAGGAGACACCTGATCGAAGCCAGCGCCCGCGCCTCGCTTGAAAGACTTGAGAGCGAGCACGAGCTCGGTCTGCGCGGGCCGAGGGGGGGGGGGGGCTCGCCGCGGGCCGGCCAAACCAACGAGCTTTCCTGAGCCCAACGGGGCACCACTGTTTCCACTCGGCCTCGAGCGCTTCGATCGACTCGGTCGCAGAACAAGGTCGGAGGGCGGAGTGGTCGAGGGGGTCGGGTTGCCAACCAATGGGGGGGGGGGGGGCCTGAAAAGAACAGACGTCCCCATCCGAAGAATGTTTGCCAACCCACTTGTTCCAATCCTTGTCCTTGGCGCCGGCGGCCTCGGCCTGCGCGCGCTCGGCCTCGGCGTCGGCAAGGCCGGCCAGCGCCTGCGCCGAGAGCAGCGGCGCGAGGTCAACCTGTCGCAGCGCAGCCGCTCAAGCAGCGTGAGCCGCGCTGTCGGGCAAACGGTGATAATATGACAAACGATGGGCAGCCGACGCAAGCTGCGCCCTGCGGGCACCCACAGGGCCACGGGCAAAGTCGGAGAACCAGACGCTGACCTTGCGCCACCAGCACGCGATGGGGGGAAAGCCTAGGGAACCTCGGGGGCCCAGGACACGGAGGTTTCTTGGAAGTAATTCTAAGAGGCTTGTCCCGCCCCAAGTACAGGTCAGCTTGCTCCCCCGTGATCTGAGAAACGCAAGGGCCACTCAACTTCCGCCGCGCGGATCAACTCATTCCACTTAGCCTGAACAGGCACAGAGGGGCCAGCGCTGAGGGCAACAACGGGTCCCCACCGACCTTCAACAGGGGGCCCAACACAGCCTATGAGAAACTCTTGAGGAAGCCGTTTGGGGACCTCGACGTAACTCACGCCACAAACGGGCTCAACAGTCGGAAGCGCGAACCGAACAGGGTAGCGAGGGGAGATGGGGTCATTGTGGGCGATTTCAGCCCTGGCCCCACCTGCCATATCTCTGGACACGACGAAGTAATCGATGCAGCGCATGGCTGGGCGACGCGTGCCGCCATCCGGTGCAACGACTGCGCCGTCCATCGCATCGACCCAGCCTGTCTTGACCAGGTCGGTGCGCGGGAGGTCCCAGTCGCCGCCGACTACGAAGGGCGTGCCCTACGCTTGAGCTGAGTACCCACGCGTCACGGGATGTCCCAATTCACCTCGTTCACACCAACCGAATGGACCGGGTAGAGATTGACAACAATGAAACCACCACGGACCACGCCACCGACATGATGTAGGCACGCTCGAGCAGGCTGCAGCGCATGAGGAAACATCCAGGGAGCCAGAGCCGATGCGCTTCGGAGTGGCGGCGAGGAGGCCCCCCGCCGGGTTGCCGAGCGCTGGCAGCGCAGCCATAAGATATGCAGACCAACCAATGCAACGAAGTCGGGCCTCAGTCGGCTCAACCGAGGTCGCGAGAATTCTGTTCTCCTGCGCTAGCAGCACGTCAGAAGCAATGCATTCGCACAGGTAGGCCTCAAGGCCAGCCTGTCCACCAACCCTGGCCGTTATAATCGACCATGCCTTGTCCTGCCGAATGCTAGGAGCAAGGCGCGCCTGGGTCCGAGGCTGGGCTCGGACTGAAAGGTGTGATGCGGAACTCCTTCTGAGCGGCGTCACTGATGCCGCCCATGATATTCTCTGCATGCTGGCGCGAGATGCCACGCTTGGAAAGAAAGGCGCCCAAATTCGTGTCCGCAGTGAGCTGCTTAAGGGAGCCTATAAAAAACTCGCGCGGCGGGCGGATCGCCAACGCCAGCAGCATGTCCCTTCCCGCCCCGCCCCTGCCCCGACACCGAGCCCTTCCCCCCGCAGGAGAGTGAGGCAGCAGGCGGGGCGCTGGCGGCAAAAGGCGACTCGGCGGGCGGGCCGCCGAACACAGCACGCGCGGCGGCGTCCGCGTCGCGTGCATCTGCAGGAGGGGCGGCAACGATGGCAGCACCAGGGGGGGCATCGGCCATGGCAGCTCCATTGTCTCCGTCATCACCTCCTTTAGAATCATAGCCATCAGACTCAAGATCTTCAGGTGCAAGCGATGTGTCACGAGCCCCAAGCAAGGAACGCAGCGACTCCGCCAACGCGGGATCGAGCGCCTGGCACTGCATGAGCAGGGGGAACGCAGGGTCGTCGGAGGACAACACTTTGCCGTCGCGGGAGGCGGCGACACCACTCGAGGCGCACTGCGCCCAAGCCGCCGTGGTTTTGGCAGAGGCGACTCGCTCCTGCTCCTCCAGCGATTCCAAAGAAGAGCGGAGGTTGACCAGCTCCATGACCTTGCTCTGCAGGTCAGACTCGACCTTCTGGATCTGCTTGGACGTCTGGGAGACCTGACGCTTGAGATCGTCCAACACGGCTTGGGCATGCTTCTGCGCAGCACGAGGATCACCAGCAGCCAAAGCACGTTCCGCCACGATGCGAGCCCGCTGAGACGGAGACAACAGGCCCTTGCACGCGTCGAATTCGTCGTTGGCCATGCAAACGAACCTGGACAGCTGATCGGGCTCGAGCAGCTTGTACTTCGGCTTCTGCTTGCCGGTGGGCAGACCGTTTGCCCAGGCACCTTGAGCCTCTCGCGGCTGAGAGGCCGCAGGAGCAGGAGGGCGAGCAGCGCCGCACTCGTAGCAAAACTTCTTCCAAGAGAGATTCGTCTTGAAACCACACTTCTTCTTCGGGCAGCACCACACCCCATTGCGAGCCTCGCGCTCGCCCATGAATGTCATGCTTACGTGGAAAGGAAGCCTGCAAGGCCAGGGCGGCCCAAGCAAGGATCATGAGGGCACCACAGGAAACAGCTCACTGTAAGCCACCTCGAGAAATTGATTACTTGAACCAAAATGGCTTGAACCAAAATGGCTACGGATCAACCTCCTCCTCCTCCTCCTCCTCCTGCTCCTCCTCCTCCTCCTCCTCCTCCTCCTCCTCCTTCTCCCCCTGCTTCACATCCGCCTCCTCCTCCTCCTCCTCCTCCTCCTCCTCCTCCTCCTCCTCCTCTACTTTCTCCCCTCCTCCTCCTCCTTCTCCTCCTGCTACTACTCCTCCTTCACGCGTCAGCGCGTACCTCAATCTACGTCATACTTTAGGGTCCCACCTGCCCGACCCCCCGCCAGCCAGCCCGTCAAGGTCCGCTCGCCCGACCAAACCAGACCGTTAGGGCAACTGCGTGCCACCTCGAGAGTTGCGCCATACTCTAAAGCCCCGCCCGCTCGACCCGGCGCTCGCCCAACCCGCGACCTCGACAGCTGCGTCGTAAATTAGGCATTAGGGCAACCGCGTGCTACCTCGACAGCTGCGTCATAAATGAAAGGCTCGCCCGACCGATCCGGCGCTCGCCCGACCCGACCGATCCGCTAATTAGGGCAAACGCGTCTGACTCGAGAACTGCGGCACACTTGAATGCCCCACCCATCCGACCCGGCGCTGACCCGACCCGACTGGTCCGTTAGGGCAAGCACGTGCTCTCTCGAGAGCTGCGTCATACTGTACTGTCTCGCCCTCCCGACCCAGCGCTCGCCCCATCCGAGCGGTCCGCTAGGGCATCCGAATGCTACCTCGAGAGCTGCGTCATATTCGGATGTCCCGCCCGCCCGACCCGGCGCTCGCTCCACCCGACCAGTCCGCTAGGGCAAGCGCGTGCTACCTCGAGAGCTGCGTCACACCTTGATGTTCCGCCCGCCTGACCCGCCCCCCCCCCCGCTCGCCCGTTAGGGTCCCACCTGCCGCTCGACCCGCCCGCCCGTCAGGGCCCGCCCGCCTGATCCGACCCGCCCGCTAGGGCGAGCGCGTGCCACCTCGAGTTTGTGCCATTCTTTAATGGTCCTCCCGCCCGACCCGCCGCCCGCCGGCCCGCCGACGAGGAACCCGCCCGCCGCCCGAGGCGCCCGCCTGATAAGGCCCGCCCTCCCCGACCCGACCCGCCCGTTGGGGTCCGTGTGTGCTGCATCGATGCTGCGTCCTACGTGGAAGTCCCGCCCGCCAGATCCGCCAGCGCCCCCAAGCGGAACGCCCCGCCTGCACGGCCTGCCGGAAGAGTCCCGCCAGTCCTGCAGGCTGGAGCACATGCTCGGATGTCCCGAACATTCCTTGAATCTTTAACGTTCCGCCAGCCCGACCCGCCCGCTGCAATGCCCAGCGCGCTCGGCCGACCAGTGTGAGTGCGCTTGCCAACTTCAGTGTATTTTTGTATGTTAAATGTTTCGCTGGCCGATTCGCCCGCGATCAGTCCCGCCCGCCCGCTGAAGCGACCCGCTCACACGGCCTGCCAGACGGGCTCCGCTTCTCGCTGACTTCTGGGTGTGCTCGAATGTCGCGCCCGCCTCGTCCTGTCTCTCGTCCGTCCACGCCCTTTTCCTTTCCTCCGCTGACCCAGCCTACGCCCTACGCAAAATGCAGGGCTGGCCGCTAACTTCAAGCGACGGCCTTCTCCTGACCCTCATTCTCCTCCTCTTCTCATCCTGGTCCTTCCTTCGTCCCCTATCTCCTCCTCCTCCTCCTCCTCCTCCTCCTCCTGCTCCTCCTCCTCCTGCTCATCCTACGCTTCCTCCTTCTCCGCGTCTTCTTCCTGCTCCTCCTCCTCCTTCTCCTCCTCATTCTCCTCCTCCTGCTCCTTCTCCTTCTGTATCCTCCTTTTCCTCCTCCTGCAGATTTGCATGATCATTCAGGCCCGCCCAAAACAGTCACCAAGCGCCTCGAGTGACTCTTTTTAGGCGGGCGCCTTTTTCAGGCGACAGCCTCCTCCTCCGTCTCCTCATCCTCTTCCTCCTCATCGCCTCCCAACCCGCCCGACAACCCGTTCGGGAATCGCCCGCCGCCCGACCCGCCCGCCCGAACCGACCCGTCCTGTAGGGCACGCTGTCTCGAGCTCGCGTCATATTTTCATGCCCCGCCCGCCCGGCCCGCCGCCCGCCCCCATCCGTCAATTCGGGCCCCGCCCTCCGCCCGGCCATCTGAGGTTCAATCTTGGAGTTCAGACTTCAGTATGTGCTTTCAACAAAGTATAGAACCGAAAATCCAATATCCGGTTTCACAGTTCAAGAATTCAATATTTCAATTCGGGAGTCCAGAAATGCACCTTTTCAATATTTCAACTCTGGGGTTTCCAGCTCCATAACTGAACTGGCGGCTGCGGAATTCAATTCCGGGGATCCGAACTCCCATGCTGAAGTTGGAACTTGAATAGTTCAGTTTTCAATCGGCTGGGGACTAACCCCCTGTTGGGTAACTATGTATATACAAATGTACATCTATCTGCACAATTGTGTATATAGGTGTGTGCAGTCGTGTGGAGACGTGAGACAAATCCACGGAGCTGCGCGAGACGAAATCTGACGACGCGCCCTTTTGCCTCTGGCGCAGAAGATCGATGCTTTTGACATATTGATGCCCTCTTTGGGATCCTCCTGGGCGTATTTGGAGCCTCTCGGGCTGTCTTGAAAACATGTTCGGTAATGTTGGGGACCCCTTGGGCAGACTGGGGGCCCACTGGAACCGTAGTTTGGCCTCTTGGCGCATTGTGGAGGCTTTTCAAGGTGTCCTGGGGGCCTCTTGGGCTGTCTTGGTGTCTCTTGGGGCACTTCGGGGGTCATTGGGCAGTTTTGGCGGCCTCTCAGGCCGTCTCGGTGAGTCCTTGGGGGTCTTTTAGGCCATCGTCGAACAGCTAAGAAATACATGATCTTGGCCTCTTGAGGCCCTCTCGGAGATCCTCGTAGGGGCCCTCTGGGTGCGTCTCCAGCTCCAAACTGGATTGGTGTGGCGTGCTTTCGGCCCTCAAAGGGTCTGAAAAGGAATCTGCTATCTTTGTTCCACTCCTCGTCTCCACTCCTCTTCCTCTTCTTCCTCCCTGGGGGGGCTTTTGGGTAGTTTTGAAAGCATCGCGGACAGTTTAGGGCCGTCCCCGGGAGCCCCCCCGAACGGCCTGCGGCGCCTCGGGCAGGCCCACTATGGCTCCGCTCCTGCGCGGGCATCCCCCCCGGCAGCCGAGGGGTGTGCGCGACAGTGGCGGCGACGGCGGCGGCTCGCAGCAGCAGGAGGAGGAGGAGGAGGAGGAGGAGGAGGAGGGAGGATGAGGCGGAGGAGGGAGGGAGGAGGAGGAGGAGGAGGAGGAGGGGGAGGAGGAGGAGGAGGAGGGGGAGGGGGGGGGGAGGGAGGAGGAGGAGGAGGAGGAGGAGGAGGAGGAGCGACATTGGCCAGCAAGGGCAGGTCGGACCAGGGAGGAGAGAATACCCAGGAGGAGCAAGGCGAGAAGCAAGAGCAATGCAGAAGAGGCAATCCGCTGCCCTTAACGAGGGCCAGGTCGACAACATATACAAAACAAGGAGGAGGAGGAGGAGGAGGACGGAGGAGGAGGAGGAGGAGGAGGAGGAGCCCTAGCAGCTGAAAGGAACATTCTAAGGGTGGCTCGGCTCAGGTGCTCCAGCGGCTCAGTCACGGGCCGCCGCCGCGCTCTAGGCAGCGGCTTGTAGGAGGAGGAGGAGGAGGAGGAGGAGGAGGAGGAGGAGGAGGAGGAGCAGCAGCAGCAGCAGCAACAGCAGCAGCAGGACACCAGGAGAAACAGCACCACAAAGAAACCTCCGATGGAGGGCAACGATCGGGGGAAACTGATGCAGGGAAGGGAACATCGACCTAGAATCCGCGATGCATCGCCGATCTATCGGTGATAGGCCCCCGATAGTGAAGCCGCCGGCTCATGGGCGGGGTGGGGCTATCAGTTCGCTTTTGGCAAATGGGCCATTTGGGGGTCGATGCACCCGCCTATGCGTATCCCCCCCTATCCTTGCCACTGAAGGAGCCAAGGCGCAAGGACCTCCGAGGAGGAGGAGGCGTCCGAGAGCCTCTGAGGGAGCACCTCCGAAGGCAGAATCCGTGCAGGGGGCCGAGACGCGGTCGCCACGGCTGCGGACGACGACGACGACGACGACGACGACGACGACGACGACGACGACGACGACGACGACGACGACGACGACGACGACGACAACGACGACGACGAGGAAGTCCCAAAAAATCAGTCGATGTGTTTTTGTCGATCCGCGGTCCCAAAGGTCTGAACCTCTCCCGCGGGGGCGGTCTGGCGTCCCGGATCCATTTTTCTAAGTTAGGCTTGATCAAAGGTTGGTGCCTCGGGTGGCTACCTTGCCCGTTCCTCGGAGGTTCCCCGGGTTCTTCGGGTTCCCCGGGTTCCTCGGGTTCCTCGGGTTGATCGGGTTCCCCGGGCTCCTCGGATTCCCTGGGTTCCTCGGGTTCCTCGGGGTTCCCTGGGTTCCTTGGGTTCCTCGGGTTCCTCGGGTTCCCTGGGTTCCCCGGGCTCCTCGGGTTCCTCGGGTTTCTCGACTTCCTCGACTTCCTCGACTTCCTCGGGTTTCTCGACTTCCTCGGGTCCCTTGGGTTCCTCGGGTTCCTCGGTTTCCCCCGGTTCCTCGGGTTCCTCTGGTTCCTCGGGTTCCTCGGGTTCCTCGGGTTCCCCGGGCTCCTTGGGTTCCCCCGGTTCCTCGGGTTCCTCGGGGTTCCATGGGTTCCTCGGGTTCCTCGGGTTCCTCGGGTTCCCTGGGTTCCCCGGGCTCCTCGGGTTCCTCGGGTTTCTCGACTTTCTCGATTTCCTCGGGTTTCTCGACTTCCTCGGGTCCCTTGGGTTCCTCGGGTTCCTCGGTTTCCCCCGGTTCCTCGGGTTCCTCTGGTTCCGGGTTCCTTGGGTTTTCCAAGCAATGCTAAGCCATGCCAAGCAATGCTAAGCCATGCCAAGCATTTCGAAGCAATGCCAAGCAGTGCCAGGCGGTGCCAGGCAATGCCAAGCACCGCCAAGCACTGCGCCCATGCAGTGGCAAAC
>CAUYUJ010014980.1:52500-282500 GCA_963575745.1 Prorocentrum cordatum
CCAGCTTTGTGTTCGGCCCTGCCCCCATCGGCCTCGTGCCTTTCTGCAGGAACCACGCGTGGTTCAGGGCCTCTCGGAGGAGCGCTGGTTGAAGTTGGCGTACCTGAGCCACGGCCTCTGGCGTTGCGTGCCCGAGCCTAAGCGCTGTCTTGAAGTCCACCAGCGGCCTGATCCCGAAAATGACCTTGAACATCTCCTCCATGTCGCTCTCGCGCTGGTAGGCCTTCTTGATCCTGAACATGCTGGACGTCGCGTCCACGAGCCTTTGCCCGTGCTCCCCGTTGGCCATGCCCACCCACTCCGTGAGGATGGCCTTGCTCGCCGCCTGCAACTTGCCCCCTGGTCGAGCACCTCCGCCGCCTGTTCCACCACCGACAGTGCGATGTGCGCGCGCAGGGGCCCTTGTTCGCGCCCGCGGCCCATCTTCTTCACCGCGTTGTTGTAGCCTTGGCCTGTGTTGGCCCCAGCGGTGACCATGCTCGACGATCCTGGGACCAGCCAGAAATCGAAGACCCCGTTGATCAGGTCTCTGTTCTCCTGGCTGTTGCGCAGCACCAACTTCTGCACCGTCACCAAGGCCCCCCGTATGTTTACGTTCTCGCCGTCTCTCGCCTTGCCGCCCTTGCCGCGCGACAACTCCTGCCTGGCCTCCTTCTTGTCCCGTTCTTCACCAGGACTGATGGCGCGAGAAGCGCCAGTGCAGTCCATCTCGTAGAGGTGGAGGCCAGAGAAGCAACAATCCGTCACGCAGGCGGAACTGACGGTCTCCTTCTTCTGACGCTTAACTCTGTCCTCGTACCTACGGCGTAGTACGATACTGTCGACGGCGATGCCGTACTCCCCGCCGTGTAGCGCTTGTCGTAGTAGTGCGCTCTCGCCCTTGCGCTTTGTCAGTGGATCTGCGAGCTGGCTGGCCCCCCCGATCCATCGCAGATGTACTTCTGGCCGCTGCGTGGCAGCTCGAACGATGGCGACGTCGATCGCCGCTCGCTTGTCCTCGGCCAGGCCCGCCTTGGGGTTGGTCACATGGTCGCAACCCCCTCTGGGGTCGGCGACGCTGATCACGGGAAACTTAGACGCCAACATGTAGGGCCTCATCAGGTCGAACTCGTTGTCCACGATCTCTAGTAGCTAGCATGGTGCGCGTAAGCTCTGCCATGGTCATGCCCTCCGAGATCGCCGGTGTCCCCGCTCCGAACTGGTGAGCGCACTTGCTCTTAAGTTTGTGACTCTTTCAGGACTGGATGGAGATGGTGGCGGGCTCTCCCTTGAGGATCTTGCGCTGTGCAGCGAACACTATGTAACCTGCCTGTGAAGCGCCATCTCTTGAATTGGCCCACGCTGCGTCGTTGAACACGGCGAGGGCCATCTCCTGGAATGGGATGTGCTTGATCCTGAGGCTCACTGAGCTGAACTCCTTGGTCATCCTGCGGAAGCGATTCGCCTCCAACAGGTCATCCACCGACAGGTTGGGCATCTTTCCTCGGAGTAGAGGCACAGGGCCTGACAAGTCGGGCCTGCTCTCTCGTGCCAAGAAAGAAATAGGGCCACAGAGACTCCGTGCCTGATGAAGTTCTTCAGGAGCAACTGCGAACTGAGGTTCTTTACGTCGCTCGGCGGCGATGTTGGTCAGCTGGATGCCGTGAGCACTGGAAGCCTGGGAGATTGTAATCTCGGTGTTGTCCTCATTCTGGGTAAGCTCTTTACCGGTGTACTTCCCACCCTTGTGTCGCCGAGCTCCGAAAGGAAATCCTTCTCGTAGCTTCTGGCAGGCCGCATCGAATGCCGCATCTCCCCCGCCCGCAATGTCGTCCACGGTGATGCCCGTGACGCCATGAAGCCCCTTTCTCGTCTCTCAGGTAGAAAACGCAGCGGTCGAAGATGGAACCTAATCCAGCTCCACCAGTGAACCGTTCTCCACATCGGGAATCCCAGTGCGCGGCAACTCCACGTAGAGGCTCCTTTGTGAACGATCAAGAGGGTCTCCAGCAGTAAAGGCGGAAGTAATGTCTGCGAGCTGCAAGGTCCACTTGTTGGAACAGAGGATCTGCAACATCAGAAACACGGAGTCCTCCCCGACCACGGGGCTGTATGTCTCGAGCTCGAGTAGGTCGAGATCGGTGTCCCTGGACAGTCCAGCGCGCCTTCGCCATCCTCCAGGCACCGTTGGTCATGAACATCAGCTGCTGCTTGCTTGCATCGGCCTCGTCTGGATTGCCGCCCTTGCCGGTGAGCGCCCATCGTGATCCCATGATCCTGGAAACTCGCCCAGACTCTTGACGTACTATGTCTGCCCCGGCTGGTGTCAATAGTCGAACAGCTAGGGCATTTTGGATGTTGCGCCACTCCCTGCGCTCGCCCACGATGCAGGGTTGGTACTTGTAGGTGTTGAGAAGAGACTTCTCGGTGATCTCCTTGCGAAGTCGTGGATTGGTGCTGGTGAGCATGGCAGGCTTCACGACTGTTACCCTCCAGTGCTTGACTTTCTTTTTGCGGTGGCGCCTCCGCGCCCTTGGCGATCTTCTCCCCGATGGTTGCGATCCGCTCGCTCACTGGGATGGCTGAGCTTGGATTGTCGGCCTTCTGTCTAAAGGAAAAGGGGACGTCATCAAGGTGGTCGTAATACTTAGTGGCCATTGGAATCAGGTATGGATTGACGTCAGCTGCCTTCTCGATCTCCGTATAGGCGGTTGCCGCGATGCTGGGCACTGATCGTCTGCGGCGGGCTCGGGTGGTGCAGCTTTCGGTACCTGTTCTTCTGGATCTTCTGGAAGCTGATCCTGCCGGGTGAGGTCCTCGTACTTCCGACCCCCTCGGTTCTCCGTGCTCAGCCCCTCCTTCATGCTGTTGTCGACTTGCTCCCAGGCGGTGACCTCGGCCTCGTTGGCATGCCGAAGTTGTTCAGGTGAACGCTTGAGTCACCCACCCTGGTAAGAACACCACACTGTACTCGGGGGCGCTGTCTGGATGACGCGAGCAGGTCCGTGCCAGGAACTGGTCGGTAGCTTGTCAGTACTGCTCCTCCAGAAATAGCATCGGTCTCCAGGTTGGAAAGTGGTCCCTCTGGTAGGTCGGGTGCTCCTCTGCAGGGCACGCCTCCACTTCTCTGAACACTCGGCCTCGATATAGGCAACCATGGCGGCCTTGCGCATGTCGGTGCTTCTCGCCAGCTCGGTATCTCCGTTCATTGCTCTGGAAACCGCCGACAAACTAGGTGACCCTTCCTCCGGGATCTTCCCGGGAAGCCGAAACGGTCGTCCACAAACTCGTTGATGAGGCGTGAAGCCCCCACTGCGAACGCTCCCGCCCATCGCCGCATTGACCGCATCCACCAACTCATAGAAGTCCTCCCAGTGGTTGGCGTTGAACTTCTGCCCCGTCTTGTAGAACGTCTCCTTCCACGTGCCTCCTGCTCGTTCTGTCTTGCCGGCTTGCCAAGGTGGAGCTGCACTCGTCGCCCTGATCTCGGAACCGTCTCCTTCCGCTGCTTCGGGAAACTCGCCTGATGAGAAGCCCTTCTCTCCGTCGATGACAACCATGCGAGGTACTCCGTAGACACTCCTCCAGAAAGCTCTTTAGTGACGTCGCATTTGAAGCCCATGTCGACTGGGTAGAGGTACCACCCCTTGATGCCCCGCCCCATGGCAGACGATGTTCAGCATGGGTACCTTGGTGGTATTCTCAGGTCCCAGCACAAAGCAGATGTCCATGCCGATCACATCGTTGAACTGGTAGGTCGTCGGTGCCTTGGAGGGCTTCGCAAGCTTCGGCCCCTTGTTAGCCTCTCAGCTCGGGCACTCCAGCTTCTGTGCAGCATCAATGCACGCCTGTCTTGCCTTGCCGTACTTCAGAACCATAACCAAGTTCTCTTTGCTGCAGTGGCCCATGTTCTCGTGACTCTTCTGGACCTGCAGTTTGACGTGCGTGTCGGTGCTCTTCTCGTCCTTTGAACTTGCTGCGGTCGCCGCGGGTGCTGCGCAGCATGGCGTGCAAACTGTATCGGTCGCATTGCGCTTTTTCCGTGTTCTTCTCGTCCAGGTCCTGCGTCGTTTCGCCACCGTGCGAGCAAGCGCTCCCGCCAGCCCTTGCAGAGAGTCGTCGATCTCCCCGAGGTTGGCGTGAGGTGGTCGGTTCACGAGCTCCTGACTCAGCAGCTTCGCGTACTCCATGGCCTCCTTCGGTAGATTCGAGAAGTACTTGCGTCCTTGTCGAAGGGCCTCGTTCGCCTACGTCGGGCAGACGCTGGGGCTTCTTGATCAGCGGATCCCCCCAGTCCCTGGAGTTCGCGTCCTGCTCGTCGTAGAAGTACATGCCGTTGACAGCCTGCTTGATCGCCACATCCGAAATGAAAACCAACATTTCCTTGCCAATCATCTCCTTCCGCTGAGCGTTGTAGATGTCCTTTGGTGGCCTGATGACCACCAGTACACCAGTAAGGGCGCAGCGCGTTGTGGTCGGACCCAGACTTCCCGCTGCACCATCCTGGTCATCACGTGCGAGCCCCTCAGTGTCACGATCTCCGTGCTCTTTAAACTTCTTCCTGCTCGATCGCCCTCCTTGAGGTGGTCCAGCTCTGGCTCAGCAACCCGACTGACCTGCTTCATGAAAGCGCTACTTTCTGGGATGGCCGCGTCCATCGCCTTCGTGGGGTCCTCTGTGCAGATGATCTGCTGGATGGCTTTGTTGATCAGGCTGTTCTGCTTCTCACTGAGCTGTCCTAGAGATCGCGGGTGTCTGCTCCGAGGTGGCCGCGTAGTTGATCCACCAGCTGGTTGGTCGTCTCGTTTGCGTTCTCGTCCTGGAGTAACTCGCGCAGCGCTGTCAAGGCCTTGCTCCGAGGTGACTGGTCTAGCCGCTCCCACTCCTCGGTCTCCTCCAGCTCGTCCTTCTGCTGACGCTGGTTGTCTTGCTGCTTCAGGTCGATCTTCGCATGGGCCCTCGGACTGGTCAGCGCTGCATCGCCGCTCTCTGGTATCTTCGTTGATGAGTCCCCCTTCCTGCTGCCGGCCTTGGTCGGCCTGGGCCAGCATCCCTTAATCCTTGCCTCCTCGTCCTTGAGGTGGTTGAGCATGTTGATGACCTTCAGCATCCGCGGGTCGCACTCCAGATGTAGCTAGCGCCCGCAGCATTGTACCCAAAACGCCCAACCGTTGCCGCCGTGGTTAGTGAACTCGTGGACGCAGGCTGTCTCTCGAGCTGGATGGTGATCTCGAGCCAGGTTCAGGCCACTCTTCGGTGGGCAGGGACCCTGGTTGGGAATATCCAGGAACCTGCCAATCTGGGCTCCCGTCGGTGGCCTGGGATGATTGTCGATCTCGCGCCAGGGCCACTTGAAGGTATTATTGCTTTCCCTGTGATGCTTCTCCTTCGGTTCCCTCTGGCTCGTAACGGGGCTCGCCTCGGCCTTCTTGATCTCCGCCTGGTCTGTAGGTGTTGGTGGCCCTCGCGACGACAAAAGCTGCGAGCGCCGAGTACAGGTACTTGGGGGCCCTTCGCATGACATGGCAATATGGAGAAATACTGGTCGATGATACCCTCGGGAAACCTGTCCGTGAAATCTGACTCGAGCCGAACCAGCTGTTGGGACCGTCGTTTTTTTCTCCGTAGTTTACGTTTGGACAGCTCTATCACCGTGACGTTGCGCTTCCTGCTGCTTCTGTTTAACTTGTCATAGCTGCTCATATTCCCTATGTTGTCTGCTTTGAGGCCGATGCGTGTGTGTGTCGCTACTCTCGTCTAGCTCGTTGTAGCTCGATTGCTCTTTGCTTTCCTTGCCCCGAACTTCCCGTCGTGCTCGTGCTAATTCTGCGATTCGGTGTCTGGTGCTTGGCCTAGTCTCCCCTTTTACTGCTCGGTCTTGTTGCTCAAAGTCCCCCGTGGTGCCCAAGACGCCCGAGAAGAAACGGCCGTCGGCCTCCTGGATCCTCTCGAGGTCTGCCGGGGTCGACGTTTATTGATAGATGTACTCCGGGCTCGTTCCGAAGTCCATCGGAACCCCCCTCGAACAAAGAGTCCAGCTCGCAGGCTTCTTCCACGGCTGCACGGAGCTGCCCAGCTGCAGCGGGAAGTGCCCCCCTCCCGCGCGTGCCAAGGGAAGTGTGACATTCTGCTCAGGCAGGTCCAGCCCCGACTGGAATGCACGCAGTGACGCCTTCAGCTCCACGACGAAAGTCTTGGAAAGGAGCAGCGGCGCCCTGCCCTTGGCCAAGCATGCGAAGATGACGCTGCTGAACTGGCTCAGCATGATGGGAACGAACACCCCCATCGGTCGCCGCACAGACCTGGTCGTTTCCAAACCTGTACTTCTTGTGATAGTAGGGGGCCTTCTCCAGCGTGAAGTTGTGGACCTCCTTGTAGTGCTTAATCCGGTCGTCGAAGGTCGACAGGCCCATCGCGTTGAAACCGCGCGCTGTGTCGACTGCTCCGCAGCCTGGCCCCCCTGACTTCTCGATGTCAATCGCTAGTGCAATGTGCTCCACCATGTTGGATCTCGTCGCCATCTTCGCCTCCGTCACCACGCAGCTGCACGCTTCGTCGTCCTGGAGGACGGCCATCGCGTAGAAGCCCCCCGTCGGCTTGTTCTTCGGGTTGTTGGGGCGCCCCTTGTGCCAGTGCCCCAGCTTCTTACAGATGCCGCACTTCGTCCTCTTCTTGATGTCCTCGAGATTTTCCTCGGTCCTCTTGCGGTCTTTGATGTTGTGGAATCCTCGGTTCGTCTTCCCATCGGCCACGATCCTCCGCGCTTCACCCCGCGCCCTGGGCTGCGGGGGGCGGCCCAGCGAGAGACAGCCGCCAAACAGTCCAACGCCTCAGTCTCCGTCAAAGTCTCTCCTTTCTCAAGCTTGTCGTCAGACTCCTGGTCGTCATCATCTATGCCCAGCAAGTTGGCCATCGCGACGTAGATGGGGTTGTCCTCGTCGTCGTCCTCCATGCCCTCCTGCTCCTGCACGTTGGCCAAGTAGGAGCCTGTCTTGGCCGAGGTTGTCTTCTCGGTGACCGCGTTGTCATCCGTCATGCGCTTCAGGATCGCGACCAGCTCGTTCACGTCGTAAGTGTTGCCCGTCTGTATGAGCACCTGGTTGCGCTCTGTCTTGGCCAAGCCTGCCCCTCGGAGCAGTAAGAAGCCCATGGCCGTCTCATTGAGCGCATTCGGCAGCAGTCTGACCAGCTCCTTTGTTCGCGAACTTCATGAGTGTCTCGTCCCGCGCCCTCGGCGCCGCGAACACAGTCTTCTCTAGCTGCTGGAGGGTCTCGGCATCCGCCTCTGGGAAGGCCAACGTGTCCAGAGCCATGGTCACTACCTGCAGCCCGCCTGCGAGTTGCACACTCCCTGGACGTAGGTGCCTGGTCGCCGTCGCCGCCTCGTAAGTCAAGTGCAGCAACAACGTCACGCCCTGCTCTTCTGGCGGAACTGCTGTCAGTCGGCTCCACCTGTCTGTAGCCAGCCTCTTCTCAGGCCGCTCGCTGAGGTCCTTCCCGTCCCAGGCTGGACATGGCGGATACTTTCCGCGTCCTCCTTCTCGTCGTCGTCCCCCCTCGTGTTCCTCGTCCAATTCGAGTCGTTGTCTAGAGCTGGCGACCGCCCTCTTGACCTGGTCTGGCGCGCTGGAGCATTTTGACCGCGATGGTCTGTTTGACTGCGTATCCTCCTGCTTGTCGTATGGGACCCTATCATCATTGTAGTCGTCGCTTGCCCACTGCCAGACACCCCGATCGACTTCTTGATGGTTGCGGGTCCGTCTCCACTGCTTCCACGTATCCCACGAGGAGCTGTTCTGCTGCGCACTGTTCTGGATCCTGCTGCTCTCGCCCTGCTTATCGTCATCTACGATCTCCCACCATCTGCGCATGCTGTCGTGGCCGCTGTCGTTGCCGTCGCTCCGCTTACCACGTGTGGATGGGCCCCTGGTTATCAGAGATCCATGTTCAGTGCCCGGCGCACATGCCCCTGGAAAGGGGGCCGACAGGCCCCCTTCTCCTGAACCAAAACAGCGGAGCAGGAAAAAGGGCTCAGGGTTCTGGGCTAGGCTATGTAAGCAACTAGAGGCCCCGAAGTGGCTTAACGGGTCCCCGCGAGCCTCTAGAATCGCAATCACGTCGTTGATGGGGGCGCAGTTCTCGGTCGTCCCGGCGCTCCCGATCTGCGCGCCGTTCTCTGGCGGGGCGGTCGCTATCTGGGCACCTGTCGCAACCTTTAGGGGGGCGACGCTGACGACGAGGGCGCCTGTCTTCGCCGATCCGAGAGGCGCTGCGCCCCTCCACGTCAAGAGCCTGATGCCGAGGGTCCCTCTAACATGTCGCGGGCAGCACGACTTGCCTGAGAAGCGACGGCTGAGCCAAAGCGCCCTGGGCGAGGCGGAGCGCGCATGAAGGAACTGTTGGGGGCTGAATGTGATCCTACCCCGGTGAGGCAATTATGGGGCCACCTTTTCGGCCTTGAGTCAAAATGGATACGGAGGAGGAGGGCCGGATAAGCAGGAGGAAGAGAAGGAAGGTGGATGCGGGAGGGAGGAGGGGGATGATGATGACGACGATGATGACGATGATGCACATGACGATGGCGATGACGATGGTGATGATGATGTTGATGGCGACGGCGATGATGGTGATGGTGATGCTGGCGAGGATGATCATGATGATGGGGATGATGATGAGGAGGGGTGGTGGTGATGATGATTACGATTACGGTTATGACGATGCTGACGATGGTGATGATGGCGGTGTTGATGATGACGATACTGGAGATGGCGATGGTGATGATGACGATGTTGGTTATGATGGTGACCACGATGGTGGTGATGATGATGGCGATGAGAATCGGGGCGATGACGATGCTGTTGGAAACGATGATGATGATGGTGATGGTGGTGGTGGTGATGGCGATGATGATGTCGGCGGTGATGGAGAGGAGAACGACGAAAGAGGTTCCCGCGGCGCCAGGGCACGAGGGCCGCCCAGAGCGCGGTGCTCGGCGCATGCGCCACTGCGCCGCCGCGGCCCTGGAGAAGAGCGGGCGCCGCTGGAGGCCCCGCTTCAGGCCCCGCCCCCCGCCCGCCGACGCCCGCCATGACAAGGGGCGCGGCCCCGCCCGGAGGATGGAGAGGGGGGGTCTTGAAGCAGAGGGCAGACGAGGGCAGGGACGGAGGGGGGGGGGCGGAGGTGGAGAGGGCAGAAGGGCAGGATGCATGATGGAGGAGGGAGGAGCAGGAGAAGGGCCGAGGATGGAGGCGCGGCAGAGCAGGGCGGGGCGGAGGCCCCATGGAGGCCGACAGCGGACAGACAGGGACAAGACAACAGCGCACAAACGAAAGTCACAGTCCCCCCTGTGATATGGAAGATTGTCGATGGATATTCTCACTCGCGGCCTCGCGAGGGGCGCAGTTCTAAGGCAAAGGGCCCTAGTTCGAAATAAAAAGGCAACGGTGGGAAAGGGGTGCAACGCAAAACCCTTCGGGAGTGAGCTTGAATCGCACTCCTCCTAGTCGCCGTCTCGGTCGGTCGTGGCCTCTGACAGGCCTGAGCGGGGACCTGGAAAGAAGTCACTTGCCGGCAAAAAACGCGAAGATAAGCAAGCAAGCGGCTTGCATTGTATAACGTAGCATACAAGGCATACTCAGCAATGGCCAGGGTCCGATCGAGATGCGACAAAACCCAGCAGGAATATAGCCATCTTCTCAATATACTAGGTGCTCTCGTCATCACAACAAAAACTCTGCGCACTGAAACGAATGAACCTTCCCAAAGACGCGGTGTTACGTGTGGATCTTTATCCGGGTGTACAAACTGCGAGTCGGAATGCATAAATCTTGACCGGGCGCATGGTATTGGCAACGATGCGGAACGCATATATCTTGACCGTGCGTATAGTATAGGCAGTGGAACATGTCCGGTCTGATCGGCCAAACTGCCGTCAAACCAAGCGGGGGTCACCTTTTCTTCGGCTTCGCCGGCTTGTCCGCTAGATCTGATCCCCGCCGAACATCTCTGCCTGTGAGCTTCCACCAACGGCCCTTGAGGTCATTCATCACACTCTCCGGGAAGATCGTGAAATCGGGATTTCCAAACTGATAATGCCGAAGCAGCCACGAAGCGTGCTTCTTGCAGGTCCTGCAAGTGATGTATACACTATGCGGGTTGTGGCCGATGACCACATCATGATGAAGAGTGCCAGTCGCGCAACTGATCATGTCACTCGGCTGCACCGTCGGGGAAGATCCGCTCCACGACACAACACTGGCTGATGAGGCTGCAACGGAACTCGATGAACTCGCCACGAAAACCACGGTTGGTGATGAAGGGGCCGACCTTCCCTGCGACTTTACTGATCTTGATCAAATCCCCGCGCTGATGCTGAAGTGTACGGTGATGGCGGTTCGCTGGCTGGTGGTGGTTTTGTCGGTACCTGTGGCGGCGGCGGCTGTTGAATCGCAGCCGATGCGACTGAACTTGATGCCTGTGCGCTGCTGAATACGTCCGCGTGGGACATCGTGATGTCACCATCGTGGTCGCGATCCTCTGGAATCGTGGGTGGTATGTTGCGGCGTCGGCCGAGCATGCGGCCGCCCCATCCAGGGTGCTCGCCCATGGCCTTCGTCTCGGCGGCGCTCTCTTCGTTGGCGATCGCGTTGTTCTGCCTCCGGATCGTCCAGAGCGTCATGAAGATGCCGAAACCGATAGTCATGCCGAAGACCAGCGTGAACGTCAACAGGCCAATATAGAAGCTGTGGTCCAGCATAGTCGGCGTGGGCGTAGGCTGTCCCTTGACCTTTCCAAGGCAGGTGAATAGGACTGATGCGAGCATAGCAGCGCGTGGCTGCCGGGTCGCATAGGTATGTTTGCGAGCCCCGAATAACGACAGCAGGACGCCAGCCTCCATCGTCTTCGTCATGGCGTCCGCGACCATGGCCCAGGTAGGGATCCAGCTGAGCATGAGCGCACTGTCGGGGTGCACGGCCTCCTTGATCATGGAGACGACGATGCGGAACCGCTTGCCAGTAGACTGGCCCACATCTGAAGCGATGTGCGTCACGAGACCCTTGCTGTCGCTGTAGATCTCCCCAGGGCGCTTGTCGGCGATCACGTCGATCTGCTTGAGCGCCGTCTTGGGGTTGTAGGCCTCGGTCAGCAGCTGTCGGAACCACACGTTGGTCTCCGACCCCTTTAGGGTAGCGTAGCCCTCGGCAGCGAGGGTCGACTTCACCGACCTCTTGACTGTGCCAGAATGCCAGGCGACGGGCAGGCACAGGTCGCACCGGCCACCGACGACGTCACGCGGGAGATGGGTGAGCCCCATCACCATGCCCCACTGGCAATTGACGCCGTCCACGTTGGCGAACGCGGCGTCGCTGAAGCGCGCGGTGATCGCCGTCTTCAGGTCGACGAGCTTGCGCTTGAGCACGATCGCGAAGTTCGCGGTGGAGTGCACATGTGCGACTGTCTTGTTGAGCGTCTTCGCGTCGGCCACGGTAGCGACCTCGGTGCGTCGAGCTGCAAAGCTCGCCGGGCAGGCGATGCCCACCCGGGTCTGCGCTGCTAGCCACAACAGCTGCCCGAGCGCGCGGCGGTAGCTCGTCACCTCGGTGGCGGCGAGTCGGTCCTCAGCTCCTCGGCCCTTCTGGGCCTTCAAGTCGACGTAGTCCACCTGTGCGGCAGCGGTGGCCTGGGTCACGCGGAACTCGTCGTCGAGCTTGGTAATCGTACGTCCGCAGTACTGGATGCCCCCATCGACTGGCTTGAGGTGTAGCTTCTTCCCCAGCGATGTGATAATGGCCTTCCACTTGGTGGAGTTGCGCGGCTGGCGCGGCGAGCCCACCTTCGCCATAGACGTAGTAGAGGCCCTTCTCGAGCTTGCTCTCTACGAGGACATGCTCTGCGAAGACCTTCTGCGCATTGAGGTGCCACTGCCTCCTGGCGTCGCGCGCCCCGTAAATCGCGCCCGTGGCCATCGCGATCTCGCCAGGCTGGGTCCCCGGCGGCGGGTTCTTGGCTGGCATGCGCAGGAGCAGTAGCCTTTCAATGTTACCCGACTGCAGGTAGGCCGCCATCGCGTCCCAGGACGAGACGTCCCTGTCCTTCTGGGCCGCGGCGGCCAGGATCAGGCACAGCGCGCCCCTGGGCCCTGCAGGCGCGCCCGCCCTGATCTGCGACTTGTCCTCCTGGCAACCCTGCACGACCAAGCGCGCCGTCGTGATGTTCTGGCCCTTGCTGGTCAGCACCCAGCGCGCGCCCACAGGGCAGATGCCAGAGTTGCGCCGCAGGAGCTCCTTCAGCTCCTTGGGCGGGAGCTTCTCGTAGGCGCCGAACTCCGTCCACTTGGACCACTCGGTCTTCATGGCGGCGCCCATGTTCTTCTTCACGGTGACACTCAGCGCGTCGTGCTTGAGCTCCTTGGCAGTCGCGTTGCCCGTGAGAAGTGCCTCGCGGAGTCGCGTGCTTGCGTGGGGCTCGTCCGCGTGCTTCTGAGAGTAGTTGTCTAGGTAGAGGTCGACCTTGTTCGGGTCCTTCGGCCGCGTGAAGCACTTGTGCAGATCGCCCAAGAGATCACTGCGCTCGGCAGCGCGCTCGCGGGGTTCGAGCCCGTGCTGGCGGTCACGTTGCAGTGCCACTGGTGCGTTCTCCCGTTGAACTTGGCGCTGCGTCCTGTTGCCGCGCTGGTTCTCGGTGTCCGGTGGGCGCCGCGACATCGTCTCCTGGCGCGCCTGCTCCTCCGCAATCTCGGCCCATTCTCGAATCATGTCCGAGCCATCGGACTCGATGTCATCGTCGACCTGGCCCTGAGGGGCAGGTTCAGGAGGTCGAAAATCTGCGGCAGCGGCGGCGGAAGTGGCTGCAGGAGCGGCAGCCTCGAACCCGATGATGGCGGCGGGCCCGTGCCACTGCAAGGCCCATTCTCTCTTGGGCTTGCCATTGCCCCCCCCCCCCCCCCCCGGTAGTGCACCTGATCGCCGGTCTGGTAGACGTCGCTGGCGCGCCGAGCTCCATCCGCCCGAGATCGGGCCAGCAGCGCCCTTGAGAGGGACTGGTTGAACCTCAGGTGCTGCATGGATGTATCCGCGGACTTCACGATGGCGATCCTCTCCGAGAACGGCTTGTCGGACACGATGCGCTCGTGCAGGGGCAACCTGCCGGCGTTGTCCAGCAGGACATGCGGGGGGCGAAGGCCTCGCCCGAGCACCCACTGCGACGGCGAGTAGCCCGCGGAGTTGCCCTGGCTGTTCATGGCCCAGCACACGGAGGCGATCATCCACTGGATTTTGTGAGCGGCCGCGGGTTGGTCGAACCTGATGCTGAACTGGTCGATCAGCTTCCTCGCGCGCACCTTCCACATCCCTCCGCGTCTTTCCACGGTAGCATTATGCTGCGGCGTCGCCGCAGATGTCGTCATCAAGCGGCGGCCCATGTCCTCGAGCTCCACGGAGAACTCTCGCTCGAACTCGCCTCCTCCATCAAAGATGACTCGCTGGGGCGCGCCAAAAGGCGTAATCCAAATCTGCAGTAGTCGAGGGAAAACAGCCGATGGGTGCCTTGATGCGACAGTGCCGCACATCGTAAAACCTGACGCCAAGTCGACCACGTTGGGGTAGACCAGCTGATTGCCAGCGTAATCGGCCAGGGTGAACAGGTCCACTCGGATGGAGTCGTTGAAGTCCCTGTCCAGTCGGATCGGGCCTGGTAGATTTGGTAGTGGTCGCAAATGTGCTGCACAAGCCTCGCAGTAGAGGTTGTGAGCCATATCGATGGATCTTTGCGATCCACCAAGTACACGAATGGCTCGGGCAAGTGAATGATTGGACGGGTGCCCCGTGTTCACGTGGAGCTGCACGATGGCGGACCGTAGTGTCCGCTCCTCCGCGGCCGTGAGCGATGGCTCCTGAGCGGCTGCGGCGGCTGGAACCGTCCTTCTTCTTGCCTTTCGCGTCGTCGACGTAGGGTGAGCTTCTGGCGCGGGTCGGCGGTTCGGACGCCGCAGCTACTCGGCTAGCGCCGTCGCGAGCTTGGTCGCGTAGTTCTCGCTGCGCTTCGCGCCCGTCCCGCGGGCCTCTGCGCGCGGGCGCCCCCTGCTGCAGAAACGCCTGAGCGAGTCGTCGGACCCGAAATTGTAGATGATGATCCGCCGCGGCTTCTTGACGTGGATCCCACTCTTTGTCCTGAGGTTGAACGCGCAGCCGTCAAAGTCCACGACGCGCGGAAGCTGCTCCATCAGCAGATTGGCGATGGCGCCCTTGTTGGGGCCCCGTCCGTCGCAGCACATCGGCCGCTCGAACGAGACGGCGAGACGGGCGCCGAACTCCTCGCGCAGCCGTGACATGGACTGCAGGAACAGGCCGATCATCTGCTTGGGCTTGTCCCGATCCCCTTTCAACTTGGGGATCTTGCTCGGGTCGATCTTGACGACGAGTCGTTGTAGCGATGTCCACGGCTGGCAGGGAAACGCAGCGTGGACTCGCGCACTCTTGCCCGCGGCAAGGTGCTTCCGGATCCTGCCCTCCGGCTCCTGGACCACGACCTGCTCGGAGAGGTCGAAGCCTGGGAGACCGCACCTGACCGCAACTCCCCCCTTCTTCTTCCAGACGGCGCTGAGATTGCTGTCCGGGCTGCAGCGCCACTCGTAGAGCGCGGTGCCGTTCGCCGCGGAGGCCCGGCTGGATCTGGTTGTAGACTTGGCCAGGTTAGTAATCCAGGCCTGGCCGATCTTGTGCGGCTGGATGCCGCTCTTGCAGGTGACGAATACTGAGCGCTTGCCAGCGATCAGCTGCGGCTTCGCCCCTTTCTTGAGCGTCCTCACGCGCGGCTGCTCCCCCCCCACGATGTTGGCCTCGGGTGCGAGGCAGCCGTTGGCGATGGCGTTCTGGCCGTGGCTCAGGGTTACGGGCGTGCGGAAGACGCAGTCCGAGCATAACCCTTGGTGGCTGCAGGCCTCGAAGGTCGTCTCGCCACAGGCGGTGCAGTCCTGCGGGGGCTTGGTCACGCACGTCGTGGGGTAGGTCGTCTGCGGCAGCGTCGCTAGCGCGAGGTTCGGGGCTGGAGCTGCGGTGGAGCAGCAGACCAGAGTTGAAGCTGCGGCCGAAAGTAACCGCGACCCCTTCGGTCGCCGAGTCTGGAGACGTCTCGGAACGTTCAGCTCCTTCTTCGTGACGAGGTTGTTGATGGTGTCGATCAGCGCACTGGTCCCGGTAGCGTTGTTTACCGTAGGCCGGTCGCCCGTCCTCGTCTTCCGATCCCGTCGGTCGAGCGTCTTCTCGACCTCTGCGTACAGGGTCTTGTCCAGCTGTCGCTTCCTTCCGGACGAGCTGGCTGCGCTGGGGTGTTGCTCCATGCCGGCATCCTTGACAGCTTGCCAGTCCTCTGGCTGCAACTTTATTGCGGGGTGGCCCGCGGCGCTCGTGGTGAGCTTCTGAGTGGCGTTCCCGATGCGGACTGGCCCTTCCAGAAAGAAATGTCGATCTTGGAGGGCTGGATGAAGTCGCGGCCGATGAGCAAACCCAGCGCGGGGCCCTCCACGACGCTGAACACGACGCGGCCAGCCTGGCCGCACAACACAAGCGGCGCGGTGACGCGCAGCTTGCGTGGGGGTGCACCTCCGTTGCCGAACCTGTAGACCTCGTCCTCCGGCTCCTCGAGGATCTGGTCGGCAAGTCCCATCCTCGCGAGGATGTCCCTGAAATGCTCGTACCACTTCTTGCCCGAGACGCAGGAGAGACAAGCGGCGTCGACCACGCCGACGCCTTCGTCCACGGGCATGTCGCTGCCGATCGCGACGTTCACGTTCGGCAGGTGGTGAAAGAGCCGCTCCGAGACACAAGTCTCTGGGGGCGGAGTGGCTGGTCCCTGCGGGCGCAAGGCGATTTCCTCGCCCGCGAAGTGGACCTGCTAGGTGATGCGCGCCTTGCGCTGAGGGCGGCCTCCGCGACCTCCTCGCCCACCGCCCTTTGACTTGCCGCCCTTGGGCGCGAACTTGCGAGCACCTGGCGCGGGGCGCTCCTTGCCTCCTGTCCAGTGTCCGGTCTCGCCGCAAACCCAGCAAGAAGTGTTCCTCTTGCGCTAGTCGACCCGGCTCCGTAGCTAGGTCGGGCGGCTCGGTGCGGACTTTCCCTTGCCGCGGCCCTTGAGGGCCTCCCGAGCCGATCTGATGGTGGCCATTGCCTCGGGAATAACGGCAAGTTCAGCTGCGGCAGCTTCGACCATGGCAGAGTCGTCGCCGCCGAACAGTTCGGAGATGTCTACGTTGGAGGACTCGAGCTCGGCGCTGAAGGCCTCGAGCTCCTGGCGAACCATGTCCTGGACGTCGATCTCGTCCTCGTCGTCCTCCTCTTGCTCTTCGTCGTTCTCGTCGCCCGGCTCGTCGACGACATTGGTAGAGCGCCCCCCGCGGCTGGAGGAAACGTTGCTGCGCCAGCCGCCATGTGAGCGCGACTGGTTGGCCCATGACCGCGGCGGGGGAGCGCGGCGCTCCGGCGCATGTATATCCGGGGACATCCTGACCAGCAGCCCGCAGACGCGCTGGTAGCCGTAGTGCTCGTCGGGCAGGTTGCCTACGACGCGCTCTCGGCGCTCTGCCGCGAGCCCAGCCTTGCGCAGCAAGAGCCATCCCGCCACTTCGCCCAGCGCGTTGAGGCCCGCCTCATTCTCGCGTAGCTGCTGTAATCCAGTCTCGAATCAGATGACCCAATTCGTCATGCGTTCGCCTCTTCGTCGGCGATGTTGAGTCGACTCGAAGATCTTCTCGAGGGCCTCGCCCTTCTGCACAAGCTTCTGCTGACCCAAACTGACCTCCAGGTGTTGTTGCGCGTTCTCGATGCCGGCCTGGTTCCTATTGCGCTTCTTGTCATCGGGGTCTTCGATGTCCGCCGCGGCTGCTGGGTGCAGCTGCGCTTCAGTCATATTCAATGCTGGGCCGCGCGCAGCCCCACTTAGCATCAGCACGAGCTTCGATGCGAGGCTGTGGGCCACGGCGAGGTTCTCACTGAGCTTCCAGAGCTTGACCTCCTGTTTGTAATCTCTCCACTTTGCCGGGTCGCCATTCCATGCAGGGATGGTGTTGTACGCGTAACTATCCGTCATTATGTCGAGAAAGAGAAGTAGCTGGCGTCGCTGACACCGCTGTCGGAGAAGTAAATGTTGATGCTGGCGTCGCTGACGCTGGCGTTGGAGAAATAGACGTTGATGCTGGCGTCGCTGACGCTGACGTAGGAGAAATAGGCGTTGCTTGCGTCGCTGACGCTGGCGTAGGAGAAGTAGGCGTTGATGCTCGCGTCGCTGACGCTGGCCTGGGAGAAGTAGGCGAAGTCGTCGTTGATGACGGCGTCGCTGACGCTGTCGCGGGAGAAGTAGGCGTTTATGTCGGCGTCGCTGACGCTGACGTAAGGGAAGTAGGCGTTGGTGACGGCGTCGCTGGCGCTGTCGGAGAAGTAGGCGTTGATGACGGCGTCGCTAACGCTGTCGGAGAAGTAGGCGTGGATGTCGGCGTCGCTGACGCTGACGTAGGAGTTGGCAAGGTAGGAGTTGATGACGGCGTCGCTGACGCTGTCGGAGAAGTAGTAGGCGTTGATAGCGTCGCTGACGCTGATGTACGCGCCGAGCAACTGCGCGAGCAGGAAGCCGCTGGGCTTCGATTCCGTGGGTCGCGACGGCTTCGTCGCGGCTGCACAAGAAGATGGCGCGCAACGCCAGGATATGAATGGCGCGCTGCGCCGGGCAGCTGAGACTCGCTCCAAGCTGCCACTGTGATATGGAAGATTGTCGATGGATCTTCTTACCCGCGGCCTCGCGAGGGGCGCAACTCTAAGGCCATGGGCCCTAGTTCGAAATAAAACGGCAGCGGTGGGAAAAGGGATGCAACACAAAACCCTTCGGGAGTGAGCTTGAATCACACCCCGAACGCAAGCGGCGCCCCGACCCTCGACCCTTCAAGGGCAAGGAGGGAGGACGCCCCCGCCGCCTGGAACCTCGATCCTCGATTGAAGGAGAAGACAACAACTACACAAGTTCCGCGCTGACTTCTTGGATCGGAGCTGGACCCTCCTGTCGTCGCTTGCGGCGCCGCGCGCCAGGGGATGGGCGGCCAGCGCTGATCCAAGAAGTCGCCGCGGGGCCCCGAACATCAAACATACTTATGCCGCTTGGTCTTCTCAGATCGAGCCTCGAGGATGGTGAGCAACAACAAAATCACCGACGCACCGCCGCGAAGAACCCAGCGGCACCCCCGCTGCTGCCGAAACGCCAGGCCTGCGGACAAACACGGAGGAGTAACACGCTGACTCGCTCCCAAAGGGGGTGAGTCATTGACGAAAGCATTTCGTCAATGATCGCCGCCGTTCGCCAGAACTGAACCAGAAACGTCTTCACCAGAACCGAACGCGTCCTGAACAGACTTTCGGCTCTGGCTAGCCCTCCCCCCCTTAGGGGGGGTGTGGCGAATCAGATCACGTAGCCGACCTCCCTGGGCGCCGCCTAGCGCCGGGAGGCGCCAGCGTGTCGAGGAAGGGTGCCTGGCGGCGGGGGGCGAAACCAGCTGCACGCAGCAGATGTCGTACCCCTCTGCCCCACACCCCTCTCGACCGGTTCGAGGGGGAAGAAGTGAGCGAGTGAGAGCAAGCGCGATGCCAATCGAGGTCGAAACTTCGAACGCTTGCGAGCAGGCTTCTCGGCCTTGCTTCAGGAGGAGGCGGAGGAGGAGGAGGAGGAGGAGGAGGAGGGGAAACGCATGAGGAGTAAAGAATGGGCGGCCCCGCTGCCTCGACCGCGGTCCGCCTCGGCGAGGGAGAACTCTCCACCTCGACGACCGCGGCCAGGCCGTCGCGGAACCCCAGCGGCGGCCTCTGCTTGGAGCGCAGCCGGACGCGCGGTGCCGCGGCGGGGCGCTTCATCTGGGCCTGGCCACGGAGCGGCGCGGAGGTGGAGGAGGAGGAGGAGGAGGAGGAGGAGGAGGAGGAGGAGACAGAGGAGGAGGAGGAGGAGGAGGAGGAGGAGGAGGAGGAGGAGGGGAGAGGAGGAGGAGGAGGAGGAGGAGGAGGAGGAGGGAGGGAGGACCCTGGATCTCTGGATTGGCCACGCGCGCGCCTCGCGCCTCACGAGGTCTAGGAGGAGGAAGGAGGAGAGGAGGAGGGAGGAGAGGAGGAGGAGGAGGAGGGAGGAGAGGAGGGAGGAGGAGGAAGAGGAGGCGGAGGAGGCGGAGGGAGGAGGAGGAGGAGGAGGAGGAGGAGAGGATTGAGGATAATGAGGAGGATGAGGAGGAGGAGGAGGAGGAGGAGGAGGGGAAAAAGCAGAGGGCAAGGGCGGCGTGTCTTTGAGAACCCAGCGCCCGCAGCCACGGTCGTCCCAGAGTGATCTAGAACGCTCCGAGGGGGCTCAGGAGCGATCAACTCGTATCCCTCAGCTGTCTGGGCTCATAGCCCCTCCACTCCTTCTCTCCCATTTTCTCCCTCGCCTTCCCCTCCCTGTCCCCTCTTTCTCCCCCATACACCGATGGACCCCCAGTAGCATTTTTCAACCGTCCTCCGGTAATCCTCATCCCTGCCTCCTCTTCCTCATTCTCCTCCTCCTCCTCCTCCTCCTCCTACTCCTGTTGCTCCTCCCCCGCCAAAATCTGACATCGTGGCCGTTGTCCTCCTCTCTTCTCTCTCTCTCTCTCTCTCTCCTGCTCTTCCTCCGCGTCGTCCTCCTTCTCGATCTCCCCCTCTCCCCCCACGTGTTCGCCTCCTCCTCCTCCTCCTCCTCCTCCTCCTCCTCCCTCTCCTCCTCCTGCTTCTCCTCTACCAAATCTGTACAGGGCAGAGCGAGCGGGAAACAAATGCGGTGACATTTCACTCGTACAGTTCACCTGGTATGATTCGGCTACTCCAGATTTCGTAATAAAGGGAGGGGGGTCTCATTTCGGGGGGGGTCTCTTCCAGGCTATCTTGGAGAGCCTGGGGGGGTCTGGGGACGACGTTTTGGAGGGTTCTCCCACGGGGGAGGTCTGAAATGGCTTGTCTTGGATGGTCCAGACCCCCTCCCTTTTATTACGAAATCTGGAATACCCCACGCATGCTAAGCTCTTCCACCCTCATCCGCCGCCTGTTCCCGGGCGGCAGCAATATAGAGTCGAGGGAGAGGGCAGGGCAGAGCCAGGGCGTGTCCCCTTCTAGGCTCTAGGCGCTCCTCCCAGCGGATGTCACCTGATGCTCCATCGGTGGGCGATCGGCGGGGGGGAGCTGGAGACACACGGAAGGGGGAGCAGACCGAGGGAAACAGCAGGGAAGTGGGGGAAGGAGACGGTATGGCCAGAGGCCCAGAAAAGGGAATGGTGGGCAGTAGGCAGAAAAACGAGCCCCTGAGCGGCTCGGATTCTCAGGGCAATGATAACAACAAGGATGGTGATAGCCGGCACACTCCCAGACGGAGAAATAAGGACATATATAGAGAGAGGCAAAGAGAGAGAGAGAGAGAGATAAGCATACGCACTTGTATCTAGCGAGGGGGAGGGAGACGCACTCTTACATACATAGATGCGTACCTATGGACATGCATAGATACACACACGCAAACATACACATACAGTGTAACAGAGAGGGAGAGGGGGACGGCAAAGGGCAAAGGGATAGACTATATGAAATTAATGAGGGAGGGGTCGTAGGAAGAGACGGGAGGAAGGGACGAGGGAAAGACAACAACGTTCTGAACCGTTACCGCCAATTCCAACCTGGGGTCGTCTCTCATAATCACCGTGGCACTTGCATCACTCAGCCGGACACATTACGTCGATGTCAAGGCACACCGAACACGCAATGCGGAGAAAAGCGCTCACGCAGTGCAGCAACATGGACCCGGAGGAGCCAAAGATCGTTGCACATCGGTCCAATCATCCTTTTCCGCTCCCGCAGCTCAACCCCGAAATTCGTGAGGAGCCTCCTGCTGCACCGCTGCTGGACAGGGTGGGATCTCTGGGCCGCCGAACGTTTTTCTGGCCTCCAAAACATGGATCCACTTCCCTCGACGAGCCGCTCAGGGGCTTATGGATAATGCCAGACGACGATGAAGGAAAGACAGGGCCAGCAGACCATGTCACACAGCAGACGTTTGTCCTCGTCCTCCTCCTTCATCCTCCTTCTCCTCTGCCACCTCCTCCTCCAATGTACGCAGCTCCCCTTCTCCGATTGCTCCAAACACCATGGGATCCTGTTTGGAGTTCCAGATCCGAGATGGCACGCGTCGGAAAGAGAAACGATGAGCGCAATGGAAAGGGGTGGGTGGAAGTAGTACATGTCAGATATGGCGCTAGCGCACCTAGCTTGTCCACCTCCCCCTCTCCCTCCTCCACCACCTCCTCCTCCTTCTCGTCGTCGTCGTCCTCTTCCCTCCTCGTCGTCCTCCATCTCCTCCTTTTCCTCCTTCTCCTCGTCTCCCTCCTCCTCCCCACCGCGGGCGCAGCGCTGCCTAGGGACGCCGCCTGGGGGAGGGGCAGACCCAGCGCCCCCGTCCCCCCGCTTGGGCCCGCTCGGGGGCGCTCGCAAGGGGTCGGGGGGGGCGGGGGGCGCGCGCCGCGATAGCCTCATGGGGCGAAGGGGGGGGTCAATGGAGAAGGAGCGAGAGAGGAGGCCGTGATACTGTTAGGGTGCGAAAGCTTGGTTGGCCCTTGGGCCGCGGAAGCATCCTGTCACGTGCGCATTTCGCATGTGGGCATCTGGGCCATTGCGAAAGGGATGCGGACCGATCGCCCTCCGCAGATACCCAAACCCTCGTGCCTGTACGGCGCACTCTACAAGGATGAAGGATTCGGGCGGATGGAGCGGGGGGTGATGCGGGGCGGGGGAGTGAGTGAGGGGGGAGGGGGGGGGTCTCCCTCACTCCCCCTGTCGTCCCCCGGGGGGACGAAGGGGGACGAGGGGGGAGGAAACGAAAGTGGGGGGAGGAGCTTCGGAATTGGAGGCGAAGGTGTGTCGAACTGGTGCCGCATCCCGCCCACCACGCAAGGCAGGGGCCGGGGGGTGAGGAGGAGCAGGGCGGGCTGGAGGAGGAGAAAAAGGAGGAGAAGAGGGGCGGAGAAGGAGACGATGATGGAGGATAGGGAGGGGAAGAAGGAGGAGGAGGAGGAGCAGGATGAGGAAGAGGAGGATACGTAGAAGGCGGATGGCGCAGCAGGCGGCAACTTCGAGCTGTGAGTGTGGAAGCTTCAGCGGCTGCAAATGACATGCGGTCAAAAAGCAGCGACAAACACATCAAACACAAACCTTGCATGCATGATCATCCCCGTCCTCATCATTATTGAGCGCTCCTCGTTTTCCTCTGCGTCCTTGCTATCTTCATTTTTCATTATCCTCCCAATCCTCCTTCTCGTCCTTCTGAGCCTGCAACTCCTCCTCCTTCTGCCGATCCTCCCCTCCTCCTCCTCCTCCCTCGCAGGTCTCTGGAGTTCCCTCATATGACGAAGCAGACCCGAAACTGCTCCTTCTCCTGAACCCCTCCAAAAGACGATGCGAGGCGGCCAATTTCCGCGCGCGACTTGCCCTCGGCGGAAGCGGGGTCAGCATTTACCGCGTTCAATACTGCCTAGTGGTGCCTGAGACGACCGGTGGGAGGAGGATGGGACCGGAGGAGAACAGGAGGACGATCAGTGTCATGATGGGGAGGTAGGGAGGCCAAGAGAGCCCCCTGGACCCCCCCTCTTCCCCGAGGAGGTCAAGCATGGGGGCTCTCTGATATCCTGCGGCTTGTGAAGGACATATAGGGCGCCGCAGCCTTTCGAGAGCGTTCTGGAACGCTCTAAGAGCGCTCCAGAACGCAATGAGGCGATGTATGCAGGGATCTGTGCCGATCCTGTGCCACTTCCCCTCCTCCTCTCCCTCCCCCCTGAGGAATAAGAGGACGAGGCCCCCCTTCTGGGGAAACACAAATATGCCGATACCGCTGCTCCCTGGACTTCGAAGCGAGTCCATCAGTGGCGCCGAGGGTGGTGTAGCGGTATCGGTATCCGTTCATCTGCTGACCTCCTCCCCCTCCTTTTCCTACCCTCCTCCCCCCGCCCCGCCCCCTGCTGCTCCTCCTCCTCCTGCCTCCTCCTCCTCCTCCTCCTCCTCCTCCTGCCTTCTCCTCCTCATTTTCCCCCTCCTCCTTCTCCTCCTCCCCCTCCTCCTCCCCCTCCTCCTCCCCGTGCCCGAGCGGCCCGTCCCTGCGTGGACCGCCTGGGCGTTCCCGTCGCAAACTTCGGAGCGGCGATGCTTCGGGGAGCCGTAAAGAAGCATGGTGCCATCAATAAACGCCGTCGCCCGCAGTGGCGGCGCCGCGAATAGGCGCATGCGGGGCCGCCAAGATGCCTCCCCTTCCTTTCGCCCTCTCCCCGTCCGTTTCCCCCTTCCCATCCTCCTCCTTTTGGCAAGCAGGGGTGATGCATTTCATCGCACAGCCCAAGAATCGCAGGGGCCCGACGCCTTCCTCAGCCACAACGCTGGAATCAGCATGTGCGAGAAGTGCGAGAAGTGGCAGCAGACTCTGGCCCGACTCCGCGAGCGGGAGAGGAGTAGGGATACAGCCCGCCGTCCTCAGCTACAGCGCCGAAAGAAGCGCGTGTGAGAAGGGTGGGCAGTGGCAGCAGGCTCTGTCTGGGCTCCGTGAGGCGGAGGTGAAGCTGGTGCCCGACGTCTTTCACTACAGCGCTACAGTCGGCGAGTGCGAGAAAGGCGGGAAGTGGCAGCAGGCTCTGGCTGTGCTCCGCGAGACGGAGGTAAGACTGGAACCAGACGTCCTTAACTACAGCGTTGGTATCGACGCGTGCGAGAAGGACCAGCAGTGGCATCAGGCTCTGGCTGTGCTCCGCGAGACGGAGGTGAGACCGGAACCAAGGCATCCGCAGGAGAGGGTCATCAGCTACAGTGTTGGTATCAGCTCATGCGAGAAGGGGCGCAGTGCTCTCACCCAGCATTGCGAGAAGGGCGAACGTGGGAGCGGGGTCATCAGCTACAATGTTGGTATCAGCTCCTGCGAGAAGGGGCGCAGTGCTCTCACCCGGCATTGCGAGAAGGGCGAACGTGGGAGCGGAGTCATCAGCTACAATATTGGTATCAGTTCTTGCGACAAGGCGCGCAGTGCTCTCACCCGGCATTGCGAGAAGGGCGAACGTGGGAGCGGGGTGCCCAGCTACAATGTTGGTATCAGCTCTTGCGAGAAGAAGCGCAGTGCTCCCATCCAGCTTGGCGCGACGGGCGAACGCGGGAGCGGGAAGCCAGCTACAAAGCAGGTGTGGGCTCTTGCGAGAAGGCGACCAGTGGCAGCGTCTGGCGCTGTGGCACGGCGAACGCAGGGGAGGGTCATCAGCTACAACGCCAGTATCTTTCCTTGCGAGAAAGCGTGCGGGCATCAGCTCGCGTGCGGAAGGGCTGGGAGTCAGTGGAAGCACTTGCGAGAAGCGGGGGGCGAAGCTGGAGCCCAATATTGTCGGGCACTCTGTGGCAAGCCTCTTGCGAGAAGCGGGGGGCGAAGCTGGAGCCCACTAGTGTCGAGAGCTCAGGGCCAACCTCTTGCGAGAAGTGGGGGGCGAAGTTAGAGCCCAGTATCGGTGGGAGCTCTGTGAGAAGCCTCTTGCGGGAAGCGGGGGGTGAAGCTGGAGCCCAATTTAGTCGAGAGCTCTGGGTTAGTTTCGTGCGAGAAATGGGGGGCGCTGCTGGAGCCCAAGATCTTAGCTACAACGCTGGCATCAACTCGTGCGAGAAGGGGAAGACAGGCAATGGCAGCATGGACTGTCAGGCGTGTCAGCCGTGTTTTAGGCCAAGCTTTTCTGACGGTCAGTGTAAGTGGACGGTATTGTGAAGGAGGTATCCACCATCCCGAACGAGAACGGCCAAGGGTAGACTGATTCGTTATGGGAGTGCGGCCATTCACCAGGAACGCCTATGTAAGTACGGCTTGCAAGGCGTGAGGCGGCTTGCGTGGTGCTTTCCATCTGCGTAAGTCCTAAGTAGCACAATCCTAGCACAATCCTCCTCCTGCTCTTCCCCCTCCTCCACTCTCCTGCTCCTGCTCCTGCTCCTGCTCGTGCTCCTGCTCCTCCTCTTCCACCTCCTCCATTCCTTCTCCTCATAGATAACTTCTCCCTGTCACACCCCGAGGCCCGAATTTAGGGCGGGCCGGCGTTTCGCCTGAGACTTCCTCACAATTTCTGACTCACAGATGGATGGCGGGTCGTTTTCAAGATGTGGCTCTCGTTTTAGCGCCGCGCACACTCGTTTAAATACATTGCATGAAGTTCACGGGTTGAGGGCGGGCCGTTTTCAAGATGTGGCTCTCGCTTTAGCGCCGCGCACACTTGTTTCACGGATTGAGCGCGGGCCGTTTTCAAAATGTGGCTCTCGCCTTAGAACCGCGCACATTGGATGCAAAAGTTTGCGAAAGTTTCACGGGTTGAGGGCGGGTCGTTTTGAACATGTGGCTCTCGCCTTAGACCCGCGCGCATTCGTTTAAGATATTACAAGAGCTTCACGCATTGAGGGCGGCTCCTTTTCAAAATATGGCTCTCGCCGTAGCGCCGCGCACATTCGTTTTCAACTTTTGCAATAGTTTCACGGATCTCCATGATCAACGTACAAGAAATTGTTTTGGCAGGGTTCAGGATTATGCGGGTGCAACAATAATGTTGATTCGCGGCGTTGAACTTCCATAAATAGCGCTCTGGCACGATTCAGGATCGACAAGAGGGAGCAGTCAGGTTGATACGTGGCGTTGCAATCCCGAGAGCAATGTGTGGTCTTCAAACGGTCGTCTTCCAACGAGGCAGTTCCCTCAATGGAAATGAACCGTTGTAGGGGCCTATGAAGGGGGAGCTTGGAGGGAGGATTCATTCCAACATTGTTCATGACTCTGTGGTTTACACTGGTCCTCCTCCTCCTCATTTTCCTCCTCCTCCTCCTCCTCCTCCTCCCCGCCGTAGCTCCCCCTCCCCGCCGTGGACGAGGACAAGCGGGATGAAGGGCAGTAGCAAGACGACATCCGGAAAAACCGCCCCATGGGGCCCGCTGCCCCTCCCGCGTGGCAGCGGCGCCCTCAGGCAAGCGCGCGGAGAGACCTCCCCGGCTGGCGACGTCGTCGTCATTGTCGTCGTCGTCGTCGTCGCCGTCGGCGGCGTCGGCGTCGTCGTGCACCTGGAATAGCGAGAAGGAGGCGGAGGAGGAGGAGGAAGAGGACTCTCAGACCCTCAGTGAGAGCATAGCCACCCAAGTGCCACTGCGCGAACGCACCAGTTTCTAGCTTTTTGCTGCTGGCGGCCCCGCGCACCGGGGCAGCGCGGCGTCCATCTGCCTGCCGCTCAGGAGGTAACGAGGAGGGTTTTCGAGGACAGAGTCATGCGTTGAAGACGGAATCCTTGCAGGCACAGCGAGAGACCCGTTTGATCAACCTCCCCCAGTGGCGAAGGCCGCGGGGGCGGGGCTGCGTCGCTCTCGACCCTGAAATCAACATCAGCAGGAGGAGTGCACCGAGCCTACCAGAAGAGGCACATATGACGATAATTCGCCTGCCCAACGGGCCAGGGCGTGCTAAGATCTCCGGTACCTGGTTAACAGTATTTCTAGTTCGCGCGCGCGGGGCGGCCCCTGGGGGCCCCCGGGCGAAAAGTACCCCGGCAAGGTCCCGGCAAGTCCCCGGCAAGTCCCCGGCAAGGTCGGGTCAGAGATGCCGGAGTTCTGTTTCGGAGTCCAAGAGGGCTCCAGATCGGTCCAAGAGGGCCCCGAGAAGCTTTCTAGACGGTCCAAGAGAGGCCCGAGACGGCCAAAGATCGCCCGAAGACGCCCCAGATGGCCCCAAGACAGCCCAAGAGGCCTCCAAGACGCTCCAAGGGCCTTCCAAGAGGCCTCCGAAGAGGGCCCCAAGTTGCCAAAATCGTTGATTTTCATTGGTTTTTTCGATGTTTTTTTGCGTTCTGGCCTTTTCGCTTCCGGACGCTCCAAGAGGGCCCAAGAGGCCTTCAAGACTGCTCCAAGACGGCCCACGAGGCTCCCAAGACGGCCCCGGAGCGGCCCAAGAGCGCCCCCCAGACGGCCCAAGTGCTGCCCAAGGCGGACCAAGAGGCCCCAAGACGGGCCCAAGAGGGGCTCAAGAAGGGAACCGAGAACTGAAAAATCGAGCCCTCCGCCCCAGAAGGCGCCCAGGACCCCGAAAGAGGCCCCAAGAGACTCTCCAAGACACCCCCAAGACGCCCCAATAAGCTCCCGTGAGGCCCCAAGAGGACCAACAACGTCAGGCCCCAGGCCCCAAGAGGACCAACAAATACCGCCAAGAGCCCGCCGAAAGCCTCCCAAGGGACCGTCACGAGAGCTCAGGAGGCCCCCTGGAGGCCTCCCGAGTTCTCCAAGAGGCCTAAAAAGAGGCGCCAAGAGGCCCCAAACGGCCCCACCGAGGCTCCAACAGGCCACGAACGAGCAAGCAAACGCCTGCGATGGCACAATACGGGCCGGCGGAATGAGCGAAGCGATTAAATAATACCCTTCCCTCGTCGCTGCAGCTGGTTTCGCCTCAGGAGAGGTCCGTGTCGTAGCGGCATACGTATAATATTGTTCTCCCACCCTCGCTCCCGAGGCTTGCCTAAGAGAGAAGGAGGGGAGGCGGGGGAGGAGGAGGAGGAGGAGGAGGACGAAGAAGAGGAGAAGGAGAAGGAGGACGAGGAGGAGACAACCCGTACAAACAAACAAGGTATGAAAGGGCAGCGCAAGGAGGGGGAGGAGGGGGAGGAGGAGGGTGAGGAGGGGGAGGAGGAGGAGGACCCTGACATCCTCGCGTCGCGAAAGCATCACATCGAAATGATCTTGACAATTTTCGACCTCTGGGGGCCCTCACGGGGCCCCGTGTGCAGATCTGGTTCGGAGCAAGCCTGAGCATGGGGATTCGAGCTTACAAGAAGAGTGAACGAGGTGCTTTGTAGGGCCCCACCCATATGTGCACTACCGCCTTTCTGGCCCTAGCGCCCCCTCGCTTGCGCTTAGAGGCGCGGGGAGACAAGGAAGCTCGATGGGTCGAGCTTGAGCTTTCGGAGTTCAAGGAAAAGATCGAAACGATAGACGCCACTGCGCAATTCTGCATACCACTTGCATGGTAGCGGAGCTTCGTGGTCGACACGAAGTTTGTGTAAAGACCATCGAGGAAGGGTGCCAAGCTGGGATGGAGATCCGAAGACTTGGCGAACCTACAGGAGGAAGGCCCTCCAGTACAAGGAGGGCACCAAACGTGAGGAACGGCACCTGTGCGGCCCGAGGCTCGAGGCGAAGCTCACGGGCCGGGCTGAAGTGGCGGTGGGGCGCAGCAAGCCTGGATGGCTATCGCGGGCTGGCAGCGTAGAGCGGCTCCTGGCATGGCTAGAGCGACGGTGCTCACGTCAAGCCGCCCCAGACGTAGGCCAAATGCTGGAGATTTTCCTGATCAAGACGAAACGCCGGAATATGGAGCCCATGCAGCAATGGACCGACCGCTTCGAGACAGGCTACCAGTACCTGGGGCGCGCGCTGGCGCGCGCACTGGGGCATGCAGTCCCAGCGCCGAGCTCGTCGTCGGGAAGAAGGCCAGAGAGACCATTCAGATGGATCCAGGTCGAGAGGGGATGGCCATGGGACGGATTCGAATGGAAGTGGGAGTGCACTGACGGTCTGCCCGACGACGCGACTGAGACATCTCAACACTGGAGTGCTGCTGACCCAAACGCCGAGGCCGAGGAGGAGCTCGGGAGTATCCCGGAGGTCTTCCCAGCGATCGTCCTCGGCTGGCTGATGCTTGTGCGGTCTGGCCTCGACTCCCGCGAGCGCGCGGCGATCATGGCCGCGACGGGAGGCTCACTGGACGTCAACCTGACTCGCGAGAAGCTGACCTCCAGCTGGGAGGGCGACGACTTGGCGGAAAGGGACGGACACTCCAAGTACCCGAGGGCGTGCGCGGCCCAGCTCGGAGAGGATAGCCGGACATGGCTGGATGGCGCAGAGGACGAAGCAGATGCAGGCAGTGTCGCAGCTGATCGGGAACCTCTAGAGCCACTCGCGGAGGAGCCAGACCAGGTGGAGGCCACCGACGAGGACATCGAGGCGTACCTGGCTGCGCAGCACGAAGAGGCGGAGGCACTGGCGGCGCCCCACGCTGCCCAGCGCACCCTCCGCCAGGCCCGCGAGGCGTGGGCGGGCAGCCGCCTGAGCAGAGGCTTCCACCGTGGAGGTCGGCCTGAGGGCAAGGGACCTGGCCGTGGATTCCCGGCCGGATCACGTCGGCCGATGCCTCCCCAGTATGGCGCCAGGGGCCAGGTCTTGCCGCGAAACTAAGGGCAGAAGAAGCGTGCTAAGGGTGGCGGCGCTCACGGGGTACAGGACTGCCAGGATCGCCACGACCCCCGGCTCGAGCCCGGGGCGGCGGGCCCGCCAGAGGCCAGCGCGAAGGTGGCGAACTGCAGGAAGGAGCTGGAGTTCAACCTGGCGGCGTCGATGGTTGCCGAGCAGGAGTCTGGGGACTCGAGATGCGAAGCGAAGTTTGCGGACCAGGCGACCCAAGAGGGCAAGTGTATTGTCGACCTAGGCTGCGCGGACGCCATGGGCGGTGAGCGTGCGCTCGGCATCTTGGCCCGCAAAAACAAGGAGAAACACAGCGACACGAGGCTGCTGGAAATGAACCGGAACTACCGGCCAGTCTACAACTTCGGGAACGGCGAGAAGGAGCGAGCTTACGGCCAGGTGAAGTTCGGCATCACTGGCGGGAACATGGAGGGTGGCATCTCCATCAACGGCTTCGCGAAGGACGCCCCGATCCTCGTGTCCAAGAAAGTGCTGGAGAAGCTGGGAGCCGTCGTGGACCGTGACGCGGGAGTAGCGGTGTTCGTGAAGCTGGCCCCGGGGGTCCCGATCCAGCTAGAGGAGTCCCCGCACGGCGCGCACTACTACGTGAGCCTGGTGGACGACCTACTCGAGCAGAAGGTACGGGACCCAGCCAAACTGCAGAATTTCAAGATGATATGCAATCACCTCTCTGAGTGGGGCACGGCGTGCGTGGCGGCATGCCAGGGGCAAGACCTCGGCCCAGACGGATGCGCAGAGCGAGTCTGATCATGCATGGACCGATCATCATCTGCTCCTCTCGGCGGCGTCAACCCCAGCTCTCCCCAGGACGGTGGTCGGAACACACAGTGGGAGCCCGGGCGCGCCCGCAGACGCTCACGTGCAGCAACCAGCAACTCCTGATCCTCCGGATCCTACATGTACCCGGCCAAGGGCCGTCGATGGCAGAGCGATGCGCTGGGGCAGCCTCCTCCGCGGGGCCGTGCCGCTCACCTGCGCCAGGGCGATCTGCCAGTGCGGCTCGAGCGCGCAGGATGCCAGCGCCACGCAGTGCGGTGCAGGGGCTCCACAAGGCGGAGGTCTCACAACTACTCCAAGAGTTTGGCCTGCCCCACAGCCCGGCCTGGAGCGTGGGCGAGCCGAAGCAGATCCTGAAGGAGAACATTTTCCCGAAGACAGAGACGGCCGCGCAGATCGAGATGAAGGGCCCCAACTCCATGAAATGGCCCAGCTGCTCGCGAAGGCGACGGAGGTCGGAGCCCACGCGACGCCAGGCATGACAAACCCTTCGCTAAAACTCTCGATCCGCAAGGCGATTCTCCAGAAGCGCCCGCCGGAGCCGACCGACTACATGGGCTTCGGGAAGCACGGCGCGCTGACGTACCAGCAGGTCCTGAGGCGGTACCCTTCCTACGCGGCCTGGTGCCAGGCAGAGGGGAACGCTGGGGGCAGCTGGGAGCTGGCCAGGTTTGTCTCGCGGCTCAACGAGCAGGAGGTAGTCCACGTGAGGGATGAGATGACCAGGGACCCTGGGGAGGCCCCGATGGAGCCTCAGAAGGCTCGAGGGGGCGCGAGGTCATCCCGCCGAAGGACGACGGACGTGATGATGGAGGACGAGCTCGAGGAGCAGGAGAGGCTGGAGGCCGCAGCTGAGGAGGATAAGAACGCGAACCAGTTCATCCAGCAGCAGATGCTGACCGCCCTGAGCCAGCTCAGCCAACGACTGGAGAAGCTCGAGGGTCACGACCAGGTGGCGCAAGGGAAGCACGCGCACTGGGAGTGGCCCATCAAGTGCGAGGGCTGGGGCCACAGGATGATCAGGCAAATGATCGAAGACTGCTCGATGACAGTGGTCAAGGTAGCCGGGTGCCAACTCGGGGTGAAGAACGAGAAGGGCCAGCCCCTGCTCAAGGAGTGGCTGATCGCCGCGACATCCCCGAAGAGGGCGGCCAGGATGGCCATGGAGTGTCCCGGGGACCACAAGCACGGCGAGCTCGCGGGAGGCAGCCTCGCGGCGGCCACGAGCTACTACACGGACGAGTTCGCGAAGAGGGCAGTCTGGGCGATGATCGAGGAGGTTTCCCCAGACTACCGCGAGTTCTTGAGGTGCCTGGCGGAGCCCGAGGTGCCGGAGGGACAGGCGCTGGCCGCTGGGAGAGAAGAGACGTCAGCGGGCGCAGACCCGAACTCGAAGGAGCACCCGCAGATCATCCGATGGCTGGCATCCGTGCACCGAGGATCAGGCCACAGCTCCAAGACCGCTATGCTGAACGCACTCAGGCGGAAGGGGGCGAGCCAGCCGGTGCTGCAGGTGGCCCAGGACTTTTCACTGTGACGCGTGCGAAGAGGCTAAGCAGCGCCGCCCCACGCACCCGCCAGTCAGCCTCGAGGTTCTCCCCCCGAAGTGGACGCACATTCAGGCTGACCAGTTCGAATGGGAGCACCCCCGCAAGAAGATCAAGTCAAAGTTCTCGCCCATCATCGATGAGAACTGCAGGGTGCGGGTCAGCAAGCTGCTCCACCACATGGTGGGGGAGGACCGGCACCGCAACCCGGTCTGGGCCGACCTCGAGGATTTCTACGAGGAGCGCTGGCCGCCAAATTTTGGCAAACCGCAGAGGGTGAAGGTGGACCCTGAGGGCTCGTGGATGTCCAAGCAGGCCGCTGACTACTTCGACTCTGACTCCGTCGGGTACGAACCGATTCCAGGACAAGCCCACTGGCGAGCCTCCCTTGTAGAAGAGGCGATCCAGGCCACGAAAGGGACCATGGACCGGCTTGTCGCGGAGAACCCCGAGATGTCCACCGAGGAAGCCCTGGCCGGGGCGGTCGCAGCCGGGAGCGCTCGAGAAGATGTCCGAGGCCACTTCCCTCTTCAAAGCGCCCTGGGAAGGGCACCTGACTTGGACGGCCATTTCTTCGAGAGCGACTTCGGCGAGTTGCCCTGCGTCGAGGCCCAGCGCGTTGACCAGGAGCACGGTGAGAACTACGCGAGGATGTACGCGGCAGAGCAGGAGCACCTGAGGCAGGTCTACATGCGGCGCATCAGCCGAGCCGAGAACGCGAAGAACCAGGCGCTCAAGTCCGCGGCGCCAGGCACGTGGGCGCGCTACTTCCGCAAGGAGAAGGGCGAGACCAAGGGCCGCTTCAAGGGGCTCGCGAGGGCGTTGGCCACAGAGACGGCACGCCCTGTGGACGGCGACCTGGGACAGAGCGAGGCACTGCACCCAGGGCGCCCGGGGTCAGTGGTCTGGCTGGTTCGGGCAGGCCGGATCATCAAGGTGGACCTGTGCCAAATCCGAGCTGCCTCCGCCCGAGAGATCGCGTGCGCCGAGCTCATGGGAGGCAAGGGCGCCCCCTGGACCATCAACACCTTCATGAACCAGGCGATGCGGCAGGAATACCTGGACTTTTCCTTGCACGATCCCACGGAGCACGATGTGGAGTTCGCCACCTGGGAAGGAGTTCCTGATTCAGCATCATATCTGAAGAGGGTTCGCACGACAGAGCTCTCCGAAGACAAGGGCCCCCAGGTGACCCCAAGGGATCGGCCTGCCCCTCCCGTGCGGAAGCAGATCCCCAAGAAGGGGCAGCATCCTGGAGGCGCTGCAGACCGGGCCAAGACGTCCAGGGCAGCAGTCGCTGAGAAGAACCTGAAGGAGCAGGCTGCACTCACGGCCAAGGAGACTCCTGATGCCCTAGCATTTTGGGCACGACAAGGAACATCCCTGGAAGTCTCGATGGGGCCACCCTCGCTGGCAAGGCCTTGAGGCAGGCCACCAGGCACATGGGCACCTACATGGCGAGCCAACTGAGAAAAGGGAAACGCGAGATCTCGGAGCGGATCCTCACCCCGGACGAGCTGGACAGGTTCAACAAGGCGAAGGTCACCGAGGTAAACAACTATATCATATCCTCAGTCCTCGAGACCCTGCTTCCTGGAGTCACGCCGCCACACGAGGAGGTCATGCGTATGAGGTGGATCCTGGAGTGGAAGATCGACGAGAGCACGGGCGACAAGAAAGCAAAGGCACGGATCGTGGTCTTGGGCTACATGGACCCTGAGTACGAGCACCGCCCGACCAGAGCTCCAACGATGACACGTACTTCCAGGCACCTGTTGCTGCAAATGATGGCGTGGCTAGGCTTCAAGGGGTACAAGGCAGACGTGACTGCAACCTTCACCCAGAACCGCGAGATCCAGCACAATCTGTTCGTGATGCCCGTGAAGGAATTGGCTATACGGCGCTCGGACTACCCGAGGGTGTCGCCATGAGGCTCTGGAAGGCCGTGTACGGGCTCGTCGAGGCAGCCATCGAGTGTTCATGACGGTGAGAGGCGCTCGCGGAGTTTGGCTGGGCCCAGATGAAGATGGACCCGTGCGTCTGGGTGCTGCACGGCGACGCGCACGGCCGGGACAACAACTTCACCAAGGAGGCGCTGCAAGAGTTCATTGATCCAGAAGTGCTCAACGAGCTGGTCGCAGCGAAGGGCGACCTCGACATCGTGGCGGTCGCCGGGTCGCATGTGGATGAGTCCCTGCTGGGTGGCAAGGAATCCGATCCGCGATGGGTCAAGGCTCGAGAACATATTCAAGGGCGTTTCAAGTGGAAGACGTGGGAGACTGAGGAGTTCATGCAGACTGGAGTGAAGATCAAGCAGCAGCCCGACAGGAGCTTCCGCATGGACCATAATGACTATGTGACAACCATGGAGAAGGCCTTCCGAACTCCCGAGCGCAAGAAGAACAAGGACGCAGAGACCGCCGACAGGGAGAAAGGTCAGCTCAGAGCAATCCTGGGGGCCGTCGGCTGGCGCTCTGAACAGTCTGGCCCAATGCATTCCGCTGACACAAGCCTGCTGTTGAGCACGGTCCCCTCATCAACGGTGCAGACCATCAACGAGACGAACCGGCTGGTCGACCGAGTGAGAGAGTGTGCTGGCCTGCCGCTGGTGATCCACAGCCACTCCCAGGCCCAAGTGCTGGTGCCGATAGAGTGGTCCGACCCATCTGATTCGAACCGGCCCGACGGGAAGTCCACCAAGGGCCTGATTGCAGGCATGGCCCCTCTGAAGATCCTCAAGGGTGACGAGACAGACGTGAGCCTGGTGTCGTGGAAGTCGGGCAAGATCGACCGAGGCCGTCGCAGCTCCGTCGCCTGTGGGACCCGGTCTGCGGTGGATGCGGAGGACGAGCTGTTCGGCATCAAGTTGCAGTGGCTCGAGATGCTCGGCAACTCCATCGACTGGCGTAACCCGGAGGACACACTGGCCAAGCTGCCAGGGGCCGTCGTGGTGGACGCCAAGGGCCTGTATGACAAGCTCCAGACCACAGTCTACACCTTCCGTGGGAAGAAGAAGCGGACGGACGTGGGGGCGATGTCGCTGAAGGAGGGGACCCAGGCCGCCAACAACTGGATGCTCTGGGTCCATGGCGATGCTCAGCTGGCAAACTCTCTGACCAAGGGGCACGAGCCAGGGCAGCTGAGGATGTACTTCAATAGCGGCCCTCGCTGGAAGCTGGTCTACGACGCCAAGTACCAGAGTGCACGCAAGCGGAAGGCAGCAGGGATCCTTCCATTCGAGAATGTTCCACAGGAGGTCGTGAGGAGCTCAGAGTCATCGAGGGAGCCAGCCTCTGGAGCAGCAAATCGGGAGCTTCCCGATTACGAGGCCCTCTCGAGCGAGGATTCAGACGAAGATAACATGCTCAGCTTGGAGGACCCTTAACCGTGCAAATCTGGTTCGGAGCAAGCCTGAGCATGGGGATTCGAGATTCTAAGAAGAGTGAGTGAGGTGCTTTGTAGGGCCCCATCCATATGTGTACTGCCGCCTTTTTGGCCCTAGCGCCCCCTCGCTTGCGCTCAGGGGCGCGGAGAGACAAGGAAGCTCGATGGGTCGAGCTTGAGCTTCCGGAGTTCAAGGAAAAAATCGAGAAGATAGACACCACTGCGCAATTCTGCATACCACTTGCACCGTGGCCGTCAACAAAAACGTCTCCGTATAAAAATCCAGTCGCGGGGAAGGGTTCTGGATCTCCGGAGGTCCACGTCGTGAAAGCATCACGACGTCGGAATTCTGAAGGGCATATCATGGTCCCCGCCATGAGATATTGGTCGCCCCGGAGGTGAGACTGTTGGGGAAACACATGTTATCCTGTGTAGCTGGGGGAGACCATTGATTGTTGTCGGAGTGGCTGATGAGGAAGGGGCGACGTCGTTGCTTTGATCTTAGGGGGCGGCAATCGTTCATGTTCTACTCATCCTCCTCCCCTTCCCCACCTGCCTCCTCGTCGTCCTCGTCGTCGTCGTGCCTTTGATCCGCCTCAAGACTCTCTGCATCCCAATCTGCCCGTCCCCCTCGCTGCCGCCACGCCAACTCCCAGCCGTCTTCGCAGCCACATTCTCCTGGGGCTCCTTCGCAGCAAGGCCAGCATCCACTCGAGAACGGCAGATCTGGCGTCGACGCTCGGGCAAGTGTTGGAAGAGGATCTAGGCGGTCGCAGCTGGGACCAGGCAGTGCGACCAACCAAGTGACACCAAGACTCCGAGGAGGAAAGACAGAAAAGCGGACAAGAAAGACACACAACACATATGCCGCTGCGTGCGTATTACCGGGCCGCTCGGTACGTAGATAACCACTTGTACAGAAATCGATGGCTGTCGTCAGGGGTGCAATTGGACGCCTGAGGATGCACACTTCCTTCTGCACCCACCAAAGAAGCAACTTCTGGCGAAAGGCAACCATCAACATGCGTGACACCCACAGAGATCGGGCAAGCCTCTTTGGAACATGCTATAAGTTGGGATCGTTCTGTCGCGTTCTCTTCTGGCTTGCTTGCGGTCAGGTGTGAACACGCCACTTCGGTGCATTTGGCAATCGCGATGTTTTGCAAGCTTCTGGCGTAATTCAGAGCCAGCTGACGTTGCTCTGGCAAGGCCAAGAACAGGGACTGCAAAGGCCTGAAATCATGATCATTGCCACCTCCAGCCAAAGCCAGCGCGGGCATGTCCTGCAAAGGACATCGGAACATCCTGTTCATGTGAAGGCAACTTTGACCTGATATCTCTACCTGGGCCCAAAACAATCTCACCATCCCCCACCACGTGACAAGTGGGTCCGCGTCGGCAAGCCCAAGTAAATCGTTTCGGACAAACCACATATTGTGCTCGCAATGGGGACATCTTTCCCTGGCGCCGAGAAGCTCGACTGAAACAAGGGAATACCCAGACTCATTCGATAACGTTGCCCAAACTGCATCAGCAGACGCACCGAAAATTCCATTGTTCGTAATATGGGGGAATGAATCTGGGAACGATGCCGAATAGCTCACTTCCCACCGGAACGGAGGAGGTATGTCTGCATTGATTTCTACGCTTATGACTTTTGGCCGAAAGCCTGCTTTCAACAGCGCGCGGACTACGTCCAGATCGACAGAATCAATATCTACCTTCAGGGCATCAACGTCCCTCGGCATGTTGTTATCCTGCATCGTGCCAGCCACAGTGCTCGGCATCGCTCGCCCAATGTGCATCTTGATGCCGCCACTGGTATTCCAAGGAGCCAAGTGCCTTTCCTGGAGGAGCAGAAGCGGCAAATACATACGTAAACTTTCGGAGCTCTGCGCTGATGTCTTGGATCTGCGCTGGACCCCCCTCCCTGGCGCGCGGAACGCGCCAGGGGTGGCGCGGAATGCGCTACCAAGGCCGGCGCGGAATGCGCTGCCAGGGCGGCCCGGAGCAGATCCAATAAGTCCGCGCGGAACTTCGAGAGGTTATGCTTACGCAGTTCTCTTCTTCGAAATCCAGCGCAGGTCGCCAGTATTCATCGCCCTCCACCACCAAGCCGCGGTATCCCCTCTGACTGAAGAGGCTATAGGTCGGGTCGCGCTCCCGTCCGTCATTCGCACCTTCACCTCCTCTTCTTCCTCCACCTTCCCCTCCTCCTCCTCCTCCTCCTCCTCCTCCTCCTCCTCCATCCCGAGACCTCTGACGCATTGAAAAAACCGTGTTTCCATAATTGTCAGCCTCTGGCTGCCCTCGCCGGGCCCAACGACTGTCAAAAACAACTCAGGATACCAAACCGGTCCAGGGACCCCGCATTTGAAAACAAAAATACATTGGATCCATGGGTCCTTCTCATCATCGCCTGCCTCGGCCTGGTCGTACTCCTCCTCCTCCTCCTCCTCCTCGTCTTACTCCTCCGCGCCGATGTTGATGGCGAAGCGGTTCAGGGCGCTTGCAGGCACCAAGGCGTCCAACAACAAGGCTGGAGGGCAAAGCGTCCAGACACCTCTCCCTCCCCAATACTACCTCTCGATATGCCTTCCTCATCCCCGCTCAACTTTGCTCGTTCCCTCCCTCCTCCTCCGGCCTCCTCCTCACCAATTCCTCCTTCCCCCTCCATCCCTCGTTTCCTACATATCTCACTCCTTCTGTCGCTCCATCCTCCGCCTCCCCCTCGTCCTCAACCTCGACATTCCTATCGTCGTCGTCGTCGTCCTCCTCCTCCTCCTTCTCCTCCTCCTCCTCCTCCTCTCCATCCCCCTCCCTCGTCCCACTCCCCTTTTCCTCCACTCCTTCCCCCTGCCTTTTCCTTCCTCAACTCATGGTCCTCGCCCATAGTTCCCCTTCCTTCTGACTACCATCGCCACCCATGCCATTCCCCCGACCATCATCATTATCAGTATTATTATCATCATCATGATCATCAACAGCAGCATCAACATCATAACCACCACCATCATGATCATCATGAGCATCATGATCATCATGATCATCATGATCATCATGACCATCATGATCATCATCATCATCATCATCATCATCATCATCATCATCATCATCATCATCATCATCATCATCATCAGTATCATCATCATAATCAACATCATCGTCATCAGCATCACCATCATCATTACCGTAATCATCATAGTCACCACCATCAGCAGCATCATCATCACCATCAATCCCATCATCACCATCATCATTATCATCGCCATCACCGCCAGCAGCCTCATCATCATCAGCAGCATCAGCATCAGCAATATCAAACTCCTAATCAGCATGATCACCAGCATCAGCATCAGCAGCAGCATGATCAGCAGCCTCATCATCATCACTATCGCCATCATCATCACCGACAGCATCGTCATCATCAGCAGCATCGTTATCATCATCGTCGTGAATCAATCGACCAATCAATCAATCAATCATCCAACCAATCAGTCAATCAATCGATCCATCATCACTCGGCCTCATCGTCACCACGACCACGCCGCAATCATTCTCATCAGCAACAACAGCACCGCCCTCCTCCTCTCCATTTTCCTCAGCCTGTTCCCCTTCGTCACCAACCTTACGCCCATCCTCCAACTGCGTTCATGTTCTCCCTCCTCGCTCCCATCTCCATTCCTCCTCCTGACTCGTCCTTTCCTCCTATCCACCTTCCCTTCCTCCCACAATACCTCCCTCCCTCCATCCCTTGCCCGTCTTTCCCCCTCTCCGTTGTTTTCCCAATTCCGCCTTAATACCCTTTCGATTTCCCTCCGCCTCCTTTCGTCCATCCCGTGCGTTGCTCCTCATCCACGTGTGTTGTAGTCCTCGCCCTCGTCCTCGTCATCGACGACGCCGTCCTCCTCCTCCACATGCCCATTGTCGTTATCGTCCACCGCCTAATTCCTATCACTCCTGCTACTCCCCGCCTCCCTCCTCCTCGTCCTGCTCACCGTCGTCGTCGTCCTCGTCCTCATTACCCTCAACCTTTCCTGCTGCTTACACTATTGCCACTGCTCCTCCTTCTCTCTCTCCGTTTCAATACGTAGTCCTCAGTTCCTCCTATCGGGCCGTCGGTCCTCCTCGCTCGCCCTCGTTCGCTGTCGCCCTCTCTCCTCGTGTGTCCCCTCATCCACCTTTCTGTCTCCTCCTCATCTGGATGTCTTCTCCCCCCCGTCCTCTCAATCTGGGCACCCCTCGCGTCTCGCATCTGGTATGCCACTTATCAGTCTTGTCCTCGTCGGTGACCTCCTCCTTGTCCTCCCCGTTGGATTCCTCTTCCTCCTCCTCCTCACAACTGCCGCCACGAAGCCACCCTCGTCGATCCCCTCCTCCTTCGTTGTTCTCCTCCTCGTCCGTGCCGTCATCGTTGCAGTCCTGCTCCTCCTCCACCTCCTCCATCCATCACGTTCTGTCTCCCTTTCCACTTTCTGGGTAGTCGGAGCCAATCTGGCGCCAATCTGGCAGGCCCAATCTGGCAAACGCGGGCAATCTGGCGAGGGAGCCAACGCGAATCCAGTCTGGCGAATAACCCAAATCATCCAGTTTGGCCGGGCCAGATTGGCCCTTGGGGCCCAATCCAATCTGACAGTCTGGCCTTCGACTACCCAGACTTTCTTTCCGCCCACTTTTGCATATCCTCCTCGTGGTGCCCCCCTCCCCCGCCCTGCCGCTTACACACACACACACACACACACACACCTCCGCCTTCTGCAATGCTTTCGTCTGCTCCTCGCCATGTTCGTCTGCTCTTCCCATCCTCTCCCCGTGTTGATCCTCCTCCTCCTCCTCCGTCTCCCTTGTCCCTCAGCCCTCCTCCTCCTCCTCCTCCTCCTCCTTCTCCGTTTCTTCCCAATCTCAATCCCCGCATTCCTCCTCCTCCTCCTCCTCCTCGTCTTCCTCCTCGTCCTCCTCCTCCTCGTCCTCCTCCTCCTCCTCCTCCTCCTCCTCCTCTCTCTCTTCGATCCGCTGTCTTCCTTTCCACATCCACATCAACCCGCTCCTCCTCCCCTTCCTCATTTCTTAGGCAGGCTGCTTGGAAATAATTCGCTTTAGCGTCAGAAAGCCTGCACACTGCTGCGTGCAGGAGGAAGATGGGAGGTTGACGATGGGAGGGCGAGGCGGAATGCACACTGAGGAGGAAGGACGAGAAGGTGGATGAGAAGGAGGGGGACTACTAGTAGGGCAAGGAGGGCGACAAGGGGGAGAGGGAGGAGGCCTTGTTTCGAGATCATGGAATCCAAGACTGCAGCAACGACGAAACCAGCATTCCCAAACACTGCTCCAAGATATACCGCGAAAGGATTCTGCGGCGAGGCCTGCCGAGCCTCTGCCACGGGGAGGAGGCGGAGGAGGACCTGGAGGAGACACGCGAGCGGAGAGGCAAGCGCTCGCGCCGCTGCTGCAGGCGCCGCCGATGGCCCACGCCCGGGCCGACGCAGCGCGGTACCGACGCTGCCAGCCTCAACGCTCGAGGCGCAGCAACCTCGTGCCGACTCGGCGCCTGCAGGGCCTTCGGGGGCCCGGGTCGGCCAGGGACCACTCTGCGACCCCCGGGCGGCCGCGGAAGCGCTCCCAGACTGGGTCGGCGGAGGGCCAAGCGAATCTGCGGCCAGGCTGGATTCGGCCAGCTGCACACGGCCAGGCCGGATTCGGCCTGGGTCGAATTCAGTTTGGCCGAGTTCGGCCTACACCCTGCGAAATGCTGAAGAAATCATGGGTTAAGAAATTCATACTCTCGGAACTTGAATAAAAACCCAACATGTCTATTCAAATCTTAGGATTTACATTGAAACGTTAAGAATAATCGAGACTCTGGCCGAAAACTTAAGTTTTCTTAAGCATCGCCTAGGTTGTACGTCATGATGCGGTTAGTTCAGGATGCGTTCTGGGAATTCTGGACCTTCTGGCGGCCCTCGGCCACTTGCCCTCGGCTGTGCGTCCCTGGCCGCGCTGGACAGAAAGGATGCATGAACAACTTATGGCTTCTCGCTCCTCTGATCCTTATGCCTGATCAGCGCCTGTAGCTCCACTGATGCCAGCCAGCCTGGGCGAGGGTTCCCATGTGTCTAGGCTGCCGCAACGCTGCGCCGATCAGCGCTTGCCGAGAGGAGGCCAGCGCCAATACAACAGCAGCCAGTCTCGAATTGTTGCCGTATCACGTGCCACGCGCGCACAACCTGGCTCAGGAACACAACCACTTTGTGCCTAAGGTTCACCGCCCGTGGCGGTAACAACAAGGTCCCCATCATGAATAGCTTTGCCCTCACACGCACCACGCGGAAGAACACCACGGCATCGGAAGGACATGTCCCCAGTCATTGCTACAGTGGCAAGTAGAGTGGGAGGGCTTGAAGATCAGCGGGGGTATCGCCACCAGCAGTGGCAGCGGTGCGCAAATTAACAAAATGAGCGCCACCAACCACACAAGATCACTAGTGGCGGTCGCAAGAACAGGGGTACAGAGCTATGCGCAGCAGCACGCATAAGTGCGCTAGCTAGAACCAGCATCAACAATAACCCAAGGAACGTAACTGACATTGTAACACGAAGCTCGTCGGGCGCTGCGCCACAAGCAACGGCCGCACGGCGCGAGTCAGCATGTTGAGGTGCGCCACAGCCTAGGACATCACCAACAGCAGCAACGCAAAGAAACCGATGACTGTGCGAAAACCACCAGGAACGGCAACACTATGCATGTCAACGCAATGAAACATCACCGCCATCCCGCACGTCGCTGGTGGCGGCGCTACGGGTAGACTGTGCATACGCTGCGTGCGCGGCGGCCCACTGGACCTCAGCACCACGGCGCGCTCCGATCGCGATGCCCTGAGGCGGCTGGCCGCCGGCCGCGAGCACAAGATGCACTACATTGGACGTTGCTCCCAGCGATACGCAGGCAGCACTGGATGCAGCAGAGAAACGTCGGATGCTATCAATGCCGGCATGACGGTTACGATTCCGTGCACGGAGCGGCGGCGCGCCGATGCCCTCCCAGGAGAGCCACCCCAACAATGCCATGCACATGCGAGAGAGAGGGAGAGAAAGAGGAGAGGAGAGGAGAAGAGAGGAAAGATATCAAACACAAAACCACGCAACCATTAACTTCGGGAAGTGCGCCAACATATTTCGGATCGGCGCAAGACCTGCTTGTCTGGAGCCCGGAACGCGCCATGGGCGGCGCTGGAGGAACCGTCACACTTCCGACCCAAGTAATCCGCGCGGAACTCCGACAATTGTTGTGTATGCCGATTCTGCTTGGAAAGGTGAAGTCGGGCCCCGCACCGAGCCGCATCGGCAATGCGGCGCGATCCACTGGCCCAAGTCTACCTCAGCCCCGAGTGGGCGGCCTGGAGAGAAAGGAAGGCAGAGAGAGAGAGAGAGACGGGCCAAGAACTCGAAGCTCGCCAAGTTGGTCACGCCCAGGCGGTCCTACACCAGCGAGTGGTGGAGGACCTCCAAGATCACCTTGAGCTCGCGCGAGGGCCCGCTCAGGCGCGCCACGACGCCGAACTGCTCGACCCAGTAGCCCCAGTGCGCGGTCAGCGAGAGCCCGGGCGCGTCGACGGATTCCAAGAACTCCGCCAGCGCCTCCGGGCCCCGGAACGGCCGGGACGGGTCCTCCTGCGGCCTCAGCGCGGCGATCACCGCGCTCAGCTGCACCCGCTTTCCCCGCGTCGGCGGCGGAATGGGGAGGACCCGAGGGTCGCGGCCTGGGCCCCGCCGCTTCTCGGCGACCCACTGGGGCTGGTCCTCGGGCTGGACGTTCTCGACCGCCACCCAGCCGAGCTCGTCGTCGACGAGCGCCAGGCGTCGCGCTCCACGAACCTGTCGGCGTTGGCCGCGAACCCCGCCTCGATCTCGTCGCCAAACCCCTCGACGGCGGGATCCGCAATGACCCAACGCGCCACACGGGCGCCAGGCGGCGCCGCTGGGATGGCGACGCCGAGAACGCGGGCGAGGTTCCGGCCCTCCAGCCGCAGGTGGTCCAGCGCGTCGGGCTCGAGCTCGCCGAACGCGTAGACGTTCCCCCGCACGCGCTGCAGGAACGGCGCGTTTCGCCCCAAGGCGACCACGAGGTGGGCCAACAGCTGCAGCATCAGGATCTCGCCGTCGGCCGTGGCGGCCACCCACTCCCCCGGCGCGTGGACGGGGACAAGGAGCAGCCTGTGGTGCCACCGAAACTTGTCGTCGTCGAAGTTGATGCAGACCTGGCTCGCGGCGACGTCCAAGGTCCGCGGGGCCGCGGCCATCAGGCCCGGAGGCGCGGAACCGCACCGGTCCAACGTCGTTACGCACGACCACCTCGCCGGCAGGGCCGCTGCTCTCGTCGGCGTGAACCAAGGAGGCGGCCGCGCGTCGGGCAAGCCGCCGCAGGCCCGCGAAGCAGCCGGCCGCCGCCGTCGCCAGCAGCAGGCCGCCGACCAGGCCGAGCAGCAGCCCGGCCGCGAAGCCCCAGCGGCCAGCCGGGGCGGGCGCCTCGCAGGCGGCGCCTCCTCGCAGGCCGCCGCTGGGCAGGCCGGGCAGGAGGCCTCGGCGGGGGCGGTCCACGCGACCGCCGGGCAGCCCGGGCACGGCGGGCAAGCCGGGCACGAGCCGCAATGGGGCTCGCACCGGAGCTCCGCCGGCGGACACGCCGGGCAGGCGGGGCAGGGCGGCGGCCGCGTCACCCAGGCGGCCCCCCGCTGCCCCAGTCAGGGCGCGGCAGCGCAGACGGCGCCCAGCATCCACCGCGGAGGCCGGGCCGGAACGCACTCCCCGAACGGCTTTTGAGCCAACACATCACCACGGGATCACTGCACCGCAAACTGATCGAGAGGCTCCGTTCTAGGAAAACGAGTCGAACGACAAAACGTAGTGTGCATACAGTGTAACTGTGGAAGGGGAAGCGGAGGAGAACGTTGGAGAGCGCACACGGGGAACACTCCGAAAAGGGAGGGTCCCCCCTTAGCTACCTGCCCTTGGCCTGCCCGAAGCCCCCCCCCCTCCCCCTGTTTTTTTTAGTCGAAGCCACTGCTGCCCCCCCCCCCTCCCCCCCTTTCGCGTTCCGGAACCTCCCCCCCCCGTCCCACCCCTTCCAAAGGGAGTGCGGGGCTTAGCTAGCCACCCCCAATTCGAGCCCCCCCTTAGCGGAAGCCTCCCCCCCCTCCCAAAAACGGTCCTGCTGTTTCCGGGGCCCACTAAGCCCAGGCTGACAACGGGCCCAGAAGAACAACAGGGTGGGAGGGGGGTCGCTTCCAAGCCGCCCCCCCCCCCCCTTTAGCTGGAGCCCACCCTTTTCAAAAATGCCCACCAGAGTGGGCGGGTGGAGGGTGGCTTCGGAAGCACCCCCCCCGGTTCCAAGGAAAAGGGGAGGGTAGCTTCAAGCTGAGGCCCCCCTCCCCTCTTAGTAAAGAGTGTTTCGCGGGCACGCTCTTTCGAACGTTGAGGTGTCAAACACAGGGGCCGATCTTCTGCTCGAGTCCCCCCCTCCGAGGGGCGTTTGGCAGGCTTGCCCCCCAGCGATAGCTCGAAGCTCACGAGCGCCAGGCGCCTCCCAGGAGAACTCCAACAATCACTATCATCCCTCTTGCTCCCTCCTGCTCCCTCATTGCTTCCGACTTCTGCCTCCTTCCTCCTTCGCTCCGCCTCCCTCCCTCGTTCCTCCTCCCTCCTTCACTCGTCTCCCTCCGTCACTCCTCACTTGTCCTTCATTCCTCCTCCATCCTTCCTCCTCCTTCTCTTTCTCCTTTTGCCCTCCTCCTCATCGTGCTCATTGGCCATCTTCTTCATTAGTGTTGTTGCTTGCCTTCCTCCTCCTATCTCGAATTGCCCTTCCTCTTCCGCCCCCTCCTCCTCCTCCACCTCCTCTCCCCAGCGTATGACGTACCTCTGCTGAGCTTCCCAGGAGCATACGAAAGTGGCGACAGTTGCGCAGATCGCAAGCCGCCCCCGGGGGCGGCGAGGTCCCGAGGTGGTCCGCGTATGACGTACCTCCGCTGGGTTCCCCAGGAGCACACGGAAGTGGCGACAGGTGCGCAGATCGCAAACCCCCCAGGGGGCGGCGAGGTCCCGAGGTGGTCCGCGTATGACGTACCCCCGCTGGGCCTCCCAGGATCCCACGAAATTGGCGACAAGTGCGCAGATCGCAAGCCCCCCCAGGGGGCGGCGAGGTCCCGAGGTGGCCTGCGTATGACGTACCTCCGCTGGCCCTCCCAGGAACCCACGAAAGTGGCGACAAGTGCGCGGATCGCAAGCCCCCCAGGGCACCACGAGTCCTCGGGGTGATCTGCGTATGACGTGCCTCCGCTTGGCTTCCCAGGAACCCACGAAAGTGGCGACAGTTGCGCAGATCGCAAGCCCCCCAGGGGGCGGCGAGATCCCGAGGTGGTCCGCGTATGACGTACCTCTGCTGACCCTCACAGGAGCACACGAAAGTGGCGACAAGTGCGCAGATCGCAAGCCCCCCAGGGGGCGGCGAGGTCCCGAGGTGGCCTGCGTATGACGTACCTCCGCTGGACCTCCCAGGAACCCACGAAAGTGGCGACAAGTGCGCGGATCGCAAGCCCCCCAGGGGGCGGCGAGGTCCCGAGGTGGTCCGCGTATGACGTACCTCCGCTGGGCCTCCCGGGAACCCACGAAAGTGGCGACAGGTGCGCAGATCGCAAGCCCCCCAGGGGGCGGCGAGGTCCCGAGATGGTCCGCGTATGACGTACCCCCGCTGGGCCTCCCAGGATCCCACGAAATTGGCGACAAGTGCGCAGATCGCACCCCCCCAGGGGGCGGCGAGGTCCCGAGGTGGTCTGCGTATGGCGTACCTCCGCAACAGTCTTGTTGCTCTCTTGAGTCTCTCTTGGGCCGTCTAGTTTCGCAGCCACCCAAGGCCGTCTAGTTTCGCAACCGTCTAGATTCTAGTGGTGATCTGCGTATGACGTGCGTCCGCTGGGCCGCCCAGGAACCCACGAACGTGCCGACTGTCTAGCAGATCGCAGCCGCCCCAGGGCACCGCGAGCTATAGTGGTGATCTGCGTATGACGTACCTCCGCTGGGCCTCCCAAGAGCCCCAAAAAGTGCCGACAGTTCCGCAGATCGCAGCCACCCAGGGCACCGCGAGCTATAGTGGTGATCTGCGCATGACGTACCTCCGCTGGCCCTCCCAAGAGCAATCCAAACTGCCGACAGTTTCGCAATCGCAGCCGCCCCAGGGCACCGCGAGCTAAAATGGTGATCTGTGTATTGCGTGCCTCCGCTGGGCCTCCCAAGGGCCGACGAAAGTGCCGACAGTTTCGCAGATCGCAGCCACTCAGGGCACCGCGAGCTATAGTGGTGATCTGCGCATGACGTACCTTCGCTGGGCCTCCCAGGAGGCGACGAAAGTAGCGACAGTTGCGCAGATCACAGCCCCCCCCACTGATCGCAACCCCTAAGCAAGGCCACCCAACAGACAAGACGGCGAGTCAGGAGTCAGGAACCAGACGGCAGGAGAGCACAGAAGGCAGGAGCGAGGAGGCGGGAGAAGGAGGGTGGAGATAACATTGCTGAAGTCAAAAAGAGAACCCAACACAGGAGGAGTGGGAACAAACACGCGCCGATCCCATGCCTGGGAGGAAGGAGGCATGGGGGTGGAGGTGAAGGAAAGACGGGGGAGAGAGGGAGGAGGACGATCATGGAAGGAGGGACGCAGGGAGGAGGTCGATGTTCAGGAGTAGGACGACGACAAGGATGAGGAGGAGGAAGAAAAGGGAGGAGGGAGGAGGAAACGAAGTCAGGGAAGGGTGCAGTAGAAATGGGGAAGAGGATGGAACAAGGAGGGGGGAGGAGGGAGGAGGGGTAGGAGGCGAAGGACGGAGCAAGACAGAGGAGGAGACTGAGGATGTAGCAGAAAGAGAAGTAACAATGGTTAAGAAATAGGGCACGATGACGATGATGCCAATGCTGATGATGTTGATGACGATGTTGGTGAGTATAAGATTAGCTTTGTTCTCTTTTCTGATGTTCCAGGCATGTTACGAACACAAATGAATCGCGCACGATGGTGATGACCCTTATGATGATGATGGTGATGATACTGATGATGATGTTGCTGCTGCTGATGATGATGATGATGATGATGATGATGATGATGATGATGATGCTGATGGTGATGATGATGACAAGGTCGGTGATGATGACGACAGTGCTGGTGATGGTGCTGGTGCTGATGATTCTGAGGATGCGGATGCTGATGCAGCTTAGGATGAGGGGGGAGCTGATGCTGATGATGATGATGCTGATGATGCTGTTGATGATGATGCAGAGGAGGACGAGACTCTGCTGAAACAGGGTCGGGGAGCGAAGCTCTCAATCAGCCGATAATGGTGAAACTGATGATGATAAAAAAACGACTGCCTCGACGACGAAGATGCTGATGATGTTAATGATGAAGATGCTGATGATGATGCTGGTGATGATGATGCTGATGATGCTGATGATGATGGTGATAATGATGATGATGGGGAGGAGGAGGAGGAGGAGGCGGAGGAGGAGGCACGAAGAGCTTGAAACCTTTGACCCCCCAATACCTCCCCCCTCCACCTTCTCGCCCTCCTCCTCTCTTGTGCTCTCCTTGGAAAGGCATCGGAAGATTGCAATATGAAACATCGGCGGATCTCCCGAACGAGCAGGGACGCGAAGGCGGAGGCGAACCGCCGCTTTTTCAACCCTCCGAAACATTCCTGTTCTCCCTACTATTATTCCTCCTCCCTCCCCCTCCCCCTCTGGAGACGAGGACAAGATGAGGACAAACACCAGATTGCGATACATACGGGATCTCTGACAACCAGCGGGGTCTGCAGAGTGTATCGGGCGCCGCGGCCGTTCCAGAGTGTTCCGAAACGACCTTGGATCGTTTTGGGGTCATTCTACGGTGTGTTTATCGTTCTGGGCCTGCCCGATCTCCTCCTCCACCTCCTTCTCCTCCTCCTCCATTCCTGTTCCTTATCCTTGTCGCACCCAGAAGCTGGTTGGAAAGGCCAGCCGGCGTTTCGCCGGGCAGTTCTTTCCCATCGATGAGCCTGAAGCTTACAAACTAGTAACAGCTTCACCCATGGAGGGAGGATCGATTCCAAAATGTGGTTCCCGCCTTCGCGCCGCGAACGTTAACTATTCTTACACTATTGTGAGGGAGTGTCATTTTCAAAATGTAGCTCTCGGCTTAGCATCTCGCCATTATTTTCAAACTTGTGCAAGTGCTTCACGGATTGAGGGCGGGTGGTGTTCAAAATGTAGCTCTCGTCTCAGCGCCGCGCACACTCGATGTAAACCTCTGCGAGAGCTGCACGGATTGAGGGCGGGTCAATTTCAAAAAAGGTGGTTCTCGCTTTTGCGGCGCGCGCATTTTTTTAAACGTTGTTGAAGTCCCAGGAAGGGTGTTTTGGCACGATCCAGGATCGTCGAGACGCACCAGTCAGCCTGACTAGTGGATCTGAAGTCCTCAGGATGATGTCTTGGCACGTTTCATGAATTTCACACGGTTGTCCCCAAACGGGGCGCCTCCCTCAGTGGAAATGAACACTTGTCGAGGCCTATGAAGGAGCTTGGAGGGAGAGCGAACTCCAACATCGTTGGTGAGTCTTGGGTTTTCACTGGTCCTCCTCCTCCCCCTCCTCCTCATCGCCCTCCTCCTCCACCTCCTGCCCCTCTTCTTCCTCCTCCTCCTCATCCTCCTTCTCCTCCTCCCCCCTCCTCCCACCTGCTCATTTCTCGTTCTCCTCCCTCGTCTTCCTCCTCCTCCTCCTCCTCCTCCTCCCTCCTCCTCTCTTGTTCGTTCTACGTGTGATTGTTTCATCGTCCTCCTCCCCCTCCTAATTACCCCTCCTTCCCAAGCTCCCTCCTCCCATCTCCTCCTCCTCCCGCCTCAACCTCCCCCTCCTTATCTTCCATCCCTTTTCCTGGTGAGTGAACCTGGAGCGGTCCGAAGTCTGGGCGTAGGCGCATTGTTTTGTATTGCTTTGCGTTGCTTGGCCTTGTTATCGGCGGCCCTGGGGGGTAAGTAAGAGGGGGCTGGCCTTCTCAGAAGGCTCGGAAGTCATTCGGCATTCAGAGAAACCCCGCCGCCTTCTGAGTGGGCGTGCCCCTTCTATCTCCCCCTTGCTCGCCGCCGGTGCTTGGCATTCCTGCACTGCCAGGCAGCAGCGAGCAAGACCAAGGAACCCGAGGAAGGTAGCAAAGAACCAAGACCAAGGAACCAGAGGAAGGCAGCAAGGAGCCATGACCAATGAATCCGAAGAAGGCAAGGAGGAACCAAGACCAAGGACACCGAGGAAAGCAGGGCGCCGCCTGTGCCAAACAACGCCGAACTGGGGAAAGACTCCCCCTTCCATCCGTTTTCTTGAATGAACAACTCCTCCCTGGGTTGGCCGGGCGTTTCGCCTGAGACTTCCTCACCACCTTTGATCCTGAAGCTCACAGTTCCAAGGATGGAGGGAGGCTGGTTTTCAAAGCCTTAAACGTTTCCAGAAGCTTCTATGATGGAGGGGGAGGCTTCAAAAAAAGGACTCTCGCCTTAGCGCCGTGCAGATTCGTTTTAAACACCACCACGGCATCAAGGATGGAGGGAAGGTTGCTTTCAAAATGGGGCTCTGGCTTCAACGCCGCACACAATCGATTTAGAGGTTTGCAGCACCTTTCCACCTCGGGGGTGTATCTGGGTGCGGTCCTTCTTCAAAACGGGGACGCTGGACATATCGTTGAACTGTGAAGTCCCACCTCTGCGCAATACACTACTCGAAAGAAGAACGCAAGGCAGCTCCTTTTCAAAACGGGATTCTCGCCTGAACGGCAGGTTCGCAATGTGCTGGCCTCTCGAAGGGGGAAATCCTTGTTGTGGAACGGAAAGCTTGTAGGGACTTGTGGCGGGGGACTTGGGACGGAAGGTTGTATTGCAAGATCGTTGGCGCATCGTGGACATACTCTGGTCCCCCTCCTTTTCCTCGTCCATGTCATTTCCTTATCAATAATTCCTTCCAGTCGCACTCCGACGCCAGTTGGAAGGACGTGCTCTGCGTTTCGCATTAGATTTCCTCACCTTGGCAGCCGTTTCGCAGACGGAGAGCGAGCGGTTTTCAAAATGTGGCTCTCGCCGTAGCACCGCGCACATTCGTCTTGGACATGTGCAAGGGCTTTAAGGAACGAGGGCGGGTGGTTTTCAGCATGTGACTCTCGCCTTAGCACCGCGCGAATTCGTCTGGGCCACTTGTCAGAGCTTCACATATTCAAGGCGGGTAGTTTTCAAGACGTGCACATCTGTCTTAAGAAATTACCCGTTGCTTACGGAGCCCCATGGTTAACATGCCAGACAGTTTAATCTGAAGCGGCCCTGGACTGCCAGAGCGTACCATTTACTTTGATTCGCGATGCTGAAGCCCCAGGAATGGCGTCCTCGCAAGATTCGGAAACTTCAAGGCGCAACAATTCACTTGATCCGCGGGGTTGAAGTCCCAAGAATAGAGTTCTGGCACGACTCGGAAACGTCAAGACGCAATAGTCTAGTGGATTCGCCGCGTTGAAGCTTCGAGAAGAAAGTTCTGGCACGCTTCAGGATCCTCCAGCGGTTGTCTCCCAACGGGGCACTTCCCTCAGTGGAAATGAACCGTTGTAAGGGGCCCATGAAGAGGGAGCGTGGAGGGACAGTTTGTTCCAACATCGTTGGTGAGTCGTGGGTTTGCACTGGTCCTCCTCCTCCTCCTCCTTTTTCTCCTCCGCCCCCCTCCACTCTTGGCCGTCATTTTCCTCCTCCGTTGTTCCGTCCCCATCCCTTAGCAAGGGTGGTCGGTGTCGCCCCGCCCCTCCCCTCTTATGTTTGGGAAGCCTAGAGATACCGACACCGATGCTCCCCAGACCTCTCAGGAGATGCGTTCAGACAAGAATTTCGAAGTGAACCCAGTCGTGGCGACGATGGCCTCCCAAGGCGAAAACGACACAAAGGTAGATATCCTGGGGGACACCAAGAGGTTCTGACACCGCTGCCCCCCAGACCCTGGACAGTTTCCAGGGGTGCGCTCGGACAAGGAATTCGAAGCGAATCAAAACGTGGCGACAAAGGCCTGCCAGGAGGACAAAAAAGACGAACACGAGGCAAGGATAATGCGAGTTCAAGCTTAGTCTCTTTTCAACAGAGAACCAAACAACAAAAACCTTGTGAGATCGCACCACGACGCCCAAGATGACCCCAAGGCGGCCCCAGAGGCCTCCGAGACGCCCCAAGAAAGCCCCAAGAGCCTTCCCAAAAGGGCACGGAGAGGCGAAACGCATTGATTCCCCTGTCGGTTTATAAATGATTTTGAAGTCCTGGACTTTTCGAGCCCCCAACGCTCCAAGATTGCCCAAGAGGCCCCCTGGAGGGCCACAACGCGGCCCAAGAGGGCCCAAAGACGGCCCAAGAGGGCCCCACGACAGCCCCAAGAAAGGTCCAGGAGGGGGAACACGAACCGAAAATCCGAGCCTTCCGCCCCACGAGGTTCCCAGGAGTCCCCAAGGAGGCCCCACTAAGCCCCCAAGAGGCCGCGAGAAACCCCAGAGAGGCCCCGAAGACACCCCAAGAACCTCCAAAACGGCCCCAAAGAGGCTTCAAATCGGCCCCCAATAGGCCCCCGAGAGGCCTCCCGCGACGTCCCAACGAACATCCGAAAGGCCTGTGACCAACAATCCAAGCACGGTGGCCCCCGTAATTTCCCGGTGCTTCCCGCATGACTTTTCCGGAGCCGATCACAGGGTTGCCTGGCGTGCTGGATGTCCGTAAGGTTTTGGCTCCTTAAGCAAACTCCCCCTGGCGCTTCGGCACAGCGCGCCGGTCACCAGGAAGACCTGGTTGTCAAGTTCTTTCATGCTCTAAATGGCTCGATGACGGCCCAAGATGGCTTCACAGATGGCCAAGATGACCGTCGAGTTCGCCCAAGATGGTCTCCTAGACGGCCCAGAGTGTCCGAGATGCCTCCGAGTCCGTCCAAGAAGCCTCCAAGATGGCCCCAGAGGCCCCCAAAAGGCCTCCAAGACGGCCCAAAAGACCTCCAAGCGGTCCTCCAGGAGGGCCCGCAGACGACAAAATCATTAATTTTCCTGAGGGGTTTGAAGGCTTTGGGCATTTGCTTCTCTTCGGCCTTCCGACGGCCCAAGAGGGCCAAGACGGCCCCATCGCCTCAAAGTGGCCACAAAGGCCTCCAAGATGGCTCCTGGAAGGCCCAACAGGCCTCCGAGACAGCCCCAAGAGTCCAAGAGGGCCCCAAGACAGCCCAAGAGGCCTCCAAGATGCCCAAGATGGCCTCCAAGAAGACCCTGAACCGCCACAAGAGGGCCCCAAGTCGGGTTCAGAGAGGCATCCAAGACGGCTCCCGACGGCGTCAGACGGGCCAGGAACGCCCGAAGACGGCCAAAGCGGCCCCAAACAAGCCCCCAAAGGCTCCCAAGAGGCCCAAGGAGTCCCCCCAGAGGCCTCCAAGAGTCCCCCGGGAAGCTCACATGAGACCCCAAGAGTGCTGCAAGAGGCTTCTGAGAGGCTCCTCCTCCTCCTCCTCCTCCTCCTTCTCCTCCTCCTCCTCCTGCTCCTCCTCCTCCCCCTCCTCCTGCTCCTCCCTATCCTCCTGTTTGTTCGTTCTCCCCCGCGTGTTCCCCGAAGAGTTTCCACAACGGCTGGAGGAACACATGGTTCGAAATCTTGGCAGAGCTCTGGCCACGACGTTCGGCCACATTGGCGATTCCAAAACGCAGGGGGTGGCGATGATTCGCCGTAGGCGTATTCGATCGATCCGCCGCCCAAGGTTGATGTATCAAAAGGGTCTCGGCACAACAAGCCGGCCACAGGGAACACTTCTGGGTTATAGGTTGGTTCAGCCCAAATTGTTTAAGATGGCCGACAAGGTGCCTTCAAGACAAGACGGTCAAGATGGCCAGATATGGTCTCCAAGATGGTCCCCAGACGTGTCCAAGATGGCCCGAAGACGTCCCAAGATGTCCTCCAGACGGTCCAAGAGGTCTCTCAGACGCCCCGAGAGGGCTGCAAGAGGACCTCCAGGAGACCAGAATTATTGATACTTAGACAGCTTTCTATGTTTGTTTAGTGTCCGCCCCTTCGGGCTCCCTGCGTTCCAAGACGGACTCACAGGCCCCAAAGATCGCCCCAAGAGGCCCGCAAGACGGTCCAAAAGGGCCCCAAGACAGCCCAAGTGCCCCGGAGGACGGCCGTAGGGACCCCCACAGCGGCCCTAAAAGCGCCCAAAGAGGAACCTGCGGCTACCCAGGAAGGGACCAAGACGGCCTCTGAAGGCCAGTCTACCCCTTAGACGCCCCAAAAGGACTCCAATAGGAACTGCAGGGACCAGAACTGTTTGTTGATGAAATGATGTACATTTGTTGTCGTTTCCTGGTGCCCGACGCTCCTAGACGGGCCCACAGGCACCAAAGATCGCCTCAAGACGGTCCACGAGGTTCCTAAGGCGCCCCGAAGACGGCCCAAGAGGGCCTCAAGGCAGCCGAAGTGCCTCTAGGAGGTCCCAAGACGGCCATGGAGACCCCAAAGACGGCCCTAAAACGCCCAACGGAGGATCCACGACTGCCAAGGAAGGGCCCAAGATGCCCTCCCAAAAGCCAAGAGGCCCCTAGACGCCCCAAGAGGGCTCCGAGAGGATCTCTGGCTGGCCAAACTCATTGATTGTACTGCCGATTATTGAATGATTTTAGTTTCTCTTCTTTTCGGGCTTCCGACGCTCCAAGACGGGCCCACAATCTTCCAATAGTGCCGCAATACGGCCCAAGAGACCCCGAAGAGGCCCGCAAGGCGGCCCCGAAGGGCCCCAAGACAGCCACAGAGGCTCCCAAGACGATCCCCAAACAACCCAAGAGACCTCCAATGCGGCCCTCAAGCGGGCCCAAGACGGTCTCCGAAGGCCAAGAGGCACCATAACGGCCCCAAGAAGCCCCTCAGAGGCCCCCAAGAGGCCTCAGAAGACCAAGAAGCCCCAGGAGGTTCCCAAGACGCCCTGTAGAGCCCGCAAAAAGCTCCCAGGAAGCCCCCAGGACGCCTCAAGAGAGCCTCAACAGGCCTCATCTTCTTCCTCTTCTTCCTCCTCCTCCTCCTTCTCCCTCTCCTCCTCTTCCTTTCGTTTGCCCTTCCCAGTGTTCCCCCAAGGGCCCAAGAGGTTCCACAACGGATGGGGGAACACAGACCCCAATAGCTTGGCCAGACTTCGGCCCAACGTTTGGCCGCACGGGTGTCAACATAAGGCGGGGGGCGGCAGTGATTCGCCGTAGGCGTCTTCGACAACTCGAGGGCCGGTGTTAGGGATCGGCACCTCTTCCTCCTCTGACCACCCAGGTTAGCACAGGGGGGTCGGGTCCCGAGGACAGCGGGTCCTGCACCCCCTGTGACCTTCCCCCAGGACGAGACTCCATCCCGAGCCGTTTCCTGACACTCCCGGGGCCCGTGGAGGGCCCCGAGAGCTCGAAAACAAGGAAAAACCTGAGGACCCCTTTCTCTCGAGGACCCGTTTCCCCCATGTAAAACAGGGCTAAGATCGGGATAAATCGCTCCAGAGCGTTCCGGAGCGCTCTCAGAGCGTTCCGGAACGCTCTGGAGCGGCCGCGGCGCCCAGTACATCCTCCAAACCCGCCGACTCTCAGAGATTTCGAATTATCCCGATCCGATTTTGTCCCGATCTTCGCGTCGTTTTACGTGGAGGGCCCCGAGAGCTCGAAAACGGCGAAACACCTGAGGACCCCTTTCTCTCGAGGACCCGCTTCCCCCCATGGCGGCCCGGGCCTCAGGGCCCGCAAGGGCTGACCGCCCGGCCGGCTGGCCAGCCGCAGCATCGCCAGCTGCCCGCGCCACCACTCGCGCGCCGGCAGCGCCTCGAGGCGCGCCAGGCGCGCCAGCTGCTCGGCCGCCGCCGGCACGCCGCGGAGGCGCATCTCGGCCAGGATGGCCTCGCGCTTCCTCCGCCCAATGCCGCGCCCCCGCCTCCTCCGCCGTCTTCTCCTACTCTCCCCCCCCTCCTCCTCCTCTTCCTCCTCCCCCTCCTCCTCCTCCTCCTCCTCCTCCTCCTCCTCCTCCTCCTCCTCCTCCTCCTCCCCCTCTTCCTCGACTCTTCCTCCACAATTACTCAATATGAATACTACTCTCCCTCTTCCCCTGATGACGGCCTGGGAATGTCCGACCCTCCCCCGCGTACGGTTTTTTTACACGCAGGTTTCCCCGGAGTTGGGTCTTCGCCTGCATCTGTTTTCAAAATGCTGCTCTCGCTGAGGCGCCGGCCTCATTTTCGGGCCCCGCTCGTTCCGAATCGTGCTCCCGCTGCAGCGCTGGCCTCATTTCCGTGCTTACGCTCGTTCCGAATCGTACTCCCGCTGCAGCGCTGGCCTCATTTCCGCGCTTCCGCTCGTTTCGACTTCTGCTCCCGCTGCAGCGCTGACGTCATTTCCCGTGCCATGCCACGGCATGCACTGCAATGCTAGGTTGATACTACGCTTTGCGGTGCTCTTCGACGCCATGCCATACCGTGCTCTACAATGCATCGCGTACCCATCATTGCCCTGCTCGACATCCGACTGAGCGAGTAGAAAGGGGCTCTGCGCCATGGTAAGTAAGAGATGGGAGGGAGGGGTAGGATGTCAGATATGACGCGAGCGCACCTAGCTTGCCCCTCCCCCCTCCCCCCTCCCCCTCCCCCTCCCCCTCCCCCTCCCCCCCTCCCCCTCCTCCTCCTCCTCCTCCTCCTCCTCCTCCTCCTCCTGCTTCCGTTGGACAACACGCCGAGAGGTTTCTCGCAGGTTTCGGCCTCCAGGGGCCCGCACCGTGGCCGGGGACCGTCAACAAGACGACTCGGAACCTTCGAGGGTCCACGCTGTGAAGTTCGGCCTCGACCGCCAACGGTCGAGGGGGGAAAGTGATCGGCCGGTGTTGCCCTGTGTCGGCCCTCCAGAAGCCTCCAGAACTCCTGAGGTAAGGGTCCTGGGGGGCGGCAAAAACTGTCCCGTTCCCCTCCTCCTCCTCCTCCTCCTCCTCCTCCTCCTCCTCCTCCTCCTCCTTGTTCTCTTCCCCTTCTCCTCCTCCCCTACTGCTTTTCGCCTCGTCCCCTGCCTGTTCTCCATCTCCTTCCCTCCCCCCCTCAACCTCCGCCTCCAGCTCCGCCTCTCCACCTACTCTGCCCATTTGCTTTTTTGGCAGCTCCTCCTCGTCGCGCCACGCATCGAGTTGGTAGGGTAGTCCAGACGTTCACCTGAGACTTCTCACCGTTCATGACCCAAACGCTTGAAGCATCCAGCAGTCACAACTATGGTGATGGTGGGCTGTTTTCAACATGTGAGTCCTGCTCTAGAGCCGCGCACACTTGTCTGAAACGTTCCCAACTATTGCAAGGAGGCAGGGCGGCTCCTTTTCAAAATGGGGGCCCTACCCGAGCGACGCGCTCATGTGCCTCACACGCGTCCAAGAGATGTAAGGCTGGGGGACAAGGGCTGTCACTTGAGAGATCGTTGCGCTTGGCGAACATGCGTACGTGTACGGCAGGTTCGTGTCGTGCCGACCCCAGTGTTGGTTTTTGACACCGCAGGGATCGTTCAACCTTGAACGATCGGCCGCTGCCGCAACGTCCGATCGTTCAACATCGATCGATTCTGGGTCGCTGGCGGCGTTCAACCTTGAACGCCCGCGCTGGGGTCGCCGCTGGTCGACACGACGCAAACCTACCGTACAGTCGTTACACGGATGGAGGTCACTTCTTTTTAAAACCAGGTGTTCTTAGGACACTTCCTTGAAAAACGGTGTCCTCGCCTGAATGGCAGGCCAGTCGGGGTCAATGTCTTGCAAGAAGGCGCTGCCCGCAGCGAGGAAGACTGTCTGCAGGGCCTTGTCAGGGGGCCTGGCGCGGACGGGTGCGCTGCATCGTCGTTTGGCGGCGAGCCAAGGGGGAAGTGAGAGGGGGCAGGCCCCTTAAGAAGGCGGCGGGGCTTCTTGGAAGCCGTCGCGCCTTCTGCACAGTTTTCTAAGCCTTCCCCGAATACGCAGAACGATTCTCAGAAAACGCGGCGGTCTCTGAGAAGCCCCGCCGCCATCTGAGAAGGTCTGCCCCCGCTCACGTCACCCCCGGGCGCACTGCAGAATCGTTGACGCATGCTGAGCATCCTCTGGCCCCCTTTTCCACCCCTCCATTCACCCTCCACCCCCCTCCTCCTCCTCCTCCTCCTCCGCCTCCTCCTCCTCCTCCTCCTCCTCCTCCTCCTCCTCCTCCGCGCGATGACCTCGTCCCTGTGGGGGTCCATCCGGTCGCTCTCCTGCGCTTGGGGCGAGCAGGGGTGGGGAGTGGGGGCGGGGCCACGGAAACCTATCCTCCAGACAGCCCGGGAGGAGGAAGGAGGACGATGCGGAGGACGAGGAGGAAGGAAGGAGAGGGTTGGGGAGGCGGGGAAGGAGCAAGGATGGGACGGATCAGGAGATATTGGGTGGTGCTGCTGCTGCTGCTGATAATGATGACGACGAAGATAACGGTGGAGATGATGATGATGACGATGACGACGATGATGATGACGATGCTAACGATGACGACCATGATGATGCTGATGATGCTGATGGTGGTGGTGATGGTCATGCTGATGGGGTGGTGATTGGGATGATGCTGATGATGATGATGATTATGATGATGATGACGATGATGATGATGATGATGATGATGATGATGATGATGATGATGATGATGATGATGATGATGATGGTGATAATGATGATGCTGATGATGATGACGACGATGACGATGACAATGACGATGACGATGACAATGACAATGATGATGATAATGATGCTGATGCTGCTGCGGATGATGATGCTGCTGATGATGATGATGGTGATGGTGATGGTGATGGTGATAATGATGATTATGATGATGATGATGGTGATGATGATGGTAATGCTGCTGATGATGATGATGATGATGATGATGATGATGATGATGATGATGATGATGATGATGATGATGATGATGATGATGATGATGATGCGTATGCGTATGCGTATGCGTATGCGTATGCGTATGCTGATAATGCCGATTAGGAGGTGGAGGAGGAGGAGGTGGAGGAGGTGGAGGAGAGGAGGTGGGTGAGGAGGATGATCATGCTGGTGGTGATGGTAACACTGGCGATGACGATGACGATGACGAGGACGATGCTGCACCAGAAGGAAGCAGGCGCATCCGGAGAAAGGCGAGAAGGATGATGAAGGCCCTATGCGGGATCCATCCTCCGCACTTAGGGGGGAAACAAACCTACCTCGCTTTTGACCACCCTCGCATCCAAGAGATACCAAACGATGCCAAATTGCAGCCTGTACTGGTCAGGCCGCTTGACGAGGAGGCGCGTGGTATGGCTTGGTTCTTCCTGGAAGCGAAAGCGGGGTAGGTAATTCACGCTCTGAGCACTCGCTTGCACGCGCGCCGTGCGCCTGGCGGGCTGGCCTCAGCCATTCAAAACCACGGCCGTGGTTAAGAGGGCGCGCCGCCGTGCCCGCAGGGCGCAGCCCCGCGGCTCGCAGAGGGCCACCGACGCCCGAGCTCTCGGGCCCACGGCAGCTCCCAGAGCGGCCTGGAAGCATCGCCACGCAGCCTGCGGAGCGGCGCAACGCAGGGTGTTTCGGGTCGGGCGAAAGGGGGGGGATAGCAAAGGGGGGGTTTGAGAGCTCACGTAGCTGATTTTCCCGGCGTCGCCCGGCGCCGGAAGGCGCCCATGTATCGAGGAATGGGCCCCTCGGTGGGGCCGAAACCAGCTGCATGCAGCAGATTTCGTAACCCCCCCTTTCCCAATCCCCCCCTTTCGTCCGGCCCGAGCAACGCAGGGTGTTGTATGGGAGCACGTGCGGAAGAGGTGCCGTACTAGAGCTCGAGGACGAAGCCACGGCCGAAGCACATCGTCATCCAAGCGAGCCGACACGGTGAGCCTGGTCGGGCCAAAACTCGACGAGAACCACTACTTCGGCCTCGTCCACGGGCGCGAGTACGTCGAGGGCTGCGGCTACGGCAGCAACGAACATGTCGATAGCAACGCCAGCTACATCAACCTTGAGGGCCACGCCTTCGAATTTTACGACTGCGACGGCTACCGCTACGGCTATGCCAACAAAAGGGGCTACGACAACGAGGGCCACGACGACACGCACAACCCTGCATTCTGCCCGCTGTGCTGCCTAGCGGCCTCATCCAAGAAGGTCCTGCGGTGCCTGGCAATCGCGACTATAACGGCCACACGAGCTGCGCGGGCTTCCCAGACTACCAGCAGGAAAGGGAGGAGGGGCAACACGAAAACACGGAGTACGCGGACAGGCATCCGAAGTAGGAGAGCGGGGATCTGGAGTACAGAACACTCATTACTAATTCTGGTCATTTGTATTTCCAATCGTTTCCCGCGGCTTGCGGATGAGAGGTGCCGACGCGCAGGTCTGCGCCGCCAAAACCACAACGACGGCATCAGAGCAAAACCATGGCCTCGCCAAACCTCGGGGCCGCTGCAAACTGCGGCAAGCCCGTGGGCCGGAGTAAACCGCTGCCCCAGGGCAGCTGCAAAACGTGGCCCCAGCGGGCACTGGGGCCGCCGCAAACCGTGCGGCTCTGGCGGGCCCCAGGCCTCCGCCCCAAACGCCGCGAGCCGCGGCCCCGGCGCGGGCCCCAGGACGCCGCAAAGAGCCGGTTTTTCTCGAGACTCCAGCAAGTTTACTTGCATGGACGGTGGGGGGGGCTGAACCTGATGCAAGTGCGGAGATCACGCAAGTCGAGAGGCACTTGCACGCTGGTTTTCGTTTGAAGAGGGGCGAGGGGGGGGAGGCGAACGCCATGCAAGTTAACTGTTTTTCCTCGGAGCAAGCCCGTACCCAGATATTGTCTTGACACCACACTGCGCAGCAGCGGGAGCGTGAAACAGAAGGAGGATGGAGGAGGAGTAGAACGGACGCTGTGCGGCGGACCCCTGCGGCCCAAGCGGCCGCACATACAAAACTCAAAAACGCACAGCGGCAACCCAGGTGGCAGGAGCGAGGGGGCGGGAGGAAAAACGCCAAAGGAGAGTGACAAGCCAGCAAAGGCCCGTCAGAGAATCTCGCGCGTGCGAAGACCAGACGCTCCAGGCAGAGCCAGAGCTGGTGCGCGCACAGGAACCCCACGCGAGTCTAGTGCAAATTGGGGCCTCAAGCTGAGGTAAGCCCCATAGCAGCCTGGCAGGAAGGGCCATGCCGCTTTGCCAGATGAGCGGGCACCTACTGCCACGGATGTCGATGCGACGCAAGGCACAGGAGGAGGTTGAGGTTGAGGGCGCTCCGAGGACGCGCGCGTCGAGGCGCACGCGGCTCGGTTGCGGCTCCGAATCCGCGGGGGCCGCGGCCGAGGTGGCGGGAGGCCAGCGGCCTCAGGGCAGCCCAGCAGCCTGCTCCGCCTCGGGCCCGCTGGCCACGTCCTCGGCCCGCAGCCGCTCGGCCCGAGGAGTGTTCTCGACTCGGGCCTCGATCACGTCCAGGTCGGGGCTGGGGCGCTTGCCGCGGGCCGCCTCGAGCAGCCAGCGAACCTTCTCGTCGAACGCCTTCAGCTTCTTGACAGGGGCCCCTGCCAAGGGGATGCCAGCACGAGGAACGCCACCTCCTCGAGGAGGAACATCCGCACGATCGCCAGCAGGACAGGGGGAGCGGGAGCCCGACGCATGCTCCCCACTCCTGGCGGTCTCCGCCGCATCACCTTCGTGTCTGCCGCAATTTATCACAGGCTGCGGCCAACTGTCGGAGGAAGTCGTTGGACCTGAGGAGGCCGCTCCCAGCGGGACTGGCCTCCGCGGGTCTGCCGTGCCGCCGCCCAGCGCGAGGGGGTCGCCGATGACGGAGGGGACAGGCTCAGCATCCAGGGCCACCAGCTCCGTCGGCATGGGCTGGACCACCTGCCCCGAAGCGGCTGCAGCCGGAGCAGCGGCCGCTCGCGCGACGCGTCGGCGGGCGGCCTGCTTCTTGGGGCCGAGCAGGATGCCCTCCCCAGCGTGGGCAAACCGACGCCGCCCAGCGGCCTTCGGCCAAAGGCCGCGGGCGATCCGCTGGAGGTAGTCTCGCCCAGTCCTCGAAGGAGCCGAAGGACAGCGCGCGCGGAGACCCCGCCCCAGCAAGCGGCCAGCGGCCGCCGTGAAGAACCCGCACTTCAAGCAAAACCAGACGTCGAGGTTCTGGCGCAGCCGCATCACATGCGAGGGGTGAGGGCGGCCTCCTCCGATGTGCACGTCGTCATCTGCCAGCTTGAGCGCGTGGGCTCCGTCCCGCTGCACCCCAGGGCACCGCGCCTCCAGCCGCTGCGAACGGGATGACCGCGACGCTGAGCACCTGCACCTCAAGCAACTGCCGTGGCTGTCCAACACATGAGACGTGCCGAAGGCAGCGACAAGACTGGCTGCAGGGGGAGCACGCCTCCGCCTCCTGGCACGCCGCACTGCAGGAATCAGGCCGTTCTCCGCCTCGGTGGCGTCGAGGGTGGCTCGCAGCAGCCTTCTCCTGACCAGCGTGGCCATGTGCTCCGTCTGGTGGACCCGAGCCCGCTCGTGGGCAGCGACGCGAACAGCGTCCGCTGCTGCGCCAGCCAGGATGTCCGCAACCGCGTTGCCGACGACCAGCCAAGGAGGAACCTGCAACTCGAAAGCCTCGGCCATCTCCAGATGCGAGTACACGTGCTCCACGACGAAATCTGATCTGGGCCTGCTCCTGCTGCGAAAGGACTGCGCGAGGAGGCCCCACAGGTCGCTGTCGTCGCCGTGCGGCTGCAAGTCAAAACGCCTCCACCAGCCCTCGCAGACGGCCAGATTGTCCGAGATGTAAACCGTGGGGCCGAGGGAGCCTTGTGCGGCGAGCACGAGCGCCCGCAGCTCACCACGGTGGACGGTCTGCGTGCTGCCGCTGAGGCCGCCCCACGCTGCCTGCTCGAGACCTCCGCCGACCAGATGGACACGAGCAACTGCGATACCCACACGACGAAGATGCGGGTATTGCCCCTCTGGTCCTCCGCTGGCATCGCCGAAGAGGGCGAGTGGGGCCTCCTCGGTGCCCTGCCCCAGCGCCCCTGGGGCCAGCACGGCGGCCTGCTGGCCGTCCAAGAGCGCCCAGAGGTCGTGGTCGCGAGGGGCGGCGACCTCAGTCCAGCAGCGAGGGATGATGCCGCGCAGCCAGAAAGCTGCGTGCGCCTCCTGGTCCGCGGCCGCGCGGGGCAGGAACTCGCTGCTGTCGTCGTAGGCCTTGCTGCCGACGTTGCAGGGGCAACTCCAGAAGCGATGGAAGGGAGTCTCCTCCTCGCCACCACATCGTGGGCAGTTGGCGCACTCGATGTCGCCGAAGATCTCCTTCTTGCGTGACCCCGGCCAGGCTCCACCCACCGCAATGGTGGCGAGTAGCTCCTCGAGCGCAGGTCCCCCAGGGAGACGTCTGAGCCGCTGGAGGTGCGCCTGAAGAGAACGACGATCGGCACCAGCCTCCAGGCCTGCACCGCACCAGTGCGTGGCAGCGCGCTGCCAGAGGTCCTCCAGGATGGAGTCGTCGAGCGCGTCGAGGACAGCCTTGCAGGAGCCGTCTGTGATGCTGGCCACGTCAGGGAAGGCCCACCGCTCACGAGAGCCGTCCTGCAGGCCGCGCTCCCAGCCCATAGGGCCGACGGGCACCCAGCCGTGCTGCGAGAGGAGGGCCTGGAGGGCAGAAATAGGGCCACGCACCAACCTCGACCTGCGCTCAGGTTCTGCCTCGCGAAGCCGACTGTGAATCGGGATCCAGGCCCTCGCCACTCGCCTTCTCAACTCCTGGCAGCTCCTCCAGACCTCGAACCAGCACTTGACCAGGGCGCGAGGCAGGCGCCTGGCAGGGTCGAGAGGGCCTGCGCGAAGTGCCAACTGCGTGGTAAGACAACGTCCTCGCCTAGCAGCTCCTGAGACTGAAGCAAGCCTTCGACGGAGTTCTGCCAGCCTGCTGCCGAAGACGCCGAACACCTCATGCCCGTAGGTCGCCGCAGCTTGCAGGCCGACCCTCTCGACGAAACCGCACTTCTGGCACTGCCGCGAGGCGCGGGCCATGCCTCGAAGACGACCATTGGCGATGCGAGACTTGCCCATGCGCTTGACGATCGTGCGGCGAACTGGGCGGCGGCCCGCTGCAAGATCAACGCCGAGGCATGCGCCGTGGCTCGCCGCCTGGATGGCGAGGCCATGCTGCTTGACAACCTGGGCAATGCGCCGCGCATCCTCCAGCTGCGAGCAGACGACGACGCTCTTGGGGGAAATCTGCAAACCAGCCTGCTGCATGCCCGAGCCGAAGTCGATGATGCCCTTCGAGGCGGCGTCGACGACGGACTGACGCGTGCCAACGGAGGACACCGACAGGTCGTCGACCCAGATCCGCGAGGGCAGGAGCTGGGGCGATCCTAATGTCAGCTGCTGCAGCGTGTGGTACGTCATGCAACGTCCGAACCTCGTGCCCGACCTGGCGCCCTGCACCGCCGACTGAGATGGGACAACGAACCGAGACGCCATGCCATCCTGAGGAGGAGGAGGAGGAGGAGGAGGAGGAGGAGAGGGCACAACAGAGAAGGGAGCAGGAGGACGAAAGCGACCGGCAAGAATAAAGAGATTGCTGAAAACGCGCGAGGGGGTAGGGCGCGGGAAACTCCGAGAGCAAACCGCCCCTGCCGCCCCCAGGGGCAGGGGGCGCCGCCCCCGAAATCTGGGGACGGCGCGATCATAGGAAAAACTAGCAAAAAAAAACATGCATGGCAACGCTGTGATCGAACCGGGAGGGACGCGGGAGGCGAGGGGCCGGGGAACTGTTGATCCGACTGATCTTCACGTGTCTTTGCCTCTGCTCCGCTGCCGTTTTGGGCGCAAGCTTGCTTGAGGATCGCGCCTGGGGGAGCGCGTGGGAAACCGAGCAAGCTTTCTCGTGAGGCGCCCGGTGGGCCTAGTCGTGAGGCTGGAAGGCCCAGAGGTGAGATCTCAGGGCCCCGGAGGGTCCCTTCGTCAGGTCCCAAGCGGCCCTAGGACTGACACAAGCTTGAGCCAGCTCACGGAGCACAGCCATGTCTGACCACGGCGGCGGCGGCGGCGGCGGCCTGAGGGACCGCAGGTTCTCTGGTGAAGGCGCCACCGCTGTGCAGGACTACAATGCTTGGAAAAAGCGGGCGAGAGCGCGGCTCCTGGTAGAAAAGGGGCGCGGCGGGAAGCCCGAGCATGCGGGCCCATGCTCTACACCCTCCTGGAGGGCATCGCCGTGGACGCGCTGGAGCACGTGGAGCTGGAGGAGCTGGCCGTCGAGAGCGGAGAGGAGAGGCTCTTCGAGGTGCTGGACTCGCGCTACCCCGAGCGGGAGGCGGCCGACCGGGTCGGCGATGCGCTCGAGTCCGTGTTTGGCCTGAAGATCGAGAAGGCGGAGCTGACGAGGGCCTGCGTCGGCCGGGCACAGACCATCTTCCCGAAGGCGAGGAAGGAGGGCGTCGAGATCCCCGACGTCGCCCAGGGCATCCTCCTCCTGCGAGGGGCTCGTCTCGGTGGGGATCGTCGCGCGGTGGTCCTGGCTTGGTGGTCCCCAAACGTGGTGGTGAGAACACCCGGTGGTGAGTTTTGGGCGATTTGGGTAATGGTTATCGAGCGCTGGCTGGCCCAAGAAACGCAAAACCTCGTGGCGACCGCGTGTCCCCAAACCCAGTGGTGACCCAGAATTATTTCTTTGGGGAATCGGGGTCACCACCGGGTGTCTCACCACCTGGTTTGGAGACCACCAACTGGCGGCCAGCGAGCGCCAGTGGACGTTCGACAAGCTGGCACAGGCGCTGAAGACGGTCTAACTACCCGAGGATGCTGCCGGAGCACGGCGTGCACGTGGTCGAGGAGGACCCCGCCTGGGGAGAGGTCCTCGAGGAGCTCAACAGCGCCGAGGAGGTGGACGTCTTCCTGTTGGGCGTGAATTAATGGGGGGGTCATAAATGGAGGGGTCCGAAACGGTCACTTTTCGTTCCCTTTGGGCCCCTCCGGGGCCCTAGGGGGGACCGTTTAGGGACATTTTGGGTACCTTTTCGGGCCACGCTCGCCACCCCTCCATTTATGACCCGCCATTACCTGGAGGCCGATCCTGGCGGAGGTCGAGCAGGACCGGGCGGAGCCGCTGGAGAAGGGCGAGGCCATCCAGGTGCTGGCGACCTGGAAGGAGACGCGCGCTGCTGTCGCTCAGGAGCGCAAGAAGCGCGGCCTCCCACCACCTCCGGCACCAGACCTGAAGAAGTTCTCGTCGCGGGTCCGGTGCTGGGCCTGCCATCGGGTGGGTCACTTCAGCAAGGAGCGCCCCCGGAGCCCAAGGGAGCTGGCAGGGAGGACGCCCGACCGTGTGGACCACCGAGCCAGAGGTTCAGGACGCACTTCGTCGAGAGCTTCTACGCCGCAGATGAGGAGGCCAAGCGGGACGCGTGGGAGGAGATAGAGGACATCTTGGCAGCCTGAGACTACCGGAGGCTGCACGAGCACCCAACGGAGGACCGCTTCAAGCGTCTCAGGGAGGAGATCGAGGGCAACGACGAGCAGCTGGAGGCGCTCCTGGTGCACTCGCCGGGATCGGGCGCCATCGACCCAGGCTGCGCGCGCGCTGATCGGCGAGGAGACGCTGGAGAAGCACCGGAGGACGACAGGTCTACCGCTGGAGCTCGCGAAGGACCACCAGGCGGTGACTTTCAAGGGTTTCGGCGGTGAGGAGCAGCACTCCATCGGGACCTGCACCATCCCGTGGACCGTCGGCGAGCACGTGGAGCCCATCGAGATGTACGTGGTTCCAGGAGGCTCTGGGCTTCTGTTGAGCAAGCCGCTGCTGAAGAAGATGGGATGCCTGCTCGACGTGGAGAACGATCAGCTCATCATCAGGACTTTGGGGGCTCGGGTGCAGTTGCAGATGACGAAGGGTGGCCACTGCGAGGTTCCCCTCGATGGCTCGACGGCGACTATCGGGATTTTCAATAGGGCCGGGCCGCTGCCCTCAGGCCCCTGCGACTTCACCCGCTGTCTTGGCAGTCGCCCAGGCAGTTGGGGAGGGAGTGCCAGTCATCATGGAGGTCTTCTCTCCGCCGAGGCTGACCACGAGGGCGACTGAGTTCGGGTTCGCGGACGGCGGCGCCTACGACCTGGAGACGGGCTGGGACGCTCGCAAGCGCGAGCACGTGGAGCAACTGTTCCGCGACATAGAGGAGAAGGACCCGTTCGTTGTCGCGCTGACGCTGCCCCGTGGGAAGTTGTCGCCGCTTCAAGGGCTCACGCCAGAAGAGAAGTGGAGGGACCTGGAGAAGTTCAAGGAAGAGCGGGCGGAGGCCATCTCGTTCATCGTGTTGCGCTTGGAGATTGCGAGGTGGCAGGCAATGCGGGGCAGACATTACATTTTCGAGCAGTCGAGAGCAAGTTCAGCATGGGGGTTGCTGGAGATTGCCAACTTCTTGATCGACGCAGGTTCGGCAAGGGCGATCTGGCGTCAGGATTGCCTCTGGACAAGCGCTGGCGCTTCATGTCGGACACGCCCGAGGTGGCGAAGGAGGTGGATCGCCAGTGCCTCGGGGGTCACGAGCACCAGGAGGTCATCGACAGCGCGGCGGGCGTCAAGCGGTCGGTGTGGTCCCAGATCTACCCGGACCAGCTCGTGAAGGCCCTCGTTCGTGGCGCTAGTCGGTCGTGCGCGCAGGAGGTGATGAAAATTTCAGAGGTGATGGGCACGGAGGACCAGGACGAGAAGGAGGTGGATGGCGAGCGTCCGACCAAGGACCCTCTTTTCCACGGCTGGCCCCAGAACATCGAGGCCAGTCTGCGACGTCTGCACGTCAACCTCGGTCACGCCCCGGCGCCGACCATGCTGAGGCATCTTAGGCATGCCAACGCGACCGAGGAGGCTCTGAAGATGGCGTCGGAGTTTAGGTGCGATGAGTGCGAGGCGAAGGCTGACCCGAAGCCAGTTCGGCCGGCCGCATCTGACATCGCGCAGCCACCCCTTCGGTCCATCGGCATGGACGTGAAGGCGCTTCCAGGATGGCTGCCACACCAGACCATCAAGGCGCTGAACATTGTCTGTGACACGTCGTCGCTGCAGTCCATGACGCCCTTCGATGGGGACGACGAGGAGGTGGCGAGCGACTTGCTCCGCATGCACCGCGACAACTGGACGAGGCCCTACATGCGACCGAAGTGGCTTCGACTGGATCCGGCCAAGCCCCACATCTCTCAGGTGTTCACCAGCGCCATGGAGCGGGACGGCACCACCATCCTGGACACGGCCGGAGGCGCCAAGGAGCAGAACGGGAAGGTGGAGCGGCACGGCCAATGGTTCGCCCAGATGTTGCGCGCCGTGATCGCGGAGGTCCAGCCGCAGGACCGCCGAGAGTGCCGGGAGTGCGTGGCCCAAATTCAGGAGGCGAAAAAATCCCTCTTGAGCGTCGGCGGCGTGAGCCCAGCACAGATCGCGTTCGGGCGGAACCCCGAGGTTCCCGAGGACCTCTTGGTGGACTCGCTGGACATCGTTGCGAACAGTGCGGTGCTGCATGACCCGCCGGCCATCTTCGCGGCTCGAGTTAGAGCCATCGCTAGGCGCCAGGTGTTGAGCTACAACGACCGGCGCGCCACCCGAGCGGCCCTGGACGCGAGGCCGCGGCGCCACATCACGCACAAGCCAGGAGACATGGTGGCCGTCTGGAGGAAGGTTACGAAAGGTGGCGGCGGCGGTCTGCAGAATCGCACGGCTCCAGGTGGAGGCCAAGCGTGTGCATGGGTGCGGTGCGTGGCAACTACTGGATCGCCGTGCCGGGATGCGTTCTGAAGGCGTCGCCAGAGCAGTTGAGGATGGCCAACTCCGAGGAGCGCGCGGCATGGCGGCTCGTCGAGGGTTCGCTGCGGTCGCACACCATCGACCTAGACAGCATGAAGGCGCAGTGCTACCACGACATCACTGCGGAGGCGCGCCCGCTGGAGGAGGCTGAGGAGGAGGCTGAGCAGACTCAGGAGCCAGTGAGGGAGGAGTCCCCCCCATACCATGGAGGTCCGGCAGCTGGTCCAGGCCCCGAACCACGCGTGGTGCAGCAGCCCGTCGACCCCTCTGAGGCGCCGTTCCCTGAGAATGCTGCGGATGACCTGCTGCAGGAGCCAGCTGCTGAAGGTGAGGCCGAGGGCGGTGGCCACGATGTCGGGGAAGCTGGAGGACATGCATGAGAGGCGGAAAGTGCCAGACCTCATGGAAGACTCGCTGGGAAGACCTCCCCTGAGGAGGTGAAGCGCGCCCGCTTGCACAGGCGGGGCGTGAAGCGCGGCCCCTCCCCAACAGCTTCGGATCGGGTCAAGCAGGCGAAGATGCAGTTGGCCTTGGCGGTGACGGCGGCCGAGGACAGCGAGGATGACGATGAAATCTTGACAGTGGACAAAGAGGAGGTCCTGCTGGCGTGGGGCCGCAGGGGGCTGAATCGAAAGGATCCGAAGTGGACGACCAAGATGGGGCTCGAGAAGATAGCTCAGGGGTGCGCCAAGGAGTACGACAAGCTGATCAACAAGACCAAGGCGTGGCGCCCGCTACCGCTGGAGGAATCGCGCCGGCTGCGATCGACAAAACCGGAGCGCATCCTGAAGCCCTGGCCAGTGCTGACGGAGCGGGAGGACGAGGTCAAGCGCCGCATGACCATCCAGGACTTCAAGGACCCGGACCTGCTTGAGCTGGTGAGGGCCGGGAGGACTCAGGCACCGACGCTGTCGTCCAACGGCCGAGCGTTCGTGCTGGAGACCATCGCTTCCGCGAAGTTTCCGATGGCCATCGGTGACGTGGAGGGTGCCTTCTTGGAGACGGATGCTTCTGTCGCTCCCGCCGAGCACGGGACAATCTACGTGTCCTTGCCGTCAGAGTTCCTTCCCGAGGGCGTGCATGGGGACCAGCTGTGCGAGGTGATCAACGGCTACGGGCGCAGTGATCAACCGCAGCTCCGGTGGCTGACCTTTAGCAGGTACCTCGCCGAGGAGCTGGGCTTCATGCAGCACCCTCTTGACCCGTGCGTCATGATGCTCTTCGAGGACATCGGAGAGACCCTGGACTTCGACTTGGACAACTACCGCGTGATCGAGGGCACGCCTCGGCGACCTGTGTGGAGTCATCGGTCAGCACGTCGACGACGGGTTTTTCGGCGGAAGAGGCGCGAAGTGGGTTCAGGCCATCGCCAAGCTGAAGGCGAAATTTTCATGCCGGAAGTGGAACGACCCGGAGGGCGAGTTCGTTGGCTCGAAGCTGCAGCAGCTCTCCGACTACACCATCGTGCAGTCTCAGCGCCAGTACGCTAGTGAGGAGATGGAGCGGGTGCCGACACGCCGGCACGCTGGCGCAGATGCCCTCGCCATACCGTCAGAGGTCAAAGACTTCATCTCCCTCAACCAGCGTGGGAATTGGCTTGCCGCTCAGACTCGTCCTGATCTCAGTATCCTCGTGAGTTCGGATCAACAGAAGGTGCCGAATCCTGCGGTAGGTGATCTTCGGAGAGGAAACATGTTGGCCCGACGGGCCCAGAAGTTCGCCGATCTGGAAATCCGCTATCCATCGATACCCATCGAAGAGCTCACTTTCGTTCTTCATTCGGACTACTCGTCGAAGGAGGTGTCTAACATGGGAAACACCCAGGGGGGCTACATCATCGGGGTCACGAATCGGGACATGGCGAAGGGTCTAGTGGCGCCGCGAAGACCGATGCTCTGGAGGAGCTATCGGGTGAAGAGGGTGGTGAAGTCTACTCTGGCTGGGGAGTCTTCGGTCATGACGGACGGGGTCAAGCATTTGGAGTGGCCATGCGTTTCTTCGCGATCGGGTTCTTCAGAGGCTTCTCTCTCGGAGACAGGTCTAGGTATCTCGAAAAGTTCCAGAGCCTGGCAGTGATCGACTGTAAGAGTATATACGACAATGTGATCAAGATGGGAAGTCCATGTGGCATCGATGACAAGCGCTGTGCCGTAGACATCGCTATCAGTAAAGAGAGCCTGAGAAGGATCGGTGCCACGTTGAGATGGGGTCTGACTTCGCTCGTGCTTGCCGACTGTCTCACAAAAGATAAGGCGGAACCCGCGGACCTTCTCAAAGCTGTAGTCGGAGTGGACTCTATCAATTGGCCGACGAGAGCAGCGTTCTGGCTCAAGCCTCCGCCGAGCGCTCTCTACGGAAGCAAACTACCGCACGCAATCTGCCACCACCGGATGGTCAAGGTCGAGGCGAAGAACAATCCGAAGGGGGTCCGGAGCTTCATGGAGAGCATCGCCGAAGTGGCAGAGGGGGCCATCGAGGGCTCCAGCAACCGATTCAAGGTCCAGGCGCGCGCCGACTGCCTGGGCGACCGGTTGACGGGCAAGGACGCCAGGGCTCAGGTGACCATGACGCACTACGCGGGCACGGGGAACATTACGATCCATACCCCGGCGGCCATCGAGGACCGGATCTTCGACCGTGCGAAGGTGCTGGAGAGCCTGTGCCAGATGGCGCTGGCCCAGGACCAGGTGCCGCCTGCTCCAGAGGGAGGTTCGCTCGTGGTGAACTCGTTCCGCCTCCCGGCCTGGGGCCAGTTCACGTCCGATGCGGAGGGCTCCAAGACCCAGGGCTCAGGCGGTCAGGCGTCGGGTCGGAGTGGCGTCGACCAGCCAGCGCGAACCCTGCGCCTGCCCAAGGAGACCGACTTCCACAACGGGATCGGGGACATCGGGCTCTGTGTTTGCGAGAGCCTGACGAGTTTTCCACTGCGGCGCGACAAGGTGCTCCGCTACCTGGTGGAGGAGTGTGGTCTGCAGGCCGAGATGCTCGACGATGACCACCCAGAGAACAGGCAGGACCTGTTCGATCGTGCTCTGAAGATCACGACTGTCGAGAAGTCTGCAAATGACGACCAGTCCATGGGCAGCTGGTACCAGCTGACTCCGTCACCTCCGTCCCGGGGCTTGGGACCATCCGTTCGCAGCCGCAGCCGCAGGGCCGATGACTGCTAGGCTAGGAGGAGATCGATGAGATGTCGCCCGACGTCGTGAGCAGAGGCAACATTTAATCTTCGGGAGTGTTGATCCTACTGATCTTCACGTGTCTTGGCCTCTGCTCCGCTGCCGTTTTGGGCACAAGCTTGCTTGAGGATCGCGCCTGGGGGAGCGCGTGGGGAACCGAGCAAGCTTTCTCGTGAGAGGCCCGGTGGGCCTAGTCGTGGGGCTGGAGGGCCCAGAGATGAGATCTCAGGGCCCCGGAGGGTCCCTTCGTCAGGTCTCGAGCAAGCCTAGGACTGACAGGAACTGAGCACTGCACCACCACCATCGGCCAGTGTCAGCGCTGGCCGAGGAAGTCGCCGTGCTGCCGCGGAACTGCGCAGCGCCTGCCCCCACGGCAGCTAGCTGTTGGCATGAAGCTCGCAGTGGCACTGGCCGTGGACGTCGCTGTGGTGCTCCTGCAGCCATGGTGACATCGAAGCCGTCGTCGGTGCTGAAGTCGGCGCCGGTGAAGGCGCTGACGTTGGCACCGTCGCTTGTGCTGGAATTGATTCTAGCGCTGGTGCTGGCCTCGGAGCCGGCATAGGCGCCAGCGTTGGTGCTGGCGTCCGTGCTGGCGTCGGTGCTGGTGTAGGCCCTGATGCTGGTGCTGGCAGCGGTGCTGGCAGCAGTGCTGGCGTCGGTGCTGGTGTCGGCGCTGGTGAAGGCGCTGGCATTGGTGCCAGTGTAGGCGCAGGCGTTGACGCAAGCGTTTGTGCTGGCGTCGGCGCTGGCACAGGCGCCAGTTTTGGATCAGACATTCGTGCTGGCGTCGATGATGGCGTAAGCGCTGGCAGCTGTGCCGGCGAGGGCGCCGTCGCTGGTGATGGCGTCGGTGCTGGCGTCGCTGGTGGCGAAGGCACCAGCATTGGTTCTGGCGTCGGTGCTGGCATCGGTTATGGCGTAAGCGCCAGAGTTGGTGCTGGCTTCAGCGTTGGTGGAGGCGCTGGCATTGGTGCTGGCCTTGGTATGAAGTCGAAACTGGTGGCTCCAGGACTGCTGTACGTGGCGCTGCTGCTCATCGTCGTGTTGCTCGCCCTGTTGCTGCTGATTGCACTGGTGCTGCTGCGCGGTGCGCCGCTGGGGACGTCGTGTTACCCGCCGATCCGCGATTTCTGGCGTGCTGGCCCCTCCGCTATCGCACGGCGAAGGGGGGGACGCAGGAGTTGTTCGATTCCCGATTTGTAGTAGGGCATTAGGGCTGAAAGTGGGGCTGCTGGTACCAGCCGTGGCGTTGGCACTGGCCGCATGGGGGGGGGATGGTGTAGCTGGAACACTGGTTAGCTGGGCAGCTCACCGGTGCGCTGGCGTCGGTGGTGGCGTCGGCGCTGGTGTGGGCGCTGGCGCTCGAACTGGCGTCGGTCCTGGCGTCGACGCTGGTGTGGGCACTTGCGTTGGTGCCGGCGCGGGCGCAGACGGTGATGCGGGCGTCGGTGAAGGCGACGGCGCTGACGAAGGCGAAAGCGTTAATTCCTGGAACACCGGTGATCGGCGCAGCTCACCGGTGTGCTGGGCGTGGCGATGGCGTCGGCGTTGGTGCAGAGGCGCTAGCGGCTATCGCCCGTGCTGGCGCCAGAGCTGGTGTCGATGTAGGCGCTTGCGCTGGTGCCCTCGTAGGCGCAGATGCTGGTGCTGGCGTAGGCGCTGACGTTGCTGCTGGCGTGGGCGCTGACGCTGGTGCCAGCGTAGGCGTAGGCGATGATGCTGGTGTCGGTGCTGGCGTCGGCGATGGCGAAGGCGCCGGCCTTGGTGCTAGCGCTGGTGTGCACCAGTTGGCTGGGCAGATACTCGGTGCGTTGCGGCCTGGTGTCGGTGCTGGGGCAGGCGCCGCCGTTGGTGCCAGCGTAGGCGCCGGCGTTGGTGCTGACGTCGGCACTGGTGCACGCCCTGGAGTTGGTGCTCTCGCAGGTGCCGGCGCAGGCGCAGGCGTTGATGCTGGCGTCAATGCGCGTCGGCACTGACGTTGGCGCAACTGGGGCCCCAGTGAGCCGGACAGCTCACCGGTTCGCATGCGACGTTGCTGACAGAGCAGAACGGAGCGCGCCAAGGTCCGCAAGGGCGGCGGGGCCTGGAAGGCCGGCGCGGGCGGGCCAGAGCCCTCATGTGCGGGGGTGGGTGTTCACGTCCGCTGGTGCTATAAGCAGCGGAGGCTGGAGGTCGATAGGTGGACGCGGAGGTGGATGTGGAAAGTTGAATGCTGGAATGGACGAGTTGCGGAGGCAGGGGTGGAAACGCCATGCAAGTAAACCTGCCCGAATCTCAAAAAACAAACTCCAACCGTGGCCCCAGCACGCCCCGGGCCGCTGCAAACCGTGGCCCCGGCGAACCCCCGGGCCCACCACAAGCCATGGCCCCGGCGGGCCCCAAGCCTCCGGCCGATGCACACCGTGGCCCCGGCGGGCGCTGCCGCCGCAAACCGTGGCCCCGGCGGGCCCTATAGGCCGCCGCAAACCGTGGCCCCGGCGGGCCCTGTGTGCAGCTCTGCCCCCGCCCCGTAAACAGAGATGGTGTCCCACGGTTGTCCAGGGGGCTCCCGCGCCCTCCGCCCGCGGCGCGCCTGCAGATGTGCGGAGAGGGAAAACCAAGCGGAGGACTAAGATGTAGGAATATGGAGTAAGCTGGTGGGGAAGAGGAGGAACAAGGCACACGGGGGAGGCCGACTAGGACAGGAGCAGGGAGTCGCATCAGTAGGAGGCAGAGAGGAGGGGAGAGGGAATAGGGAGAAGGAGAAGGAGTAGGGAAGCGAAGGAGAAAGAGGACAGACACATTGGTGGAGGGCGCCGAAGCCAACATCGAAGCCACGCCCTGCCAGAAAGCCCCTGAACGCCACCATCCTCGCGCGTGCGTGAAAGCCACATGTGCCGGGGCCATCCTGACCGTCCCCCCCCCAGGGGAGGGGAAGGAGGAGGGGGGAGGGAATCGGGGAGGAGCGACACTGAAGAGGAAACGAAGTGGGGAAGCGAAAAGGGGAAGCAGAGGGGGGGGGGAGTGGAGGGCGGATGGGGAGAGGGGAAGAGAGAGGAAGTGGAGGGGGGGAGTGAGAATGAGGAGCAGGAAGATAATGAAGATGCAGATGGGAATGCTGGGAATTATGATGATGATGGTGATGACGATGAGGATGCTACTGCTGCTGATGCTGGTGCTGGTGCTGATGCTGATGTGGACGATGCTGATGATGTTGATGATGATGATCATCATCATGGTGATTGTGGTGATGATGATGCACATGGTGATGAACATGATGACGAAGATGATGAGGATGATGATGCTGATGATGATGATGACGATGATGATGATGATGATGATGATGATGATGATGATGATGATGAGAGGGATGAGGAATATGCGAGCGATGATGCCAATAACGTTCGTGGTGATGCAGAAGATGAGGACGAAAAGGGGACACGAAAAGGGAAATGGGGACTCGAAGAGCGCGGATGGAACGATGGGAGGGACTGGGCGGAACGAGGAAGATGTCAGAGCGTCTCGCGTGCAAATTTCGCAGCCCAGTCTCCCGCAAGGCCAGCTCCTGCTCCAGTGTGAACTCCCTGCACTGTACTAGGCCAAAAGGAAGATCAGACCAGATAGCCCATGTCAATACGATCGCAGGAACACCGCATCGTTGCCATGTACCGCCTGGTGCCATTGACAACCACTCGCTTCAATGGCTAAATGCTGGAGAACCATTCGCCGCGCCGAACTACGTGATGAAGCAACATAACTAATCAGCACAACCTCAGCCAACCCGGCTACTGAAACAAGTGATGGTGATACTGACGATGGTGATGATGAGGATTATGATGATAACGACGACGACGACGAAGATGATCATGTTGAGGATGACGATGACGGTGATGGTGATGATGATGATGATGATGATGATGATGATGATGATGATGATGATGATGATGATGATGATGATTACGGTGATGGTGATGGTGATGGTGGTGATGATGCTTGGAATTACGACGGTGATGGTGATGCTGATGATGATGGAGATGACGATGACGATGACGATGATGATGATAATGATGATGATGATAATAAGTTGATGATGATGACGATGATGACGATGATGATGATGATGATGATGATGATGATGATGATGATGATGATGATGATGATGGCTGCGTCATCTCGTCGACGGCAAGACATGATGATGATAGGTCGAGATATTCCGGATTACGATAGCACTCCGTGTGCACATCTGCAAGGTCAATGTGCGTGCCAAGGCACGTACAACACAACAACATGGGCAACACACATCTGGACCTTATGAACAAGAAACGATGGAACTCGAGGTTGCAGCTGGAGCCGGCATTCAGATGTGGAATTGACACTGGAATCATCACTGCCAAAACGAGGTTGAACCGGTGAGCTGGCAGCTGGAGCTAGAGGTCGCTGCGGAACTGAAGCCAGAGCTGAGGTCGGCACCCAGGGTGCGTGAAGTCCCTCTCGGGGCCAGGAGAAGGAGGCGAAGGTCGATGTCGCTCCAAGGAGGGGCATGCTGGCGCCGCTGGAGAGAGAGGCGCCGCCTGAGGGAGGGGCAAGTGACTCGGCAGGTGTGAGCGTCGCCAAGAGCACGTGCGACGGCATCAAGGAAGGTCGAGATTCGAGGACGACCCCTGGACGTGTCTACTCCAGATTTCGTAATAAAAGGGAGGGGGTCTGGACCCTCCAAGACAAGCCATTTCAGACCCCCCCCGTGGGAGAACCCTCCAAAACATCGTCCCCAGACCCCCCCAGGCCCTCCAAGATAGCCTGGAAGAGACCCCGCCCCGAAACGAGACCCCCCTCCCTTTATTACGAAATCTGGAGTACTGGTTTTCCCTGATCGGTGCTTGCGCAAAGGGTCCTCGCGGATGATGTGTAAAGACTTGACGAGCGTGCGCCGCCGGCTTCGGCAGGCGACCGCGTTCCCAAGGTTCCCGGGTGCCTGTTCCCGGGTTCCCCATTTGGGAGGCCTGGGAATGGGCACCAACACCAACACAGGGGGTGGTCACCACAGGGGGGAGATGATCCTAGATTGCGGTGTTGGTGGTAATATTTCGGCCACCTTGGAAGCCATAATATTACCACCATCACCGAGATCGGGATCTTGCTCCATCGGTGGAGGCACACCGACGATATTGGTGTTGGAGTCACTCTCCAGGCCTGCGACAATTCTGCGTCTTGGTGCATGTATGCCGCCGATTCCAGCGGGCGGCCGAGTACCGACGACCGAAGTTCCCGGAGAGTGACCTGGGAGCGGAGCAAGCGTTGTGCAGTGCAGAAGCCATGCGCCTATCGGAGCGCCGGCTGGATAATGCACGCACGCACACTTTGGCTCAGATTCGTAGGTTTGCGGCTGCCAAATTGGAAGAAAGTAAGGGCCACTGAACAATGAACAATCGGACTGGGACTCGACTTCCAAACTCAACAACACACTTGGTGGTTAATATTCGGAGCTTGCGCGACGAGCATTGGGGATGGATCAGGGGCATGGGCAATGCCGCGAGGGTTCGGCAATTGCCCAATGAATCGTGCATTCCGCATCGGGTTCAGTATTGCGATCCGCTGCTGGTACGGAAAACACTTGCGACATTTTCTTCGCGTCCATGCAAATTTTGGGGGGTTGCGGGGCCACCGCAGGTTCGGTATTGCGTCCCGCTCCTGATACGGAAGAACAAATCCATAATGCGTCCATCATGCATGGGTCCGCTTCCCTTCTTCTGGGGTCGCGCCACGCCTTTTGCATGAGTCGTCGACACTGGCGGTGCAGCATCGCTGCCGATCGGACCCCATAGGTGATGCCAGACTACTGGCCAAGCCCGGGATGCGCAGAGCAGGGTTCTTCAGGATGAGCTGCTGACGATGAAGGAGAGACGCATGAGCGCGATGAGCTGGAGCATCGTTTCCAACGAGATGAGAGCGAAGGGCCCCAACTCAGTTCAAGTAGAAAGCCCGCACAATTTCCATGCAGATCAAGCTCCAGAAGGCTTGGAGGATGCGATAAACAATGGTAGCGTGTGTGAATACTCAACTGTTCAATCAGCACCTTCACCATGCGCGACAATACGAATGACCTGGTCATTTCTCCCAACCCCATCTCCTCAACCTGATAAGTGTCCTTATGGAATTGGATCCTCGGCTTCTCCTCCCATCCACATGCCTCAAATCTCGGGCCTAGAAGTTCACCGGGCACAATATGGTGCAGGCATTCGTCGGAGATCTGCCAAGGCCGCCAGTCTTGTTTTGTTTTTTTCTACATGGCCGCTGGACAGAAAAATCGAGGAGATCGCTGTTGGCCAGCGGGCTTTGCCCTCTGCGCCACGGCCTCCCACTGACACGGCAGGGCGGGAATAGTTAGTGGGGAGCAAGGTGGTGGAAGCAAGGAGGCTGTAGAGGAGAACGAAGGTCTCCTCCTCGAAGCAGCGCGGAACGCACAAGAGGGCGGGCGGGGCAGCTGGCAGCAAACACTTTGGCCGCGAGCGCCACAGGAACACGCCTTCTTCGCGCCTACGTGTCCTAGCTATGGCCGTACGGTGCCAATACTATTCCGCGGCAAACGTGGCTCGCTCGCGAATGTCACCCAGTGGCCACGTACAAAGAATCGGTGCTGAAGACTTATATTGTGGAACGCTCTGCATTGTAACAGTTCGTTTAGTGGCAGAGTGCAGCGTGCCAATTCATATTTTGGCGCACTGCGTATTGTGTCGGGCTAATGCATTGGGCCGATGGCCCAAGCTGCTTGATCGGCGAACAGAAGCGACAGACAAAATGTCTGGAGCGGAATGACCAGGGGGGAGGGGGCAAATATTTAGCACCCCGCAATTGCGGATAAGAGTGAGGGGGCGGGCGCGGGCGACGCGGGCGTCGTCAAGCCGGCGGACCTCGTGGCCCCCACCTTCCTTGTCGATGGCGCTCTCCTCCTCCTCCTCCTTCTCCTCCTCCTCCTCCTCCTCTCCTCCTCCTCCTCCTCCGCCTCCTACTCCTCCTCCTCTTCCTCGTCCTCGTCCTCGTTCTCATCGTCATCGTCGTCCTCCTCCTCCACCTCGTCCTCCTCCTCCTCCTCCGCTTCTTCCTCGTCCTCCCTCTCCCCCCCTCGTCCTTCCATCATCGTCCTCCCATTGTCGTCATGTTCCTCCTCGTCGTCCTCCTCCTCTTCCCCCCCTCCCGATCCTCCACCCTCCTCCTTTTCGTCGTCGTCGTCGACGTCATCGTCGTCGTCCCCTCTCCTCCTCCTCCTCCTCCTGCTGCTCCTCCTCCTTCTCCTGCTGCTCCTCCTCCTCCTCCTCCTCCTCCTCCTCCTCCTCCCCCTCCTCGTCCTCCTGCAAAAGCAGCCCGCCGCAGGCGCCGAAAAAATTGGTTTGTACACTGAACGTGGTTTGGGTCGCGGGTGGGCCGCGGGTTCTCCACCGGGAACGAATGCAAAAGATGCTCGCCGCAGGCGCCGAAAAAATTGGTTTGTACCCTGAACGTGGTCGCGGGTGGGCCGCGGTCTCTCCACCTAGAACGATTCAAAAGATGCCCGCCGCAGGCGCCGAAAAATGTGGTTTGTACCCTGAACGTGGTTTGGGTCGCGGGTTGGTCGCGAGTTGGTCGCGGGGTGGGTCGCGGGCTCTCCACCTGGAAGGAATGCAAAAAAAACCCGCCGCAGGCGCCGAAAATGTTGGTTTGTACCTTGAACGTGGTTTGGGTCGAAGGTGGGTCGCGGGTGGGTCGCGGGGTGAGTCGCGGGTGGGTCGCGGGTGGGTCGCGGGTGGGTCGCGGGTGGGTCGCGGGTGGGCCGCGGGCGGGTCGCGGGGTGGGTCGCGGGTGGGTCGCGGGTGGGTCGCGGGTGGGTCGCGGGGTGGGTCGGGTGGGTCGCGGTCGGGTGGGTCGCAGGGTGGGTCGCGGGGTGGGTCGCGGGGTGGGTCGCGGGTGGGTCGCGGGTGGGTCGCGGGTGGGTCGCGGGTGGGTCGCGCGGGGTGGGTCGCGGGTGGGTCGCGGGGCGGGTTGCGGGTGGGACGACGACAACAAACAACAACAAACAACAACAACAACAACAACAACAACAACAACAACAACAACAACAATCACTTTACCCGAACGCTCAGTGTTCTCACCAGTGCCAGGGTTTTCATGCGACGCCAGCCAATACCCCCACTTTGTGGGGGGGCAGTGCAAGCTCTACCAAATATCCACACGACTCTTCGCCACCACCCACACCCAGCTTCCCGCCCTATGACGTTCGGACACTTCACTTCGTGGCATGCGGACGACCGTGGCTACTATTCAGGGCCCCGCGGCCGACGACGACGGCGTGCGCGCGCGAAGAAAAAACGAATGTGTCCCGCATGGTATTATTTGACAGGGATGATGGCCCTGGCAGGTGCGCAACCGTTGTCGCAGAAGTTCGAAAAAGTTGCTCGCAAAAGCCCGTTTGACAGAAATGTTTAAAAAGTGTTGGGTTTCCTACGAATCCGCAAGAGCGCGCGGGATGAGATTTTGACATTTTTTTGTTGAAAAACCATTGGTTTTTTGATGTTTTTATGTTAAAATCGCTCCGAACACTAAGCTTTTGGAAGGATTTCGTCTTGCGCGCGCGGATTTCGTCTTGCGCGCGCGAATGTCCACTTTATTATTTTTTGCAAGGGATTCTTGAAATTTGATTATATTAGAACAAGAAATGTCATTTTATAGTGTGGCAAAAACGGATTACAACAAAACAACCGGATCTTGATGACATCGTATTACCTGAGGCTTCCTCACGAAAATGATGAAAATGTAGCTGCGGCCTAGGCGGCGCAGGGGGGCCGTGCACCAGGGGTCCCAACAATAATTATTCTTTAGAATTAATAATGTTCAACAGCAACAACAACAACAACAACAACAACAACAACACGAGTCCGCACCGCGGAATCTCACTTCAGCCACGCACCCAGGGACAATGAATGACCGTTCGGCCCCCTCACTCTGATGTCGTACAGAGAGGATAAGGACGCTCAAGTATTCATGCTCGAGCTCACGCCACCGTGCCGACCACCTTCCTCACCTTTCCCATGACCCTCTTCATCCAATCGAACTCTCTGAACTTGTTCCTCCACGGCACCGAGTCCCACTGCCTGTTGATGACGTGGTCCTGAATCAAGTGTTCCTGGAAGAGATTGTGTCCTTGGGTCCACTCCGCATGGCCGTCTGCCGTGCTTAAACCTCCGAAACCGTACAGGTTGAGCTCGTCACACACAGGTAGGAACGTGAAACACGCATGGAGGCCCGTGGTGGCCAACGCTCCATGTAGAGTGTGAAATCCCGTGGCAACCATCCTCGATATGTTCGTGTGCGCGCAGCCCATCAAGGGATGGTCGGGGCCCCACTTGGAAGCCATCTCGCTGGGCTTGCACCTCTCTAGGTCCCCGCGGGCAATGATCCCGGCCTTGGGGCAACCGACGGCGTCGGCGCACTTGATCACTTTGGCGTTTTCACCACCCATCAACGAGACTTGCCCCGACAACTCGTGGTTGACATAGAAAAAATCTATCTTTGCGCCGAAATCGGCGTAATGCTCGCCCCTGGGGAGGCGGTTGATCCGGATTACGGCAGTGTGCCCATCGATCTCCGCGCCCTTGTGCGAGCCCTTCATCACCCCCGACGCCCCGACCAGCGCACACCTCGACAGGTCGATCTTGTCGAAGCCCTCCCCCTCGACCATGTCGAGCACGCCGTGCAGCCTGTCCCGCCCGATCGCTGCGGCGGGCTCCTCGACGCCGGGGGCGAGGGTGCGGCCCTGGTCCATCCTCCAGGTGTCGAACGCCATGTTCTTGGAGCACGACCCGGGCACCACCAGATGGCGCAGCTTGCAGCGGGTGAAAGCCGCGCGGCCCTGGTGGGCCACGACTATGGCCTCGCACAGCGGGTCCTGCTCGCAGCGCATCATGCACTCGTTCACGGTGATCTTTCGCCCCGCGTAGGTCTGAAAGTGAGTGCCGGTGATCCCTGGGAAGTTCCAGCTGCCAGCGCCGGGGTAACAGTTGAGGCCCTCGTAGCGCCTCCAGCCAGAGACCTCCTGGATCTGCGCGACGCGGTCTGGGATGGGGCCCCGCCTGTAGGTGTCGTAGGAGGGTCCGTCCTGGCACTCGTCGAGCACCAGCTCCGGGAGCAGCCAGCACGGGCCACTCGTGTTCTTGCCTGCCTCCACCGTGATTCCGTGGCAGAAATCGCTCTCCATGCACGCTTTCAGACACGCGTCCAGGGTGCAGTTGTTCCCGTGGTCCCCGCTCGCACTGCCGTCGGGGAAGTGCCCGCTGCCGAAGCCGACGCGCCAGCAATTCTTCCCCTTGACTGGCGACCAGTCGTGCGTCAAGATCTCGGCGACTCTGTCGTTGATGGTCCCGGTTGCCCCCATCCCGGTTACATCCTCTGTCACATTGGGGTGCAGGCTGCGATGGCGCTGGTCCAGTCTGTCCGCACCTTCTTCTTCTGTGAGGCCCCGCGGTCTGGCCCGCGCGCCCAGGCCCCCGCCTGCAGCGCACCACCGCGCCACCCCCGCCGCAGCGCAGCACGCGGCGACGACGCACGCCCGTCGCGGCAGCCTCCCTCGGCCAGCGGGCGCCTGGGTGAGGGCCTCGGTGCTGCTGGCCCCTGGGGCCCCGGCGTCCGCGGCCAGCCGGAGCCCCGCGACCGCGGAGTAGTCGGCCATGGCTGATGGGCCTGTTTCCCACCACCGCCTCCACAACAAGCTGGAGGGGCACCAATGGCTCTTGAGCCAAAATGGCTACGGGCCAGTCTTGTTCTGTATACCTGGCGGTGCGAGTGTGCAGCACAGCCATTGAGCAGGGAAACGCCTGGCGTGCCCATGCTACCGGCCGATCCACCCTCTCCTAGCCACTCAGAGGAGTAGGCTTCGGAGACGCCTGCATGCCAATCCCGCCAGCCCACTGGGCGTAGGTGGTCTAGGGAGTGCCCTCTTCCACCTCCCTTCTTGACTCTTTCCTCTCCTGGACCTGGACGGGGAGTCGAAAGTGAGCCTGGTAGGTCAAATAGCATCCGTCTCCATAGGAGGCGGATGAGCTCACATTGCGTCCAATTCCATGTCGAAGGAATACGATATGGGGAGTGGATGGGTAGGATCGGATAAGATCGATGTATCGGTCTTTCCAGCACATAGCGAACACTAAGGTAAGCGTCCGGGCAAATAGGGCGCGCGTGCCTTGAGCCAAAGGCAACGGCGCGCGAGCTATACTCCCGATTCTATATAACATTACCCAAAGAGCTACCCTTAAAGTCGGGAGGGGAGGAGACGGAGTATAGCCGCGCAGCCGTTAGGCTCTACAAAGGCCGCGCGCGCAACTGTTTGCAAGAAAACAATGCATACAAACTGGCCTAACACCAGACTGTAAGGCGAGTTTCCTCGCAAGGCATTTCACGCAAATGCAAGACAGCCCCTTAAATGGTAAAGGGCTATCGGCCCGGCTAGAGGTAAACCAAACGGGCCATACCTCACCGAGCAAACGGGTATTAAGGCAAAGAGCCTGAATCACATAAAGCCGGCTCGTTGCCAGGCGTGAAATGTAAGGCTCGTTTCCGAGCACCTAGAAGGGCGCCTCTGTAGTAGGCGCCCATACTGGCAAATTGGACCGCGGGGGCAACAAGGACAGACTAAAATTGATTAGACTTAAGCTTGTTTCTGTCCTCGGGACCCCGAAAGGGAACAAACTGCTTCACGTCATACTTAAATGACTGAGTGCCTGACATCACTTCCAAAAGCAGCTCCCGATCGATGCTTCCCTTTGTATGCCCATCTGCGGTCATATCTCTAGTATCACACCACTGCACATTATGCACTATACCTATATCCATGAGCTCACGTATCCAGCTGATATGTCCAAGCAAGGTCCGTTCTGTCGGTATCTTAAGATCCTTGCTTGATAGCGATTTATAAACCGACTCAGCGTCTATGGTAAGAGATACGTTAATGGCTAGGCCCCCAACTTCACGCATATCTCGTAGTTCTCGTGGAGTCAGAGCCCCTGCCTTGAGCTCGTGGAGAGTGATGAGCGTAGGGTAACACTCATCGAGGTTATGTGCAGCTGCGAGTGCCTCCGCGGCATAGCTGGACCTCACCTGCAGTCGGTGTGATTTGCATAGTCCATCACAGAGATGAACGACGGACTTGCCTTGAGGCGAGTTTCCTCGCCGTAGTACGTTGGCCCCGCGTATGCCATAGCCCTTGGTCTCATCGCCCTCCTCCCCGGTGAGCTTCCGATACCCTGAGTCGCTGTGTATGTCAACTTCATTCGTCGGCTTCATCCGAGGGAAGGTGATGCGTTTCGGGCTGCTGATCAGCCTTCGCGTCACAGCATTCAGTCGTCTGACTTGTAGGTTGGTGGGCTCTTGGATTTTCTGAAGAGAGACCACGTATACCATGAACCAGACTTGAGTAAGAAGGGCATAGGCGAGGGCTCCTCGCAAGCTGACGAACATGTCGGTAATGAGTTTGGTGGCTTTGGCATCGGCCGCCGCTCCTGTAAGTTCTGGGTGTGTGATAGGACGTAGTTGCTTGATATACTCGTCCTGATCCATGATCACATCCCCTTGGTCAGTCTTAGTGTAGCGAACGGCGCAGTTCGTATATGAGTGTTTGTTGCGCTTGCATTTTTGCCAAACACCTTTTCGACACGTTGTGCATAGTCGTCTATATTTTCTCTAGGCCTGTTTTACTAATATCATCGACATGTTTTGCCGTTAGCAGGTCTTGGCTGAATTCAAATTCAGGATCATAACTTGTCGGTGTAAGGCCTATAGCTCGTGTGGTCGTACGAAGTTTGAGAGAGAACGCTCTTGGGGCGTCTTTTGTACCCGTTCCTGGCTTGAGGCACCTGAGGCAGTGTCGGCTTTCGTCATAGGATGAGAAGCCAGGCGGTGTACGAAGTACCTGGGCACTTCCCGGTGGAAGGGTGAAGCAAACCATGCGAGTTTCCTCGCCGGTGGCATGGGCAAGTTCCTCATAGGTCAAACCCTTGAGGAACGCCTTGTCGATATCCATGGATGCTAAGATCCACTCTGGATGGCATGCCGCCTCACTCGCTAGGAGTCTCTGGGACTGCCTTCGAGCGGTCCCCGAAAAGGTTTCCACATCGAAAGCCTCAGTGTCCATAAATCCACGAAGGACAAGTCTGAGACGGATGGTTTGAACGCTCTCGGTACCTATCTTCACAAACTTCCACTTATATACATACCTAGATGTCATGATGTTGGAAGCTTGGATAAATCATACATCTCAAAGCACCTGTTGTCGAGCCAGATCTTGAGTTCAGTGTGCAGAGCTTCACTAACCTTTTTCGGGTGTGCTGCTATGTCGGCTTTGGTGAGTAGGTCGTCTTCCTTGACTACCAAAGCACGTTTAGCAGCAGAGGATACATATACTCTCATCGTTGCGACCATATCAGTGTCGAGCTGTGCAAGTTGAGTCTGATCCAACACTACTTTTGACATTTCTGATGTAAAACATAACTCAACATAGGGACCATATTCATCACTGTCAAGAGAACAGCTCTCGTCAGGTGTGGTTGAGCAGAGAGAGACTAGACAGGGCCCTTGTGGTTCAGGCTCGTCTCCGAGCGTTTCCGTCAATACGATATCTTCTTCGTCCACAGATGCTGAAACCAAAACACAGTGGTCGGGCAGCATGGTTGTTGGGACGCAGTAGAGATAATCGTCGGTTGTCGTCGTGGGATGAAGGTCCATACGTAACTCGGCGTACCACTCTTCCATCATCATGGCTTCGATATTATGTTCCTCGTTATCTTCGTAGATTGTCGACAGACGGCCTTCACTTGGCGATGAGGCAACTGGGGTGTCTGGTGGAGGCCTGCTTCCAGGCGTATCGTGTTCTCCAGACGTGGTGCCCGAGTGCTGATACTTGGCCAGGTCGTCGTGAAATCCTAAGGAAGGAACATGTGAGGTCAAGCATTGGATAAGTCTGGAATGAGTGCTACCAGTGATTTGAGAAATGTTCAGGCCAGTGCCAACAAACTCATAATAGTGGAAGGCTGGGCTGACATCATTGTCGTAGTGGATCAGCGTAGACCCGGTGGCGTACTTTACTGCAGGTAGACATGACACACCTTTGGCCAATCTAACTGCTACTACGTGTTCTACTCGGAACTAGTTTCGCACGAGATACTGTAGTGCAAGATGCACGCGCGGGTGAGACTTGCTGTCGTCTGAAAGATTGAGGTTCCCCTTGTAATCTGGGATGTAGCCAAAGACTTTGGCAGGTTTCCCTGCGCCAGGTGTGCCACATACGTAAGGACTGTTTGCATGGCCACGTTATCCATGCCAAGTTCCCGTGCGAGGAGACATTCAATGTATAGCGTGTGACGAACGTCAGGATACATCGCAATCACCTCACGAGATCCTGCCTTGACAACGACATGTCCTCTTTCAGGCACATTACGGATCACAGGGAATGGGCCGTTCCAGCCTCCATGCTCGTCCTTAGTGGCAGTGGGTCGATGGTAGTCAACCAGATCCCCTGCTGAGTAAAGGCGAGCACCATCTGGAGCCGTTTTAGCCCTGAGAGCACGAGTTGTCTTGGCCACAGCCGTGGCTTGAGTTATTGCTTCTAGGCTAACTTCCCTCACACGACGTCGTTCTCGTTCATGGCCTGATGTCTCGGGCCCCTTGGGAAAGTCAAGGGTGTCGAGATCAGGAAGCAAGGAGGGCTGGCGTCCAGTGTGTGCTTGGTATGGTGATACTCCGTTGTAGAACGTAAAGGCGTTGGTAGCGAAGATGCCTTCAGCCAATACTCTAGTGAATACAACAGGAATGTTGTGTCTATTCAGCTCTTCCTCAATCATGTGGAAGACGCCTCTAAGAATGCCGTTTCGTGACTCGATTGAAGTCGCGTGTTGGCCAGGCGCTCGGATACGGAGTGTTGTGCCCATATTCGCCATCATGGCCTTAGCGGTATCATTGTTCAGGGCGCCTTCTCCATCTGAGTACAAGACTTTGAAGGGTCCATGATAGGCAATCCAGCAGTAGTGGTAAGCGTCCAGTATCGCGTCGCGTTCTCTGTCGGTAATTTCTTGGCCTGCTGCCAGGCGAATACAGCGATCCACAATATGGAATATGGTTCGTTTCTCATGAAACATGAGATCCATTTCGCCTTCATCGAGCCAACTTCCAGGAAGGCTCACCGAAGGTAGTGTTGAGTTTCCTGGACGTTCCCATGCTCTGCATTCCCGACAGGTGTCGCAAACTTCTTTGATCATATTCAGTCCAACGCTATCCAGTCCCACTTTGTCTAGGATTCGCCTCATCTTGGGTTCCTTTGCATGATACCACCGCAGGTGCAGTTTACGGAGTTCCTTTTTGACGACATGAGGTTCATGACTACGGAGATTTTGCAGACTGTGTTGGATGTCAAATCTCGTCCAGTCGGGTAGTCGTGGAACCCCCGAGCCGGTGGAGGCAATAGGGTTCCTTGTAGCTCTCCGCAGTCGGTCCCCTTCGTCAACTGCATCTGGTGGTGGTGGTGCGCCTTGTAGGCGACCACGACGGGCCGCTACCTGTGGCGGTTCGCTAGAGGACGCAGAAGGCGTGTTTCCACGCTCGGGGGCGTCTCGTAGCATGTCGTAACTGCTGGCACCAGATGTCGGATCAGCGTTCCCGAAGGATCGTGGTCGTGGTGGCCTGGCGTGTGCGCCTTGGCGGCCACCTGACGCTGAAGCTTGGCCCTCACCAGGTTTAGGTAGGGGTTTCCACCAAGCTGGCATGGTCTTACCTTCGGGGTCATGATCATCTGGAAGTTTAAAGGGTTCAGCAAAATGACATGTACCAGGTTCGGTATCGAGGAGGTTCTTAACACCTTTGCTTCTCGTAAGATCCCTCTGGCATGCGGGACATGGCCAATATACAGAGATAGAATCATGATACTTACACTGCGTAGGGTCTCTGTTGTGGCTAGGACTGTCCTTTCGGACGTTGTCGATGCATGCCGGGCATGTAGCCACCTTTGGGATGATACGATCACCTACGCGTCTCATACCTTCTCCCGGTTCGGCTTGATCAGGAAGGTCAGCAGGGTAAGCATGTGCGGTACGTATAGGCGCGTTTCCGCGCGTAGTGTCAATGGCTTTCGCCAAATAGACGGCTTCCACAAAGGCAGACTGCAGTCGTCGAGTGTATTTTTGTGCCAGTGAAAGCTCTCTGTAGCACGGTTGTGCGTGCACATGCTGACCGTTGCATTTGCGTCGCTCAAAGGGTTTAAGAATCGTCTCGTCGTTGCTGGTGATATTTGTCGGTTTCTTAATATAGTCACCAGCCGTATCTTTGAGTCCCGTAGCACACTGATCAATGCGTACGGTTGTGATGTGTGGTCGGTTGGCAAGTTTCTTCCATGGGGAAATGTCATCCACCCATGTTCCTGTAGGTTGTTCGCGTATAAACCACCTCCGTGCATCATCTTGAGTGACAGCAGTTTTATCACAATATGTTACGTGTGGTAAATCTTCTTTGTGGTGCTGTTCCCAAGTGTTGTGATTGACTTTGTAGTTGTAGTAGGATGGTGGTCCTGTGGTGCGGCAACTGGGTTGTCGCATGGCAACTCGTACGTAGCATATTGCTAAGTAGTGATCTACAGCCCGCTGTACCGTAGGGTCTCCCAGGTCGACGCACGTGGTCTTGTCTAAGTTGCCTCCTGAGGAGAGTCCCCTTGAGAAGGCAAGCTCTGAAATGCCACCCTCACCGCCACAAAGCTCCAACATGTCCACGCAGTTGTTATGACCATAGCATAGAGTAGCGACTACGCTGTATATGTCAGCGTGTGTGTCGGGCATAGATGTGGGGAGGGTAAGGAACAGGTCATCATCCTCATCGGAGCTTATCAGCTCAATAGGGACGTCAGTGCTCCAGGTCGCCATAAGATCCTGTCCGAGTCCTGACAAGTCGTCGCCGCAATCGTCGTTTCCGTCTTCAACGTGCTTTTTGATGCGGCGAGGCTTGATGCCTGCTTCCTTTTCGGCTTTGAGCCTTTCCTTCTGCTTGATACGCGACTCTGTAGATAAGACTCGCTCGTTTTGTTCGCCGGTCTGTGTGCCCATTGTCGTGGTTGAGTGGGTACATGCGTCAATCGCCAGAGTCGGGAGGGGGAGAGAACAGTCATTTATGATGACGCGTCTGGGTTTCTGTGGTGATTGAATAGGCTCGTTTCCGAGCAAGACCGTATCCTCAGGTTGCCAATACAACCGTGTGCTGATGTTGGCAACCCCTGCAGGTAGTGGTGCATGCCAATCATATCCTGTTGGTTGATCGGCTACTGCGGTATCCTGGATGACCGCATTGGTATCCAGGTTAATTGTTACACGTCGGATAACATCAGACCATTTCGGTCCTCCCTTGTTGGTCGTCACGTAGTGATGGATGTTATGGTCCGTGCGTGTATAGGTGTTCAGATATATAAGCACGTTTCCGTGCGTGGTGGTGTTTCCCCGGATTTTGTCGTTCAGATGACGAATGAGTGTAGTACGTGTCTGAGCTCGCCATTCAGCATGCCGTACCGTATGGCCGTACCAGTCCAACACATGTTGTGGTATCGCCTGTTTGCATGTACATGCCCACAGTTTAGAGCTAATCGGCACTGATGTCGCTACATGCAGATAAGTACCACTCAGTGTACTCTCTTGCATATTGAACCGAATACCGAAATGACATAAACGCATCCGTATCACTGACAACTTAAGATCTTCCAGGGTATCACGTGCTGTAGATAACTTCCAAACATATCCTGGGGGACCAAATATTATGATTTTCATGCGGAGTTTCCTGGCTTTTATCAAAAGGTTTTGGATACGTGACCAATGTGGGGCCACTCTCTTTCCTGGAGTTCGTACATACCAGTCACCCGGGGTACTAATCCATATGAGAGTGTAATCTCCACTGATCACCGCACCCAGGTAATCTGTGCCCATACTCGTCATAAGCTCATTGTGGGACATACGATCACAGATATAACCTCGGGTGCGGAGGTCGGCGCAAGCCTCTCTCGTATCTTCGATGACAAAAGCTCTTTTACTAAGGCAAGTTACCCCGCTGTCCTTGTTGCCCCCCGGCTCTTCGGCCAACAGGCAAGACGACGAGGGGGCGGCGTCGCCCTGCCATCTTCAAGATATAGAAGATGTGCTTGCAATGTCTGCCAGCATCTGGGCTTCCCTCAGATGCTGGAGCTCAGCACTGCAGCGCGCCGTGGCCTCAGAGGCGGATTGCTCCACAAATGCTGTCAGCATGGATGGATTATCCATCAGCTGCTTCAGCACGCCCATGGACCTCGCGTCGCTGACTGTCTGAAGCTCACGGTTCGCGTAACCCATCACTATCTTCCGGCGGGACCGTACAGCGTCCATGGGTACACTTCCACCATGCTGGGCCAGTGTCCTGGCTACGAAGCAATCGAACGTCTCAAGATCGTCGATGCTGCCGCCTCTCATCGTAGCCTTGGCGAGCGTCTCCATCAACCCCTGAGGCAGGTTTCCCTGCAATTGTTCGCGCTCCTGCGCCGGGGTCGGCTCGCCCGTCAGCACCGTCTGGAATGACGTGCTGCTTGAGCTCGAGGCGGGTTGCCCCGCAGCTCCAAATCGATCACACCTGATCGACAGATGCCCTGACGGCAACTTCGTCGTCGGCATGATCTTGGAGCCCTCGGGGAGCTCCATCTTGACCTGTCCCTTCCCAAGGAATATCAGCTTCTCCTGGCCTCGTTCAAGCACAATGATCGTGCGTTTGTCCTGCATACTATCGAGGCCTAGGATGGCTGGCAGGTCTTTGCCACAGCCTGACACCACGTTCGTCTTGTACGAATCGAGCTGGGTCGAGCCCTGGTACTCGCAGGCAATGCTGAATGTGCCTACGGTATCCGCTGGGGCCGACCCTTCGCCCACTTCGTTGATGTTCAAACGAGAACGGGGTTCGAACGTACAAGTACGACCGTGTGCCTCAGCAGCCTGGACAAACTTGCGGCTCGGGTTTTCACCCATGATGTTGATCTTCGAGCCTACATCGATGAAGATAGAGTTTCCGCCATCATCCAAGAAAATATTACTCGGCTGCTTGATGTGCACCGTTTCTGAAGTGTCGGCTGTGCCGTCTGGCGGGTTTCCCCGCGAGTCGGTCGCACTCCCTGGCGGGTTACCCCGCATGACGCTGGCATACGGCCTGCCCTCGGCCATACGTACCAGGTCGATGTACTGGAAGTACGACACGTGCTGAACGTGAGCGCCACGCTCCTCCCGCCAGTTGGCATACTCATCACGTATGCTCTTATACTTCTCGCGGGTCGTGCGTCTCGTCAGCGTCAGATACGAGTGAAGGGCAATGTCCTGCAGCCCTTCATTCGTGAGGTGATCCCTGTACTGCAACCACTCCTCGAACTCCTCGTTCGTCGCTGTGATGTCGACGGCCCTGGCTGCTGTTGCTGCTGTTGCCACTGAGGAATCTGAGAGGTCAAACGACGCACCATCAGTCTCAGGATTGTCGGCATCCAGCATAAAGGTTGTGTGCGCATTATCCATTTGATTCTGGAAATGTCGAACACGCAACTCACGCAGCTGATCAGGGTCCAGTGCCAGCTCTGCCCCGCCCCCACCCTGGGGAGACATCTGAGGAGGGTTAGGCAGGTTTCCCTGCTGAAGCGCCGTCATCGGGATAAGCTGATCGAAGTATCCCGTCTCCATCGGCGGCCTCACCTCCTCTGGCAGGTTTCCCTGCTGCTGGGGCTGAGCTGTCTGCCTGTCTAGCATCCTGGCTGTCATCTCCTCCACCATGCTCCTCAACTCCCGCAGCTCCCTCGCTGCTTGCTCAGGAGTCTGAGTGAAAGAGCCGGTCCACGGGAATGATGACGCTATAATACCAGGTGCTCGGCAGATAGCACATGGTGGCTGCTGAGGATCTCCCTCGCGCTGGTTTGCAACATGGCCCACCACATTCGAATTCCAGCACTCCTCATGGAATAAGTGATTACACCTCAAACGGTAAACACTCTACCTGGGCTGAAATTCTTCGAGGCATACCGCGCAGGTATCTTCCATCCCAATGAAAACTTCCACATCTGCTGCTCTGGGATATACCCGCCGCTGTCTCTCCAAGACCGTCTCGGAGGGCATGAAGGCTGCTGGGGGACCCCCTGATGGATCCAGCACCTCGGGCACTCCGGCAGCCACAGCTGGAGGAGCTGCTGGCACGGAGGCTGTAGGCGTCACAGCGGGCGAGTTTCCTCGCATAGGTGAGCCTCTGTTCCTCACAACCTCAAGCGCGGCTGCACGTGAATGATCACGCACGTTCTGCACGGCCTGCCTGCGCCTAAAGCATGCCTGTTGGGTGTGGTATGTCTGCCTGATATAATCAGGCACACCTCTGCTGCCAGACGATATCGAATGGGCAGTAGGCTGGACAGCCACATCTGGCGTCGTCGGCGCAGGCATAAAGGCCATGTGCGGATACATGGGCTGATCACTACAGCGCACGTTAGTGAGGCTGTGGAATTGATCCGCCATTTCACGAACAAGCTTGTTCGGGACTCTGGACCCATCAGGGTACAGTGGCGGATTCATGTGTGATGGCGGTGGCCTCTGGCCCTGAGCCATGCTCGGGTGAGCATTGAAGGCTGGGATGAAGACTCGTTGCCGAGCAGGATCCCTTGGATTGGGGCCCTCAGGCTCCCAGGACCAGGCCGGCCTCCACCTCTGACCACTTGTGTGAGGCAGGTTGACTCTGCACCTGCTGCACAGCGGCTGCCACCCTTGCACGGTAGTCTTCAGGCACACCAGCGACAATGGTTTGACCAGCAAACGGTCGAGAATGGCCTGGGGTGCCGGGCAGGTTTCCCTGCTGACTCGTTGGAGTGCCAGGCGGCATCATGTTCAGGAGAGCTGTACCATGCTCAGCCCTGGCCGTTGCGATCCTCTCCATGAGGGTGCCACTCGTGGCAGGGCGACCAGGAGTCCCGAACGGAGACTGTGCAGGTGGCGTCGCCATTGGGGTCATGCCCCTCGGTGTGTGCATACTGGGCGAGGGGCTACCATGCATCTGCTCGAATCGAGCAGGCTCTCCAAAGATGCGGCCGAACGTATGCGGGTCTCCCTGCTGCTCAGGCATCAAATTTCTGAGTCCGTTTATAGGCAGGTTTCCCTGCATGGCCTGACGATTTCGCGTCGCCAGGGCGGACATTGCTCCCTGGCCAGCGGCCCGGGGGTCTTGTTGATATAATATGTCCGCCAATTGCTCCACCTGTTCAGGGTTCAGAGCGGCCGCTATCTGGTCCAGGTCCGAGGTGCTGATGGCCTGCCAAGATATGGCGCTAGGCCCTTGGCTTGGGGCGCGGCTTGGACCCGCGCTCCCGGCCTCACTCTCGGTGATCATGAAGATCTGGTGGACCTCAGGCTGGTTTCCCAGCGTGGCGGGGCTGTAGTGGTCCCCAACCTCCCTGTGGAGGTAGACCATGGGAGGGTCGACGCCCTCTTGGTCGCGGGACCACTGGTATTTGACGCTGGCACTGCCAACGTCAGCCCACCTGCCAGGGGCCGAGAGCACGGCGGGGGGGACACGCGCCCGGCGCTCCCCCAGGTACTCTGGATTGCGCCAGTGCCTCCCCGTGGCAAGGTCCTCTACGTGGGAAATGTAGTACGGTTCGATGATACCGTTATTCCCCTCGGACAAAAGGACCCCGTTATCAGACCAACAGAATTGTATACCATCTTGCATGGCCTTGTGCCAATCTACAAAGATGATGATGTTGGAATCTGGGTCCCACCCACTGTTCACGCTACGACGGCGGACCGTCGGCACGAAGTGAATGTGTGACCGGCCTGTCCCCCGTTTCTTCGAGTTGTGTTCGGATCTACAGGACAGGCCGTGCCACATAATGCCTTCGAAGGCATTCCACCGAGTGCCATGCATGGCGACCTCGGGGTACGGGGCCGGTCTCCCGGCAGGTTGGTCGCACAGTACAATATAATTGTACAGCGACCATGGAGCTTTCAACATCCATGAATGCCCCTGAGAGGCGCGGATGAAGATCTCGGGCTCGCCGGAGTCCCGCACTAACACCTTGAACTGAAGGCGCTGTTTTTCTTCACCGTCTGGTTCACGGACATGAACAACCTCCATAATGATGGCAGCCAGCTGGTCAACCGTTCGACCATATAGGTTCGCTTTGATGACTTTGGCCTCGTCATGTTTGGGATTGCACCCATCATGTCTCGTTTTTCCGGCGTTCCACGGATAATCATTTACGAGCTCTACGAGGTTAATCCAACCATCATGATCATCGAATGTAGCCAGGTCCCACACAGGATTGTGTGGTTTGTCTGGCGCATGTCTGCATATCCTACTGAGAGCTTTACTCAGCTGCTTGAGGGTGTGATTGGATATCGGGATAATGCTTGCTTGCCTGCATTTCCTCACGAATTCCTCATCCACCGAACGTATCGGTGGGAGCTTCCGCAGAGCAAGTCTATCCCTGATCACATTCGGACTCCCACTGGTGAAGGACGTGTCTCCTGGGTGGTGCCGCTGATCCTCGGGCGGGTTCCCCCGCACAGGAGCCTCTGTCGCTGAAGAGGCTGCGGCTTCTGAAGAGGAGGAAGCTGCAGCAGCAGCGCCTGGCGGGTTTCCCCGCGGTGACCCACGACTGGCGCCACCCCTAATCGTCGGCACCCAGGTACCCCTAGACAGAGCACCTTCGTCGGACCTTTTGGAACGTGCCGCCGCAGGCGAAGCTGGCGCAGGGGCGTACCCTGAGCGCTCGAAAGCCATCGCCTTCTTAGCAATGGAATTGCTGCGACTAGGCGGGCGTCTCCGTTCCTCCGCAGGGTCCTGAGGTTGTTGCTTGGGCTCAGATCCTTGTGCTGGAGTTGCGCCAATCGGTGATCTCGGCGTTTTAGAGCGAGGCGCCTCCATCTGCACATCTGGCCCAGGATCCTCAGAGCGTGCTTTCGGTCTCATTTCCGAAGACGACTTCGGTGCTGGAGTTTCACTCTTAGCCTTCGGTTGGAGTGGGAGCGGGGGCTTCATAGCCCCCTTCATGTAAATATTTTGGGAATCCATCAGCATCTGGCGAGTTGACTCGCGTGTGCGTTCCTCTGCTATTCGCATACGTTCCTCATCCGCCGCAACTCGCTGGGCCTTCTGATCATCCTTGGCCGTCGGTTCTGGCTGTTGGGACTGGCTGGAAACGCCGGGCGAGTTTCCTCGCATTCCAGGAAGATTAAAGAGCGCGTCTTTTTCTTCCTGGGTCATGGGCACCAGTCCCCTTGGAGCCGGAGGAGGCTTGTCCTCTTCGTCTTTCGGCTCCATGTGACCCATGATCCCGAGACGACGATTGACCTCTGCGATCTCGTCCTGTGTCATCGGGATCAGTGGCGGATGGACGCCCTCCTTATGAGGGGTTTTGCCCCTGTTTGGGCTCAGACCTTCATTATTTCCTACGGGGCATCCCGGCCTGTGGTTCTGGAGCGGCTCGGAACGTGGTCCGCAAGCTGCATGAGGCCTATGCAGCTTGCGAGCCGCGATGATGTTTCGCAGCTGTGTCCGCACTTCTTCAATTTCAGGGCGGCGGATGTTTGTAGCAAGCTGATAGCCTCCGCGGATGGCTTTACCCTGAGCGTCCCTATTGGCAGGGTTGCCCTTGCCGAAGGCCGAGTGTTCCCCTTTCCGGCGTCTTGGGTCATTATAAGGAAGTAGTTCACCTCCTCGCCTGAGAGCGTGTTCCTTTGGGCCAGCCTGCCTCCACTCACGAGGAAGCCGAGCCTGTGGATGTGGCTCTCCTCTGACGCGCGGATGGGAACGAGACTTTCCAGCATTCTCATCAGAACAGGCTGCCGAAGCAGCCTGAGTGGAAGCCGGCGGAGGCGCCTGCGGAGGCTCCTGTGCGATCCCAGGTGGATCGGCTAATAGAGGCGGGTGTCCCTGCTGGCTGGAGCCCGGCGCAAATGGCGCTTGTGCCGATGGTGATGGTGCATCAGGCTCGTCAGGATCAAAGTCCACCTCTTCCTCACCGGTGACCTCCATCATGAGGATTGTGGCTTCATCCTCGCATAGCCCGCAACCATCGCCCTCTTCTTCTTCTGATGTAGAACTGCCAATGATGATGGCACCTGGTGCAGCCGGGACGGGCAGGTTTCTCTGCATAGCCGGCGTCTGTGCGTCGCTCGGCTGTCCCGGGGTAGGCGGCGCGGTTGTCGGCTCAGGCTCGTTACCGAGCACGGGCTGCCCAGCAATGTTGCGCATGGCGGTACTATTTGGCCATAGTCCTGCCGCCGGGAGACCCCATCCTGGCGGAGGAAGAGCCTGGCCGCGCATGGCGATGGCCCTTTCAAGGGCCTCGCGCCACCTCCCTCGGGAGTACCACGCATGCCTCTGCACGTCCTCAGGGTGCACGCTGTCTATAAGAGTCAAGGCTGCCAACACTAACTCCGAGTCGCCGCACGCGTCAGTGTCATGCAGCATCATGTTACCAGCCTCGATGCTCTCTTGACTCTCAGGATATGCTATGGTCAAAATCTCGTGCATCCTCATGAGGGTCTGCAGTAGTGTGCGTGGCCCGTACTCGCCTGGCGCAAGCGAACCAGGGGGTACAAATGGGTCCCCTGGTACGCCTGCAACGAAAGCTTGAACGAACGCTTGAGACTCCATTTCTATAAGTTCAGCATGATTTCGGGGATAGGTAGGCCTGTTTCCAGGCGGGAGGTCGGGTGCAGGTTGGAGGTTGCGGTCAACCTCTGAAGGCGAGGCCTCTACAGTGATGTCCTCGTCACTGCTTTCGTAGGCCATGATGTTGCCTGGGTTCCCGAACATCCAGTCGAAGAAAGATAAAGGCTGGTTTCCCAGCGTTCCGTGTTCCACGGGAGTGAGCTCGTTGTTGCCAACAACGAACCTGCGGGCGTCCTCGAGGTAGTACGCGTACAATCCATGACCATACGCCTCGAGCTCGTCGACGTTGTCCATGCAACTGACCCAAGTGTAACATATCTGTTCCATGGCCTCAAAATCCTGGAGGCTCAAATATTCGATGAATGGTTCACTTGAGCCAAAATGGACTTCGGTCGGTCTGCCCTTTCCATTTCCCTTCGCTGGACAATCTCACAAGATGGTCGGTACTATCACACTCATGGCACTTTAGAACCTGGCCGTCTCTGCCTCGCGGGTTTCACGCGCCTACCTTTGCCTTTTCCTGAGGTCTCTCTACGGCCTTTGCCACGGCCCTTTCCCCCGAAGAATATCTCATCATACTGTTCATCTGAGAGCCTCTGGAGGAATGCCACGATTCCTCGTCCATTCAACCTCCGACGACCTCGTTTGCCTTTACCTTTTCCCTTGGAGCTCCTCCGTATCCTCCTCCTAACACGACGCACTGGTTTTCGTGTGAACCTCCTCCACCTCCGTTTAGCCTGTTGTAATAACCAAAACAAGTGTTCAGCACGCTGATTGTCATTTTCCATATTCATAATATCTGACCAATCTAGAGCTTCAACGCCGTCGGATGATACAGTATCTGTGTCGGTGCCGGAGTCGAAGTCATCGTCTCCCAAGTAGGTGGATACACCGTCGATTAGGGGGTTTGATTCACCCCATAGAGAACGGTGTGGTTGAGGTTCTCTGGAAGGAGGGCTGGTTGCCCAGCTTGGTTGTGGTCGATCCCCTGCTAGTAGAGCAGTGGATTATCCAGGATCATCGGCCCATATGCTTGAGGGCCCGTTTCCAGGCTGGGCTTCAGTGGTTAAGGTAGTGTAGAAATTCCCACTGCGAGATCCCCTTCCCCTTCCAAACACAGATCCTATATTACCAGGAGATCGTTCTGATAGGTGACCTATCGAACGCATCCTCTCCAGCAACTCATCATATTGTTGTTGTGTTCGGGGCATTTGATGATTGAGTGGCTGTAAGAGTTGCATGGCTCGCTGGTTGCCGACGCCTAAGGCGCGGAACAGGATCGTGGTTAGTAGTTGGAAGTTGGAAAGGTCAAATCCCACCGACTGTGCCTCAAGTCGGGCCATTTCGAATCGGGTGAGAGTGACATCGATTCGTTCTCCGTGAGGCACATGGAAGTCGATGAGCTGTGTGCCGGAAGTGAGCTGGCGCTCATCTTCCAGGCGCTCAAACTTCATGCTTAGGAGGAACATGATGTAGGTCACTGGGTCGGTGTGGACCCCATCGATGTCAGCACCGTAGTTTATAATGTCAGGTGGTACCCTCATGGCGAGTGTCCTCGCTAGGCCACCCAGGCCGCGTTGTATGGCGGCCGCTTGGGCCTGTGGCGTCATACGTCCGCTTGTGACGTTGAGCCACGCGTTGGCCTCATAAACGTACTCACGGAAAGGTACGTTGCCTTGAGGGTCCCAGTATGGGCCATGTGTTTGCCCACCGGTGCTGTTTTCTCCGCGGCGCATGTGTCCGATTGCTGCCCCCAGCGCGAACCATATGATAGCGAAGATAACCAGCCCAAGGCTGTGTAGATAGGGGTGGTTATTCGGCGCGTTGCCGCGCTGGGGTAGCGCCTCGTCGAGTCGTCGAGGCGCTCTATCTGGCGGATCTCTCCGCCCTGCTTCAAGTACTGCGCTTTTGGCTCGTTGCCGAGCGGTTGGTAGTAGCGCAATGATGAAGCGTATATGGTACCAATGTTGTTGTCTAGACGTCGTGCCTCTCGTGTTGCTTCTTGCTCTTGGATAGATCCTCGTAAACGTGCTGGGAGTGGTGGCGCAGGGTGGCATGTGGCCACGAGGATCGTGCCGAAGAAAATGAGAATGAGAAGAGCAAGAGCTGACCACACGAGAGTGCGGCCAGCTCCGCTACCAAGTCGAAAGTGAGCCTGGTAGGTCAAATAGCATCCGTCTCCATAGGAGGCGGATGAGCTCACATTGCATCAAATTCCATGTCGAAGGAATACGATATGGGGAGTGGATGGGTCGGATAGGATAAGATCGATGTATCGGTCTTTCCAACACATAGCGAACACTAAGGTAAGTGTCCAGACAAATAGGGCGCGCGTGCCTTGAGCCAAAGGCAACGGCGCGCGAGCTATACTCCAGATTCTATATAACATCTCCCAAACAGCTACCCTTAAAGTCGGGGCGCCCGCGAGGTGTCAGAGGGCATTGCTTCGCCCAAGATGGCGCCAAGAGGGTCTCCGAGAGCCCAAGATGATCTCCAAGATGGCAGAAGATAGCCCAATATGCCTCAAGATGGTTCCCAAGATGCTCCAAGAAGCCCCAAGAACGCTCCAAGACGGCTCCAAGATGCCTCCGAGACTTCCAGAGTGGCCCCCGCGAGGCCAATGCCCGTTCAAACGGCCAAGAGAAGCCAATGTGTTTAGCATTCTCGCCCGTTCGCTTCCGATAGCTTTCCGAGGCCTCAAGATGGCTCCAAGATGGCCTAAGAGGGCCCCCAAAGGGGCCCACGAGGTCGTCAAGACGGCCCAAAGAGCGCCCAAGAGCGCCCCAAGAGGGGCCCAGGAGGGGATTACTGGGGCCCCCGAGGGGGACGCGAAGTGCAACCATCCCTTCCGTTGATCGATGTCCTCCAAGATGGCCCCAAGAGCGCGTCGGAAGCTTCCAAGAGCGCCCCAAGAGGGCTGCAAGAGGGCCCCAAGAGGTTCCCCGAGGCACCCAAGACGCCCCAAGAGGTCTCCAGGACCGCTAAGAGGCCCCCGAAACGCTCCAAGAGGCTTCCAAAAGGCTTCCAATAAACATCCGGAGACCCGAAGAGAGTCTGAGAGGCAACCCGCCTTTGCTTTGCATCGTTTCTGGATGGGCTGGTGGGGATACTTTTTTGATCGCGACCGCGGCGAAGGAACGTCGGGCGGCGTCCAGGGCACGGCACGCAAGCAGCAGCCCAAATTAGCGCAGGGAGGAAGAAAGGCGAAAAGAGGACAAGAACGAGCGGGAGGGAGATAAACAGGACGCGGGCCTCACTGCCGCTCAGAGGAGCGTGAGCGCCAAGAAGAACTTGGCTGGTGGGGGTACTTCCGGCGGCGTCACGAGTCAGCCTGGGCTACGCGCGGAACTAATTGACCTAGCGCGCACAGGCGGCTGCAGGACTACCGCCGGGGGGGCGCTAAAACGCGCCGAGGGCTGAGGCTGCAGGAGCTTCCGGGAGCTGCCAAGTGGCCAGGCAAGCGCGCGGGCATCCCAGGAACGAGGCCACCAGGATGGTTGAATTGGACCTTGTCGCACCAGGCGCCAAAGGTCGACGCGCCATAAACAGACCAACGTGCGAGGCTGCAGGCCAACGGAGATGATCACACATGGCCAACCAAGAAGGCTGAACCACTCTTGAGTAGACCAGCGGGCCAGCGAGCGAGCGAGCAAGCCACCATGCGGGCAAATGTCTGGGCCGACCTATGACCTGGTGGGGAGGCCGTGGCGTCCAGAAACCTAATCGATGAGCTACACGCAAGCATGCCAATGAGCGATGAGCTACACGCAGCCACGCAAATAAACAGCGAGACAATCAAAAAGTTAGGACGGAAGCGGGGGAGGAGAGGAGGAGAGGGGGGAAGAAGTCCTCGATGTGGAAGTCGGCGTTCTGCAGTTACGTCGCGCGTATGCACTGCCGTTCGAATGTCGACCAAATGAAGATGTCTTGAGCCGCACGGGTCCAAATAATGTCGTTCAGCTCGCCTGTTGTAGTCGGCGTGGCCGTTGGATGTTGGTCGGGGCTGCTTTGTTGGAGTTGACGATGTCGTCTTCCCAGTGCTTGCGCTGTCTGCCGTGCTGTCGCTGTCCGCGTCGGCGTGGATTCTCTGCCGGTTGCCAGTGGAGTGTGCGCCGCGTCCATCTTGTGGGGTCATGGTTAGCGACCCGTGAGGCAATGCGCCGCGATCTCTGTCTGCGAATCCTTTCCCACTTTGCGACTTGGTAGTGCTGCATGAGCTGTTCAGCACGCCTTGTTGATCGCTGAGTGTACTCAACCCAGGGTTCCAGCACGTCCTCGTTGTCGTCGTCGTCGTCGTCGTTGCTCTCGCTGTACTGGTCTGTCGCTTGCTGCTGCGCTGCGTGGCTGTCTGCGTCGTCGGTGCTGTCGGTTTGGTCAGGAGCGTCCTCAAGTGCTTCTTTGGTCGCGCCGTCGTCTGTGCCGCCGTGGTCGTTGTGAGGGTTTGTGTTGTGAGTGATTCGTCGCCGCGTCGTTCTGATGATCATGCGGAGCATGCGACGCTGCGTTCGTCGCAGGTGTTGCCGGAGAGGTTCCGCGAGCGTCCAGGTCTCCGCTCCGTCGAGAGCCGTCGGCATTACTGTGCTATTGAAGAGTTAGCGGGCGCTGCTTACTGGTCAGCTCCTGTCTGTGCGTGGCGAATGACGCCCATGCGGCCCTCGTTCGGCGGTGAATATCTGTCTACATCGCGTCGTGGAAGCTGATGAGATGACCGAGATATTCAATACTGCCCTCGTACAGCAAGATGTCGATGTCCATGCCCTCTACGCGCGCCGTGCGCGAACTCGCCCTGCAGGTCCGTCTCGTCTGGTTGCTCATGATCTTGGTTTTGGACGGGTGCAGCTCGAGTCCGCGCGATTTTGCTGCCCGCGCTACGTCTTCCAGCATCGTCGCGAGGCGCGGAAGAGTTTGGCTGGTCAGGAGCACGTCGTCGGCGAAGCGAAGGTTGGTTAGCGCGGTGGCGGTTGGAAGCCCCAGCTGAACGCCCTTTCCTTTTTTTATAGCCATTCGGTGATCAGCGGTTCGAGAATGTGCTGCAGAAGAGCATTGAAAAGAAGGGTACTGAACGGGTCCCCTTGTTTGGTGTCCCGTGCAAGGTTGAAGGGCCGGCTGCCCACGTCCGTCTTGACCGTGGCTTTCTGTCCCTCGCACAGCTGCTGGAGTAGATAGATGTATCCTGGCTGGGCACCTTGCGCCTGCAGTCATGCCCAGATGCTATCGCGTTCGGCTGTGTCGTTAGCCTTTTAAAGTCAAGCGCTGCAACCCACAAATTATGGTTCCATTCGCGCGCGCGGCCTCGAATAATGTGGAACGTCAGGAAGTGGTCGGTGGTCGAATGTCCTGGTCTGAAGCCTGCGTGGTCAGCTGACTGTCGAGAGTCGAGCGTTGGTTGGAGTCGGGCGTGAAGTAGCCTGCTGAAGAGCTAGTAAAACAGCGGCATCGTGCATATAGGGCGGTAGTTTTGAGGAAGTGAGAGGCCCCCACTTTTTTGGAATTACCGTGACGACTGCGCCCTTCCAGCTGGCCGGCGGTGGGGCGCTGGATTGCAGGATCGCGCTGTAGAGGTGGATCAATGCCTCTTTGAGCTCTTCCGCGCCGTCTTTCAGTATCTCTGCTCGGAGGCATTTCGTGTCTGGGGCTTTGCCGCGGCGAAGCCCTCTGATTGCTTTGTCCAGCTCCGTTCGAAAAGGCGGGAGGTCGTTGTCAGGTCTCTCCTGCTGCGCCGGCTCCGCCGTTGAATCGTAAAGGTGCTCGTAGAATTCTGCGAAAACGTCAGCAATGTCTTGTCTGGCACGCGTGCGGCGCCATCTTCGTCTGTCATGTGCGTGATGGGCGTCCGCCTTCTGCGCGTTCCGACGCGCGTGCTGCTCTACAAGTGACTGAACTTGTCAAGCACGTAACTTATATGAGATCGTCGCGTCCTTTGCTTCGTCGCTCGGATCTTCTGCTGTATAAGTTTGCTCAGGTGTTTTCGAGTTTGGTGGTCGTTGCTTGGTGTCTGGTGACGCTGCCCTTGTAGAAAGCGTAGTCCTTCCTCTCCTCTGTCGGGTGGGAAGTCTCGTCGCGGCTCCCCAGCTGCGCTGGCAGCGACGGCGGCTTCGATGATAACATTTTGGATGTGGTCATCAATGCTTGTGAGTCGGTTGGCAAATCCTCTGGGTGTAGTCGTGGACGCCGGTGCTCGCGGTAGGCGCTTGTGTCGGTGATTTGTCCTGTCGGTCTGAAATTTGGACGTGGGTGATGTCGTCGTGCGTCGTCGTTCCGTGGCTGTTTCGTTAAAGAAGATTCTGGCGCCTTCAGGTCGATGAGAACAGCCTTGTGGTCGGATCCCATCTCGGACGTGCCGTTGGCCTCAGCGATCGCGCAGTGTCGGAAGAGCTTGCGGTTGAGCAATACGTCATCGAGCTGCTTCTCATTGTTGCCGCTGGTGTACGTTATCTGCTTGCGCGTTGGCTTGCGAAAGAAGGCGTTTGCGATTGCATGCCCTTCCTGCGCGGCCCAATGTCGTAACCAGGTGCCTCTCGAGGTTTCGTTCCCATAGCCGCGGTGACACATGCATCCTGAAATGGTGCGGTCGTCATCGTCGCTGTCGTCTTTGTCGCCGTCCTCGGATACGTTGGATGCCCCCGCCTGCGCATTGAAGTCGCTGGCGAGAAAGAAGTGGCGCCGCGCTTTGATGCTCTGACTGTGGACCTCGTGGACGGCGTCGCACATGCGCTGAACGCGCGCGTCGCTGTAACCAGAATGTAGGAAGTACGCCGACACCGGTTGTAATTTCAGCCGCCCCCTCTGCACTGACATTGTGGCGAGTCTCGGAGAAAGTGCTTGAAACTTCTGCATCTATTTCCCCCGGCGCTTGTGCGCCAAAATCAGAACCCCATGGCATGCTTGGTCGTTGCCAGACCCTGCGAAAGTGTGTCCCTCCGTGGTTGTCCATAGCTCCGTCGCCGTTGTTCTCCACGTCTCGTTGATGAGTGCGAAATCCCAATGTGCACTGTGAAGCTCCGCGATCAGCCCTTGAATTCGGTCGTCCGTCGTGAGTGACCGGGCGTTTCTGCGAACGACCTCCATGACTCTGGAGGGGTGGGGGGGCCAGGAAGGAGAGGGGGGGGGGGGGCAGGGGAGGGAAGGCAAAGTTGTAGGAGTTTCTTTGGTTGGTTGGTGGGGTTGGTGTGGCTGGTAGGCGGGGTCGCTGCTGCTGGTAGGTGGTGCTGGTGGTCGGTGGTCGGCGTCGTTCGGTGGAGTGCGCTGGTCGGGTGGGACGCGGCTGCTTGCGGATGCGCTGCTGGTCGGTGCTGGTCGGTCGCGGGTGGCGCTGGGAAATGCTGGTCGCGTGGAGTCGTTGCTGGTTGAGGTGGTGCTGCTTGGCGGTGCTGGTCGATGGTGGGTGGTTGCTGCTGGTCGGGTGGGGTCGGTGCTGCTTGTGGTGGTGCTGCTGGTCGACGGTGGTCGGTGTCGACTGCTGTCTGGAGGTGTTGGCCGGTTGGAGTCGATGCTGCTTGTGGTGCTGCTGGTGTGTTGTAGGAGTCGGTCGGCGGAGTGCGCTGGTCGGGCGGGGTCGGCGCTGCTTGCTGCGGAGCTGCTGGTCGGTGTTGGTCGTCGGCGGGTGGCGCTGAGATATGCTGGTCGATTGGAGTCGGCGCTGCCTGAGGTGGTGTTGCTGGTCGGTGCTGGTCGGTGGTGGGTGGTTGTTGGTCGGGTGGGGTCGGTGCTGCCTGTGGTGGTGCTGCTGGTCGACGGTGGTCGGTGACGGCTGCTGTCTGTCCTTTTTGGTTGGTTGAGGTTGGTACTGCTGGTGGTGCTGCTGGTCGGTGGTCTGCGCTGGTTGATTGGGCGTGCTGTGCTGGTCGGGATGGGTCGGCGCTGTTTGCGGTGCTGCGTGGTCGGCGTTGGACGGTGGCGTGTGATGGTTGAGTGAGGTCAGCGCTGCTGGCGATGGTGTTGCTGCACGGTGTTGGTGCTGTGTTTGTTGGTTGCTAGCTGTCACTGCCCATGGTGGCGCTGATCGCCGGAGAATGCACGCTGGCACGTCGCCGCTTACGTGCACAACGTCCGTTATGCCGCCTCCAGCGCTGAACCTTGGCGTCGCGGTTGTAGTAGGCCGCGAAGCCGGAGCCGACGCTGCATATCCTGAGTGGGAGGTTCCTGTAGGAAGGGGGTAAAAAGTCCAATTGTCGCTCGATTTCTGGAAAAATCTGGCCTTTGAATGCCCATCTGGATGAATCCTGGGAGGATGGTGAAACGCAGAACTGTGTATTAGGGCGCGCTGGATTTGCGTGCCTGGCGGCCGTCCTTGTCACAGGTCGCTGTCCGTGGGCGGGTCCTCGACCTTGTCCTTCCACACCTGGATAGAATCCTGCTCCTGTTGTTCAATGTGTTTTGCTGCTGCCTTGGTGGCCCATATCCCAGGAGGGCTACCTTCTTGGACCACACGATCTTCATCTCGATGTCTTTGTTATTGTAGTCGGCGTGTTCGCTGAGGTGGTGCTTTGTGTAGCCTAGATGTTTATCCTGCTCCTGTTCCTTCAGCGTCAGATTGTTCTTGAACGCCTTGTCTTTTTTTTATCATTGGGTCGGCCTTGTGTGTTGCGGCATTTCTCATAAAATTCCACTTGGATTGGGATCGACAAGAAACTGATGATGCCCATCTTGGCCTGGTCGGTTCGGGTAGATAATTTAGCGGCGTGGCCATCGCCAATCACATGAACTAGTATGCCCTCGATGTCCTCTATGGTATCGTGTGGTGCTCGACTCGCTTGAAATCCAAATGCCATGATTTGCCTCGTGCGCTCGTCCGCCAGAACGCCGGAGTGCCTCGCCCGACTCCGCGGAGACAGAATGAATGCCACAAGCGCGATGGACTGAGCGGGGTCGCAGACAGCCGAGGGCTGAGGCAACCTGAGGCCAGGGGCCCGAACTGGCGGGGATACTTTTTTAGATCGCGACCGCAGGCGGGCGCCCGCGCGGCGTCAGGAGGTCGCGAAAAGAGCGCAAGCCGGTGCCGTCGCAGGTGAGGCCCGGAAAAGGGCCACGATGGTGGCGAGAACTACCACGCGGAGTACAACGGCAACGTGGCCGGGGGGGAGAACGAACGAAAGAAACGTGGGAAGAGGCGCAAGAGCGAAGGAAAGGCGACGAGAGACACAGCAGAGGAAGAAGGCGAAAGAGCGGCCAACAGCGGAAGAGAAACATAATAACAGATAGCGGGAAAAGCTGAGCCGCAGCTCAGACGTGGAACAAGATGAAGATCGTCCGCACCTTGCAAAACTACCTGTGATTGTCGTAAGTAGGCAGCAGGGCCCGAAACCAATCCAGTCGGATGCGGCGCCGCGGAGAAGCAAGGAGACCACGGAGCCGAAGTGCCAACGGCGGCAGGTGCGAGTGGCAGCGCAGAGGCGCCCCTGCTGAGGGTCACGCAGCACCCCGGGCCATCTCCAGGGCCAGCGCAGGGGCGAAAGAGCGCGGGGGGCACCCCACCACTCAAGCCCCGGGGGGGGGGGGGGGGGCAAAAGGTGAAGGGGCCCGTCAGAGAGAGGCAGCAGACAGTTGCCGGGAGCTCGATTACCTTCGGGGGGGAAGCTGTTAAAAGCCGAAGGAAGGTAGGTGCACGCGCCAGTGCCGCCCACGAACAGCCCGGCGCCCGCCCGGCCAACAGCCGCAGAGCGATGTGGGATTGCATCGCCTGGGACATGCAGCTCTCTGGTCGGGTGCAGCAAAAATCAGCGGGATGGTGGAAAGAAGCTTCGCCTGAGACGTACAGCCGCCCAGCAATGGCATGAGTGGGAGAGGCGGACCAGGGGGCACGGGTCGCGCCTGCCAGGTCGGTTGGGGTGCAGCTAACAGCAGCAGGATACAAGGTAAGTCCCGCCTGCGACGAGCCGATGCCTTGCTGGGGCGCAGCTAACAGCCGCAGGGCGAGGGGAAACTATTACACCTGAGACAAGCCGATGCACGACCGGAGCGCAGCTGACCTCCGCGGTGTGATTGGGGAAAACTTCTCCTGAGACGTGCTGGTCTACTGGTAGGGTGCAGCTAACAGCCGCAGGAACATGAGAAATGGTATCTTCGCCTGAAACGCGACGAAGCCCAGCTGGGGTGCACAACGCAGCCGCAGAGCGGGGGGGGAAGATAACGCCAGAGACAACCCGAGACCCGGCTGGAGTGCAGCTGACAGACGCAGTGTGGTGGGGGCTTGCTTCGCGTTTGCTACGCAAGAGACGTCCCGGTGCTCTGGTAGGGCGCAGCTAACAGCCGCAGGAAAGTGGGAAATGGTGAACTTCGCCTGGGACATACTGAAGCTCTGCGTGGGGGCGGCAAATGGGGGGGCATTGAATGCCGCAGACGGCCACGAACCGGGTGAAGTGGCCAGAAGGATCGTCGAGCCCAACCCGCAGGAAGGGGAGGTGAGCCACAGCCATATCCACACCAGTGCAGCTGACAGCCGCAGCGGCGTGAAGCGGGCGGTGGACACGACGGCCGAAGGAGACGACAGACGAGGCGGGGCCCAAAGGGCAAACAACCAGGAGGAGGGTGGAGAGGCGACCAACGAAATAATCCAAGCCAGGCGGCCCGCCGCGGGCGGCGGCAGCCAGGTCCGCGGCGCCACCGCCGCCAGCCGCCGCGCGCTCGCCAGCCTCCGGGGGAAGGCGGCAGCGGCGGCGGCGGCAGCAGCAGCTGGGGGCGGGCCCAGCCCGCGGCAGCCCGGACCGCCCGCCGCCGCGCGCACGCCAGCTTCCAAGGGGGGGGGCGGCGGCGGCGGCAGCAGCAGCAGCGGCCGCCGGGGGCGGGCCCAGGCTAGGCGGCCCGCCGCGGGCGGCGGCAGCCAGGTCCGCGGCGCCACCGCCGCCAGCCGCCGCGCGCGCGCCAGCTTCCAGGGGGGGGGGCGGCGGCGGCGGCGGCGGCAGCCAGGTCCGCGGCGCCGCCGCCGCCATCCGCCGCGCGCACGCCAGCCTCCAGAGGGAGGCGGCCCGCCGCGGGCGGCGGCAGCCAGGGCCGCGGCGCCGCCGCCGCCCGCCGCCGCGCGCGGGGGAGGCGGCGGCGGCGGCGGCGGCAGCAGCAATGGCCGGGGGGACGGCCGAGGCTGCGAATCGAGCTCACTCCCCAGAAATGCAAGGGGCCCGAGAGGGGTTCCCCAGAAGCCTCGAGGGGCCTGCGGTTTCATTCCTTGCTCGCCGCTGCCATTTCTATGTCTCAGGGCCCTCGGCCTAAGTGCTACGCCAGCTGTTCGAGCCGCGCTCGCAGTAAAAGCACCCCCAGCGCTGCGCGCCGATCCGTATCACAGCGGTAGCAGAGCGAGGCCGTTCCGCTATCCCGGCGCTGCGCGCCGTACATACTGCAAGACGGAGTCTGCGACGCGTCTTCCTGAATCGAAGCCCAGCGGCTTCCTGACCAGCCTGGTCGCGCTGTTGCTCAGCGCCCTCTCCAGCTTCAGCGACGCTAGCATCGCCCACGTCGGCGTCAGCGACGCCGACATCTACGCCGACCCTGCCAACTCCTACGACAGCGTCAGCGACGCCGTCATGCGACGCCGACATCCACGCCTACTTCTCCGACAGCGTCAGCGACGCCGTCACCAACGCCTACTTCCCGTACGTGAGCGTCCGCGACGCCGACATCAACGCCCACTTCTCCGACAGGGTCAGCGACGCCGTCATCAACGACTACTTCGCCTACTTCTCTCAGGCCAGCGTCAGCGACGCAAGCATCAGCGCCTACTTCTCCTACGGCGGCGTCAGCGACGCAAGCATCAACGCCGATCTCTCCCACGCCAGCGTCAGCGACGCCAGCATCTACGCCTACTTCTCCAACGCCAGCGTCAGCGACGCCAGCATCAACGCCTATTTCTCTTTCGACGCCAGTGTCAGCGACGCGGCTCAGTACTTCATGCTTGACAGAATTACGGATACTTACGCGTATAACACCACCCCTGCATGGAATGGCGACCCGGCAGAGTGGAGAGACTACAAACAGGAGGTCAAGCTCTGGAAGCTCAGTGAGAACCTCGCAGTGGCTCACAGTCTCGCATCAAAGCTCGTGCTGCAGCTCAGTAGGACAGCCCGCGGTGCAGCACTATATATGACGGAGGCGCAGCTGCATCCGGCAGCCGCGGTGGACATCGAAGACCCCGATGATAGGAAGCGGAATAGGAACCAGGTTGGCATAGAGAACGTGCCACAACACCTGGAGGCTAGTTTGAGTCAGCAGAAGCCTGTGCAGAAAGGCGAGACCCTCGAGAAGTTCTTCGAGCCGACTCAACATCACCGACGAAGAGGTGAACGCATGACGGACTGGCTCATCCGGATCGAGACTGGATTGCAGCAGCTACGCGAGAACGAGGTGGACCACAACGTGCTGGACGACGTGGCGGGGTGGTTCCTGCTGCGCGAGGCTGGGCTCACGGCAGAGCGCCGCGAGCGTGTCGCGGGCAACCTCCCCGACGGGCACTACGGCTACCAGCGCATCCGCGGGCTGCTGGTCAGGATGTTCCCGGACACCCACACGTCGGAGCGCCGCGCTCCCCCGCCGCGGTCATGGACCTACCAGTAGCGCTCAAAAGGCGGCTGTCGCAGCAACGTTTCCTCAAGCCGCGGGGGGCGCTCTGCCAATGTCATCGGCGAGCCCGGCGACGAGAACGACGAAGTGCAAGGGGAGGACGACGAGGACGAGATCGACGTCCAGGACATGGTTCTCCAGGAGCTCGAGGCTTTCAGCGCCGAGCTCGAGTCCTCCAACGTAGACATGTCCGAGCTGTTCGACGGCGACGACTCTGCCATGGTCAAAGCTGCTGCAACGGAACTTGCCGCTATTCCCGGGGCCGTGGCCAGCATGAGATCGGCCCGGGATGCCCTCAAGGGCCGCGGCGCGTCAAGGTCCGCACCGCTCCGCCGCCCGACCGAGCTACCGGGGCCAAGTCGACCAGCGCAAGAGGAACACTTCTTGCTGGGACTGCGGCGAGACCGGGCACTGGACAGGGGACAAGGAGTGCCCCACGCCAGGTGCTCGTAAGTTCGCGCCCAAGGAGGGCAAGTCAAAGGGCGGTGGACGAGGAGGTCGCGGAGGCCGTCCTCAGCGCCAGGCGCACATCACCGAGCAGGTCCAGTTCGCGGACGAGGAGATCGCCATGCACCCGCAGGGACCAGTCACGCCGCCCCCAGAGACTTGCGTCTCGGAGCGGCTCGTCCACCACCTGCCGAACATGAACGTCGCGATCGGCAGTGACAAGCCCGTGGGCGAAGGAGCCGGCGTGGTCGACACCGCCTGCCTTTTTCTGCGTCTCGGGCAAGAAGTGGTACGACAACTAGAAAGACATCCTCACGAGGATGGGACTTGCCGACCAGATCCTCGAGGAGCCAGAGGACGAGGTCTACAGGTTCGGCAACGGAGGTGCGCTCCCAAGCAAGCTTCGCGTCACCGCGCCGCTTGTGTTATGCGGCCAGGCTGGCCGCATCGTGTTCAGCGTCGTGGACAGCCCCGCGCTGGGTTTGCTCATCGGCCGCAACTTCATCCAGCCCTCCAAGATCGACATTTCTCTCTGGAAGGGCCAGATCCGCATCGGGAACGCTACTCAGAAGCTCACCACGAGCGCCGCGGGCCACCCCGCAATCAAGTTGCAGCCAGAGGACTGGCAAGCTATCAAAGATGCCCGCACGGAGCAACCGCCCAGCGCAGCCAGCTCGTCCAGAAGGGAGCGACAGCTGGACAAGACCCTGTACGTAGAGGTCGAGAAGACGCTCGACCGACGAGATCGGAAGACGAGGACGGGCGACCAGCCCACGGTCAACAACACTACCAGGACCAGCGCGCTGATCGAAACCATCAACAACCTCGTCACGAAGAAGGAGCTGAACGATCCGAGACGTCTCCAGACTCGGCGACCGAAGGGGTTGCGGCTACTTTCGGCCGTAGCCTCAGCTCTGGTCTGCTGCTCCACTGCAGCTCCAGCTCCGAACCTCACGCTAGCGACGCTGCCGCAGTCGACCTATCCTACGACGTGCGTGACCGAGCCCCTGCAGGACTGCATCGCATGTGGCGAGACGACCTTCGAGGCCTGCAGCCACCAAGGGTTCTGCTCGGACTGCGTTTTCGGCACACCCGTGACCTTGAGCCACGGCCAGGATGCCATCGCCAATGGCTGCCTCGAACCCGAGGCCAACATCGTGGAGGAGGAGCAGCCACGCGTGAAGACGCTCAAGAAGGGGACAAAGCCGCAGCTGATCGCTGGCAAGCGCTCAGTCTTCGTCACCAGCAAGAGCGGCATCCAGCCGCACAAGATAGGTCAAGCCTTGATTACAATCTGGCCAAGTCTACAAACAGATCCAAACCGACCTTCATCGCGAACAGCACCGTGCTCTACGAGTGGTGCTGCATGCCGGACAGCAAGCTCAGCGCCATCTGGGAGAAGAAAGAAGGAGCTGCTGTCAGGTGCGCTCTTCCAGTCTTCGGCCTCTCCAAGCAGTTCGCGGTCCAGAAGCTGGAGGGGGGGATCCGAAAGCACCTTACCGCAAGCAAGACAGTGCGAGTTCACGCTGCGTTTGCCTGCCAGCCGTGGACATCGCTACAACGACTCGTCGTCGAGATCGACCCGAGCAAGATCGCCAAGTTGAAAAGGAATCGGGACAAGTCCAAGCAGATGATCGGCCTGCTCCTGCAGTCCATGTCACGGCTGCGCGAGGAGTTCGGCGCCCAGCTCGCCGTCTCGTTCGAGTGGCCGAGGTACTTCGACGGATGGGACCCCAACAAGAACGAAATTGCCAAGCAGCTGATGGAGCAGCTTCCGCGCGCCGTGGACTTCGACGGCTGCGCGTTCAACCTCAAGACAAGGAATGGGATCCACATCAAGAAGCCGTGGTGGATCATCACCGACCATTTCGGGTTCGACGACTCGCTCAAGCGCTTCTACAGCGGGGGACACCCACGCGCAGAGGCCCGCGGGAAGGACGCGAAGCGCAGCGAGAACTACACGACCAAGCTCGTGACGGTGCTAGCCGAGCAGCTGCGACGTCCGAACCGCCGACCTGTAGGAGAAGTTCACCCTACATTGACGACGAGAAGGGCAAGAAGAAGGACGGTTCCAGCCACCGCAGCCGCTCAGGAGCCAGCGCTCACGGCCGCGGAGGAGCGGACACTACGGTCCGCCATCATGCAGCTCCACGTGAACACGGGGCATCCGTCCAACGATTCACTTGCCCGAGCCATTCGTGTGACTGGTGGATCGCAGGGGTCCATCGACATGGCTCTCAACCTCTACTGCTAGGTGCGTGCAGCACATCAGCGACCACTACCTCACCTACCGGGGCGGATCAGACTGGACAGGGACTTCAACGACTCCATCGGAGTGGACCTGTTCACCCTGGCCGACTTCGCTGGCAACCAGCTGGTCTACCTCAACGTGGTCGACCTGCAGGTTTTTACGATGTGCGGCGCTGTCGCATCAAGGCACCCGTCGGTTGTTTTCGCTCGACTACTGCAGATTTGGATTACGCCTTTTGGCGCGCCCCAGCGAGTCATCTTTGATGGAGGAGGCGAGTTCGAGCGAGAGTTCTCCAAGGAGCTCGAGGACGTGGGTTGCCGCTTGATGACGACATCTGTGGCGGCGCCGCAGCATAATGCTACCGTGGAAAGACTTGGAGGGATGTGGAAGGTGCACGCGAGGAGGCTGATCGACCAGTTCATCATCAGGTTCGACAAGCCCGCGGCCGCTCACAAAGTCCAGTGGATGATCGCCTCCGCGTGCTGGGCCATGAACAGCCAGGTCAACTCCGCGGGAAACTCGCCGTCGCAGTGGGTGCTCGGGCGAGGCCTTCGCCTCCCGCATGTCCTGCTGGACAACGCTGGCAGGCTGCCCCTGCACGAGCGCATCGTGTCCGACAAGCCGCTCTCGGAGAGGATCGCCATCATGAAGGCCGCGCAGACCTCCATACAGCACCTGAGGTTTAACCAGTCCCTCTCCAGGGCGCTGCTGGCCCGATCTCGCGCAGATGGAGCTCAGCACGCCAGCGGCGTCTACCAGACCGGCGATCAGGTGCACTACTGGAGGGGCAATGGCAAGCCCAAGAGAGAATGGGCCTTGCAGTGGCACGGGCCCGCCGTCATCATCGGGCTCGAGGGCGCGTCGAACGCGTGGGTCAGCCACCGCTCCACGACCGTGAAGGTCAACCGTGGGCACCTACGCCACGCCGCGGCCACGGAACTCGTTCCGCGGGGACAAGTACTGAACGCGCTGAACGGCAACCAGCCGCCTGGAGGTCCGCCAGGCGCCCCGCCATGGACCTCCGGGCCCGCACCTCCTCCAGGCCCTGGAGGAGGCGGCGGTGGCGCAGGGGGCGGATCCCATCCGCCAGATCCTGACGAAGGAGGAGACCCTGCTGGACCGCCAGACGCTGACGACGACATGTTCCTTGATCTGACGGGACCGACACCGAAGAAGCGCCTCCGCAGTGACGGTCAGCCCCCCGCACCACCAGCGCTACCAGCGCCCGATCAGCAGCCAGCCATCCAGCAGCACAATTTCGGCAACATCGAGCACTCCGAAGCGAACCAGCGCGCTCATAAGTACGCCGAGTGGCTGGCGCGCCGCCAAGGAGACGGCGATTTCACAACCAGTGGAGGAGCAAGCGGCAGCTGAGGACCGGCACCACCGCCATCGGGAGGAGACGTACAGCAGCCCCCGCCGCTGCCACCGCCAGCGGAGCCGCCGCCGCCACCAGCGGCTGTCGACCCGCCGGCGCCAGCCTCAGACTCAACCGGTGCTGCCGCTCCTGCAGCCACTTCCGCCGCTGCTGCCGCAGATTTTCGACCTCCTGAAACTGCCCTTCAGGGCCCGGTCGACGATGACATCGAGTCCGATGGCTCGGACATGATTCGAGAATGGGCCAAGATTGCGGGGGGGCAGGCGCGCCAGGAGACGATGTCGCGGCGCCCGCCGGGTACCGAGCACCAGCGCGGCATGAAGACGCAGCGCCAAGTTCAACAGGAGGGCGCACCAGTGGCACTGCAACGCGACCGCCAGCACGAGCTCGAGCCCCGCGAGCGCGCTGCCAAGCGCAAGGATCTCTTGGACGATCTGCCCAAGTGCTTCAAGAGGCCGAAGGACACGAACAAGATCGACCTCTACCTAGACAACTACTTCCAGAAGCACGCGGACGAGCTCTACGCAAAGACACGACTGCGTGAAGCATTTCTCACGGGCAACGCGACCGCCAAGGAGCTCACGTACGACGCGCTGAGTGCCACCGAGAAGCAGAACATGGACGCCGCCATGAAGACCGAGTGGTCCAAGTGGACGGAGTTCGGCGCCTACAAGAAGCTCCCGCCCAAGGAACTGAAGGAACCCCTGCGGCGCAATCCTGGCATCCGCCCTGTGGGCACACGCTGGGCGCTGACCAGCAAGGGCCAGAACATCATGAAGGCACGCCTGGTCGTGCAGGGTTGCCAGAAGGACAAATCGCAGATCAGGACGGACGCGCCTACGGGGCCCAGGGGCGCGCTGTACCTGACCCTAGCTGCCGCGGCCCAGAAGGACTAGGACATCTCGTCATACGACGCAATGTCGGCCTACCTGCAATCGGGTAACGTTGAGAGGCTACTGCTCCTGCGCATGCCAGCCAAGAAACCGCCGCCGGGGACCCAACCTGGCGAGATCGTGATGGCCACAGGCGCGATCTACGGGACGCGCGACGCCGGGAGGCAGTGGTACCTCTACGCGCAGAAGGTCTTCGCCGAGCACGGCCTCGTGGAGAGCAAGCTCGAGAAGGGCCTCTACTACCTCTACGACGAAGGTGGGCTCGCCGCGGTGGTCCACTCACATGTTGACGATTTCCTTATCGCCCAGCGGAACAACTCCAACAAGCGGAAGACCACTCTCGCAGCGCTGGGGAAGAAGCTACACCTCAAGCCAGTCGAAGGGGTCATCAAGTACTGCGGACGTGCGATTACCAAGCTCGACGACGAGTTCCGCGTAACCCAGGCCACCGCAGCCGCACAGGTGGACTACGTCGACTTGAAGGCGCAGAAGGGCCGAAGTGCTGAGGATCGGCCCACAGCCACCGAGGTGACGAGCTATCGCCACACGCTCGGGCAGCTGTTGTGGCTAGCAGTGCAGACCCGGGTGGACATAGCCTGCCCAGTTAGTTTTGCAGCTCGACGCACCAACGTCGCTACCGTGGCCGATGCGAAGACGCTCAACTAGACAGTCGCATATGTGCACTCCACCGCGAACTTCGCGATCGTGCTCGAGCGCAGGCTCGTCGACTTGAAGACGGCCATCACCCCGTGCTTCAGCGACGCCGCGTTCGCCAACGTGGACGGCGTCAAGAGCCAGTGGGGCATGGAGATGGGGCTCACCCATCATCCGCGTGGCATCGCCGGCGGCCGGTGCGACCTGTGCCTGCCCGTCGCCTGGCACTCTGGCACACTCAAGAGGTCGGTGAAGTCGACCCTCGCTGCCGATCGGGCTACGCTACCCTCGAGGGGTCGGAGACCAACATGCGGTTCCGACAACTGCTGACCGAGGCCTACAACCCCAAGACGGCGCTCAAGCAGATCGACGTGCTCGCCGACAAGCGCCCTGGGGAGATCTACAGCGACAGCAAGGGTCTCGTGACGCACATCGCTTCAGATGTGGGCCAGTCAACCGACAAGCGGTTCCGCATCGTCGCCTCCATGATCAAAGAGGCCGTGCACCCCAACAGTGCGCTCAAGCTCAGCTGGATCCCGACCTGGGCCATGGTCGCGGACGCCTTGACGAAGACGATGGAGGCGGGCGTCCTGCTGTCGTTCTTCGGGGCTCGCAAACACACCTATAGGACAAGGGAACCACACGCTGCCATGCTCGCATCAGTCCTGTTCACCTGCCTCTGCAAGGTCAAGGGACAGCCTACGCCTACGCCGACTATGGCGGACTACAGCTTCTATATTTGCCTGCTGACTTTCACGCTGGTCCTCGGCATGACTATCGGCTTCGGCATCTTCATGACGCTCTGGACGATCCTGAAGCAGAACAACGCGATCGCCAACGAGGAGAGCGCCGCCGAGGCGAAGGCCATGGGCGAGCACCCTGGCTGGGACGGCCGCATGCTCGGCAGACGCCGCAACATGCCACCTACGATTCCAGAGGATCGAGATCACGATGGCGACATCACGATGTCCCACGCGGACGTTTTCAGCAGCGCACAGGCATCGAGTCCAGTAGCATCTGCTACGATTCAGCAGCCGCCACCGCCGCAGGTACAGACAGAACTACCGCCTGCCATCGCACCGCCACCGCCATCACCATATGCCGCAGCATCAGCACGGGGATCTGGACGATCAAAATTAGCAAGGTCGCAGGGAAGTTCGGCTCCCGCATCACCGACTGTGGTGCCCGTGACGAGTTCATCGAGTTCCGTTTCAGCCTCATCAGCCAGTGTTGTGTCGCGGAGCGGATCCTCCCCGACTGCGCAGCCGAATGACATGCTCAGTTGCGTGACTGGCAGTCCTCAACATGATGTGGTCATCGGCCACAACCCGCAACGTGTATACATCACTTGCAAGACCTGCAAGAAGCACGCTTCGTGGCTGCTTCGGCATTCTCATTTCGGGAATCCCGATTTCACGATCTTCCCGGAGAGTGTGATGAATGACCTCAAGGGCCGCTGGTGGAAGCTCACAGGCAGAGATGTTTGGCGGGGATCCGATTTAGCGGACAAGCAGGCGAAGCCGAAGAACAAGTGAACCCCGCTTGGTTTGACGGCAGTTTAGCCGATCGGACCGGACATGTTCTACCGCCCATACCAAACGCCCGGTCAAGACTTGCATTCCGCATCGTTGCCAATACATCCGCCCGGTCAAGATTTACGTATTCCGATATTGCTGCTTTTACACCCGGATAAAGATCCACACGTAATGCCGCGTTTTTTTCTCGAGAAGTCGTTCGTTTCAGAGCGCACAGCTTTTGATCGTGATGACAATCACACCCTTTTAATATCTTGAAAGGATGGCTATATCTTGTGGGTTTTGTCGCATCGCGATCGAACCCCGGCCATTGCTGAGTATGCCTTGTATGCTATACAATGCAAGCCGTCTTCTTGCTTATCTCCGTGGTTTTTGCCAGCGAGTGACTTGTTTGCTATAGACCCCGCTCTGACGCCCGAGACGGCGATCCGAGCATGTCCTAAGAGGAGCGCGAAGCAAGCCCACTCCCCAGGAACGTAAGAAGCCCGAGAGGGGTTCCCCAGAAGCCTCGAGGGGCCTGCGGTTTCATTCCTTGCTCGCCGCTGCCATTCTTATTTCTCAGGGCACTGGCCTAAGCGCGACGCCAGTTGTTCGAGCCGCGCTCGCAGCAAAAGCATCCCCGGCGCTGCGCGCCGATCCATCTCACAGAGGCCGGGCGGCCCGCCGCGGGCGGCAGCAGCAGGGCGGCGCCTGGGCGCCGAGGCCAACGCGGCAGGCCGGGCGCGGCGCGCACCTGGGCCCGGGGCGTGCACGAGCCGAGACGGCTTGAGCCAAGGGGTCTACGGGGCTGGTGGGGATGCTTTTTTCGTCGCGGCCGCAGGCGAGCGCGCCAGCAGCGTCAGAGGTCGGGCGGGCTACGCTTGAGCCTAATTGCCTAGCGCACGGGGGACGACGGCCTAACCTTAGCTGCACAAGCTGCCTAAGCGGCCAGGCAGCGCGAGGAAGTGCCAGGAAGCGGGGCAGAACCCGAAATCTTCGGGTTGGTGGGGGTCCGAAGCGGAAGCACAGGTGGCGTCCGAAGAGGTCGGGCGGGCTACGCGCGAGCCTAATTATACAGCGACAAGCAAGCAAAGGCGCGATACCGAGCGCGCAATCAGAACCCACCGCCGGGTGGGCAGCTGGCTGAAGCTGAGCTGGGGCACCAGGGGTGGGGACTGCGAGCCGCTGGGGCTGCAAGCTGCACGCGTGCGAGACCCAGATGGAGCACCAGGGTGAATTGAACCTGCACGCCAGGAAGCGTCGTGGTCAGGGCTGTAGCATCACAGACCATGCGTAAAACCAGCAAGGCTGCACCGCCGGATGAACTGAAACCCAGGCCCGCCAAGCCAGCGGACAGGGGAACAGAGTCGGATAAGTGCAAGCACTTTCGGACCCGGTGCGGGTACCATGGGAGCTGATCACCAGGCGCGCTGTAGGACCTTGTCGCCACCGGGCGCCAGGGGTTAGGGCCACAGACGCGGCGAAGTGCGGGACCACGAATAGCCCGGCGACAGCGGGCCAATGGGGGGCGCGCAGATCTGTACAAGAATGCTGTACCACTCCTGAGTGAACCGGCGGCCATGACCCCAATTAAAGGGCCAGCTACAGACGCGGCCGGCTGAGGCAGTGACTGAGGACCAGATGCCAGGATAATGCAACGCATGCGCTGGAACTGGCCTGGGGGCGTGAGTCGAAGACGCCACGCAAAAGGAAAACCGCGATTTGCGCGGCATGGGGAGGCCAGGGCAGGTGGGAGCTGACAACACCTCACTGGCGAAAGAACCGGGTGCCCAACCGCGGGGGGGCTGCCCCGGCACGGACGGGGGCGCGCCCGGGTGCGCGGGGGAATGACGCGCCAGCCGGTCTGAGACGGCTGGAGGGTGGGCGCCTACACTGCAGCTGAAGTCGCAGTCGCAGCGCGGACAAGCCACGTTAGAGGCCCAGGCTGAACCAGTGGCGACCGTGGCCCCATACCTCGGGGAAAGTAGCGCACTCCAGGTCTGTCCAGCGCAAGCAGAGAGGCGGGCCCCCAGCAGCTTCGACTGAGCGAACCGGCAGCCTCTCCTTCTGTCCTCGGGAGCATGGAGCATGCGTCTGGGTGGCGGGCTGGGATGCCGTCGCAGTCGCATGCCGCCCGCTGCGCTTTACCGCGCCCGCGTGATGGCCAGGGCCGCGCGTCGCTGCTCCACGCGTCTCGAAGGTGCACACTCCACTGCTGCCATGGCGGCAAGTGGGGAGCCTGCTCGCGCCCAGTACGCTGCGGCGCGGGCTGACTGTGCTGCCTTCTGCCAGGGTGGAGAACTATGAGCGACTAGCCAGGGCTGTGATCATCACGCCAGACGCAAGACCAGACGCGGCGGAAGGCCGCCTTAAGAGAGCGCGAAGGGAAGGGGAGGGGGGAGGGGCCAGGGAACGGCTGATGGCCGTCAGCGCCCAAGTTACCGCTGCTGTCGACGGTGCCCAAGGGGAGCGCGCAGCCGCGGCGACGAGGAGCGCGTAGAACCCCTCCGCGGAGCTGTAGCGCTGCTAAGTCCTAGGCCAGGGCTGCTGTTGGCAGGTCCACTTCTCCGAGCGGCACCTGTAGTCAGCTGGGCCAACTGGAAGGTGCATGCGTAGCCGGGACGGGACACTGCGCGGTTAGAGCCAGGGCGGTCGGACCGCATGTAATCGCCAAGTACATGCGGCTGATGGCCGTCTCATCCTTTCCCAGTAGAGAGAGAGAGAGAGAGAGAGAGAGAGAGAGAGAAATAAAGAGAGAAAGAGAGAGAGAGAGAGAGAGAGAGAGAGAGAGTGAGAGAGAGAAAAAGAGAGACAGAAAAAGAGAGAGAGAGAGGGGAAACAACAAGAAAGAGAGAAAGATAAATAAAGAGAGAGAGAGAGAGAGAGAGAGAGAGAGAGAAAGAGAGAGAGAGAGAGAGAGAAAACGAGAGTGCCAGGGGACGGCTGATGGCCGCATGAGCAATGCACGTCGGAGACTGCGAGCGCCCCTGGGCCAGGTGGCCGTGGAGGCCCGTTGCCGACCACAAATGTCTGTACTGCTTGAAGGAACAGGGAGCCCTCTGGGGCACCAATCTCTGCTGCCCCAACGGCGCCGAGAACACTGGCCGTGGCGACGAGCACGTCTGCTGGCCACGCTGCTCTGAAAGTGCGCGCTGGCACGAGTATTGACCCGTGCGCTGTCCCAGTCTCCGGGCAGTGGGGGGCGATGCCGCCTGGTGAGACAAGTCAGGCGCTGGGGGGGCGAGCGCGCCCTGGGCGCCTGAAAATGGCTGCGGGCGTTAGCGCGGTGGACGCGCACCTTTGCACCCGCATCTAACCTGCCGTGGCTGTTAGCTATACTGCGCCGTAGAAATGGGCGGGGGGCGGCCGCCTGCCCCAGCGATTGGCTGCCCCCCCGGTATTGCGGCCAGCAGGCCAGGGCGCAGTGGGGCGAGACGGGCCCTGGAGCGGGCCGGCACTCGCGGTGCCAAGAGGGCCCGCAGAGCCGCCAGGCAGGAAGCGAACTAGGAAGGTAGGCACGGCTGATGGCCGTTTGTCGGAGATGTTCATGCCAGGGACGGCTGATGGCCGTTCTATCAGGAACGTAGAGCCAGGGACGGCTGATGGCCGTAATGTCGAGGTAACTGCCAGGGACGGCTGATGGCCGTTCTGTCGATGTCGTAGGTGCCCGGGGCGGCTGACCGACTTAAGGATTGGAAGTAGGAGGAGGCGCGCGCACACTGCTCCCGAACACTGCGACGATGCCAGGGTGGAATCGGCGGTCCAGGATCCCGCGTGCCAGGGAGACCCGCGCAGCGGCCAGCAGCGTCGACTTACGACCACCAGCGGATCTTCTCGGGGTCGTGGTGATCCTCCCGCTGCGGAGACCGCTTGCCACCACCTTTCCACGCGGAATCACCCCACTTGGGCCAGTCTTCGCGCCAGGAGGACCACCCTTGCCAACCGCGCCACTCGCCAGCATTGGCTGCTGGGCTGTCAGTTGACCAGGAGGCCTGGGCGCCCTTCCCTTGCATTCCGGTGCTCTTCCGGATGTGGTTGTGGCGGATGGACTCCCAGTCAACCCCAACATTATGCGCCCTGACCACCTCGTACGCGTCGAAGCCGGCCCGCCTCCAGGCGTCCAGGAAGCCCTTGCAGGTTTGTTCGGTGTTGAGCAGGGGGCTACTCCTGTATCCACTTTTTCCACGTGTAGCACGCTTGGCACATGCATGCCATATAGCGTTGAAGACGCCACTGGGCGTCTTTTGCAGTCGAGCAATCTTGGCTGCCGTCTCTTCAGTCCTGTCCAGCCCGGAGTCGGCTAGGGAGCATCTGTACATTGGGCCGCCAGAGACTGCGTCCTTCAGGTGTCCGAAGACCATGCGATCGGAGCTGCTACCTTTCCTTGGTTCCAGACGCGCCGGCTCCACTTGGGCGTTTTCGGAGCTCGCTGTCCCTTTCCTCCAGCTGTGTCCTCCGTAGCGTGGCGAGTGCGCCCTTGCCTCCAGGGGGGTAGGTTGCTCCCAGTGGCGCCCCCCTCGGGGCTAGGTCTGTCGTTTTCGCCGCTTTCGCTGGCAACGCCCCGCTCGAAGACCTTCGAGATGGGCGCCCATGGCCCCTGATCGGCACTATCCCTCTGGTCACTGCGCGATCCTTGAAATATTTGCAGGGGGTCGGCATCTGGGCTCTCGCTGGGGCTCCGCTCCTTGTCTGGGCTGTACTCTGGGTGAAAAGACTCAGCCAGTCCTTGGGGCTCCTGCGCCTCCGCCTCCACCTTGCAAGACTGCCCATTGCCACCCTGCTCCGCCGCTGCGGCCCCGCCCTGCGGCGGCTCATCCTGGACCTTGGGACCGTGGGCCATCGCATGGGGAGTCTGCGGTGGTCCACTGCTGTTTGCGTTGAAGCTTGTCCTGCTGCCATCTCCTTGGACTCAAGCGGGGCGCGGCGAGTGCTGCTCTGAGGCCCCTGCCCACCCCTGCCCCAGCTCCTTCGAGCCACCTGGGCGCAAACAAATCAGCCTGACCCTCCGCGCTGAAGGCTGCCAGGACTGGCACCTGCTTGGCCAGGGAGACGATGGTGCCATCAGCCAGGGCGGAGGCATCCATGCCCGCGAGGTAGCCCAGAAGGGTGCTACTGTCGTGGCGGAAGGGGTTGAGCCCTCTGTGCTGCCAGGAGGGAGGCATGCTCCCGCCATTTGGTCGCGTGTACCTCATTCTTGGTCAGCTGGAAGACGACTCGAGCCGCCGACGTCCTCCTCCCGTCCCAGGAGATGCTTTCTGGGTGGCGCCCGAGACGGCGATCCGAGAATGTCCTAGGAGGAATGTGAATCAAGCTCACTCCCCAGGAATGTAAGAGGCCCGAGAGGGGTTCCCCAGAAGCCTCGAGGGGCCTGCGGTTTCATTCCTTGCTCGCCGCTGCCATTTTTATTTCTCAGGGCCCTTGGCCTAAGTGCTGCGCCAGTTGTTCGAGCCGCGCTAACAGCAAAAGCATCCCCGGCGCTGCGCGCCGATCCATATCGCAGAGGCCAAGCGGCCCGCCGCGGGCAGCAGCAGCAAGGCGGCGCCGGCGTGCCGAGGCCAACGCGGCAGGCCGGGCGTGCTCGAGCCGAGACGGCTTGAGCCAAGGGGGCTATGGGGCTGGCGGGGATGCTTTTTTCGTCGCGACCGCAGGCGAGCGCGCCAGCTGCGTCAGAGGTCGGGCGGGCTACGCGCGAGGCTCATTGCCTAGCGCACGGGGAACGACGGCCGAACCTAATCTGCATAAGCTGCCTAAGCGGCCAGGCAGCGCGAGGAGGTGCCAGGAAGCGGGGCAGAACCCGAAATCTGCGGGCTGGCGGTGGTACTTTTTTCCAGCGAGAGCGCAAGCGGAGTCAGAAGCGTTCCGGGGCACGAAAGCGGCCAAATTAGCTACTAAACGCGCCGCAGGCCGGCCGGCCCACTCACCAAGCAGCTGCGGGGCTGCGCGGGAAAGCTGGCGGGCCGAGGGCGCCCAGGGGAGCTCAGGCACATGCAGCCTAGCAAAACGCTAGGAAATTAAGGGTGTGCCGAGGCAAAGCCCATTCAAGCGGCGCGAGTGCGAGTGCGCCGATGACTGCGTGTCCATCATGCCCGGTGAGCGTACAGGCGAGGTGGACGATGGGCGAGTCGCCAGTGGGGCGCCAAGCCCAGGGTCGCCCCAACGGCGTGTGCGAGCAAGGTGGGCTGAGCTGCCGAGGAACGTCGCAAACCTGCCTGGTGGATGGGAGGGGCCCAGGGGAGCGGCCGCGACTGCGAAGGCTGAACCACTCGGAAGCGACACGGGGCTCCAAGGCCCACCATCCCGTGCGCAACGGGGAAGGCTCTAAGATCCCAAAGGGCCGACCCCTCCATCAGCAGCGCAAAGGTCGCCGACTGATGCGCTGCGTGAGAATGGCCAGGCCGGCGGGGATGAACATCGCCAGCGAGGCAGGGGAATCCAGGGAGGAGCTGCACAGGGCGACCGCCCCCGCGATCCAGGGGGACGGGGGCCAGGCAGCCGTCCTGACAGGGAAGGACCCGCTGGGAGGGCCGGCGGGGACGGACACCACGGGCCCAACAGGCGGAGGGGAAGAAGGCCGAGGCCCGGGCATGAGAACCAGGGGCGCGACAGGCCCGCATGAGATATGGATAGGCGGTGTTCGTCGGGGCACTGTCTTACCCGTCGTATCTGCCATTCCCCGCGGGGATCCAGGGTCGCGGCTAACGGCTGCTATGAGTGAGGTATAATTATCGCCGTCAGCGCGGGGTCCTGGCCAGCCCCGTTCGTGGCGTGGGGGGGGGGGGGGGGCAGAGCGAAGGGGGTGCGGGGGCGGAGCAGGGTCAGGGGGGGCAGGGCGGGAACCGCAGTCTGGGCCCCTCGCTCCTGCATTGAATGCCCCCCCCCCCACGCCGCGGTCCGATCCGTCGAGCTCCCCGCCCTCTATCGGCGCAGTCCAGGGTGGGCCGGCTGCAGCCCGCTGAGGCACTTGTTGTCTGGCAGCGCTGCTGCCGCGGTGGCCGACGCACACGCGGGGGCTGTGGGTCCGAGTTGATCCAGGGTCGCAGCTAGGCGCTGCTCAGTGTTGAGAGAAGAGAGCGGGGCGAACCCAGGGAAGGCGAAGCCTGCAATGGGTCAGGTCCGACAGGTGCCATCGGCCCGCCCGCGGTGCAAGCCATGTAGCGACTGCCAGCGTGCCGGGGATACCAGGGATGCAGCTAAAGTTAAAGGCTGCCCAGGGATAAGTTGGTTCAGGGGGCCGCGCCTTTGGCAGCGCGGGTGGCCAGCCGCTGACAGCTGCCTCGTCGCTCCAATGGGGTGTGCGACTGCAACGGTACGGGGCTGACTTCCCTTGCAGCGCGGCCGTCCTGTCCCAGGGGCGGGCTGATCATAATCCGGCGCCAGCGGCGCGTCAAAACTGAGACCCGGCTGGGTCTTGCCAGAGACTGCAACCAGGCTGGAGGGAGGGGTAGCGGAGGCGGCCCATCTCCAGTCCAGGGTGCCGCGGGGGCAGACTGTCATCTTCGGACAGCATCTTCCAGGGTGGCTGAGGCCTCTACAGACGTGAGCCAGCCGTGGCCCTAGAGGGCAAGCGAGGGTGAGATGTCGGGCGCACGAGGGGGATGGCCCCGACGGCGAGCCCGAAAAGGTGGCAGGTGGGTGGGCCACTTGTCCAGCGATGGCTGTCTAGCTAAGCTGCGCCAGGGTGATAGGGGGGTAGCCCCCGCCCCAGCGGAAGGCGGCCCCGGGCATTGCGGCCTAGGCCGGGCGCAGCGAGGTGAGACGGGCCCATTCGGGGCCACGGGTAGCGAGAGGTGGTGGAGAGACCCAGGTTCGGAGTCGCGGTGGTCTTCACGCGGAGAGTACCGCTTGCCCCCTCCTTTCCATTCGGAGTCCGTCCATGGGGTGTCGCGACGTCCCCATGAGGACCATCCCTGTCAGCCTCGCCATTGGTCGGGGGTGGCCGATACAATGGCGCCTGCCCAGGGATCCTGTGCCGCTGCTCGCACGACCTTGCGGCCTTCGGCTGTCCAGGGAGCCGGCGTGTCACGGCCGCCAGGTGCACGGGGGGCGTGTGCGGGGGCGTCGTACCGCACGGAGAAATGCATATGCTTGCGGCGAAATTCGACCCAGTCTATACCGAGTTCGAGCTCACGATCCATCCAGTACGCGTCGTAGCCAGCGCGGGCCCAGGCTCTCATGAAGTCCGAGCACGTCTCAGGTGTGTTGAGTCGGGGGTTGCTCTTACAGCCTCCCTTGATGTCCTGATTATGGGCAGCTCGCTTGGACCACGCATGCCGTATAGCGTTGAAGGCGCCTCCTAATGTTTTTTGCAGGCGTGCGCTTTTTGCCTGAATGGCTTCGTCCTTTTCCACGTCCGCGGCTGCTAGGGGGCATCTGTACATGGGGCCGCGCTCTTGGGGTCGCGAAGGTCTTCGTGGTTCTGCCGGTCTCCGCTGATGTCTTTCCAGGGTTCCTTGCGCGGCTCCGTGCGCGTAGGGTTCCACCTTGGGGACTTGGCGGCGCGTCCTTTCCCGTCCCTGGCGTCTTCAGAGACAGGGCGGTCGCGTCCTTGGTACCAGGGAGCGGAGGTGGGCGCGCGGTCTGCTCTGGCCCCCACGTGATCCCAGGACGATGCGCTGGCCTTTCCAGTGTCATCCTTGGCCCTCTGGAGCTCCATGGCTGCTTTCTGGTCGACGGTCCGCGCATAGGGCGACCATGGGGTGCTGTTGGGAGGCGCTTCTGAAAATGCGCCTAGGGCGTCGAGGGGGTCTTCGTCCTCGTCCTCCTCAGCGGCAGGTTCAGGGCTCGCGCTCGGGCTCATTTCTTTGGCCGTTGCGGCTGCGGCTCCTGAGTCGTCGCCCCAGTCCGGCGATGCATGCTCGCCCTCGGTCTTGCAGGCTTGCACGACGCTGTCCTGCTCGTCTGTGGTGGATTGGGGCTGGGGCCTGGCCTTTGTTCCCTCGTTGCCGGGAGCCTCGTGCACCAGCCTCGGGGTGTAGCCCGGTGTCTCCTGTTCTAGGGTTAAGGGCCTCTGCTGCATCGCTGCGTCTGTCCAGCCAGCATGCTGCGGGAGAGTTCGCTGCGGCTGCTGCGTCGGTGACGGTCTGTGCCGGGCCCAGCTGCGCCAGGGAGTTGATGGTGCCGTCGGCGAGGGCCGAGGGGTCCATGTCCACGAGGTATCCCAGCAGGGTGCTTGTCTTGTGGCGGAAGGGGCAGAGGCCACGCTGCTCCTCCAGGCTGGCGGCGCGTGCCCGCAATTTGTTCGCATGCACCTCGTTTTTCGACAGGTGGGAGACGACTCGTGCGGCTGCCGCCCGCTGGCTGTCCCATGGGATGTCTGCGGGATGGCACTTATCCGGGATCGTCTGTCCGTAGATGCTGACTAGGAAGGGGCGTAGACACTGGGGGGGCCAGGACTCCTCGTTGGTCTTCACGCCTGTGATCCCGTCGCCGCACTCCCGCACGTAGTCAGCCCAACCGATGAGCGGAGGACGCCCTGGGAGTCCTACCCTGAGAGCTCGGAGGTGTAATGGGTCGGTAACGCGGGGCCCGAGGGCGGGGGAATGTCGGGGAACAAAGACCCGATGTCCCGAGTCCCGGAGCCTTGGCCGCTCGACCGCCCGGTAAGGTTGGTCCGGTCGTCACCAGCGAGGAGGGGCGAGCCATCGGCGGGGGGCGCTGGTTTTGCGTCGGCGTCCGGTGCGGTGGCGTCGGCGCTGTCTGGGGTGAGGTGCACGGCGATGTTGGTGCTCTCTACGTCCACCTCCGTCGCTGTCTCCCGCTTGGTCGGCTCCGCGGGGTAGACGCTCGAGGTAGGCTGGTCGAGGATGTAGTCGAGCGTGCCCAGGGCCACGTTCCAGATGTGCGTGAGGCACCGCCTGCAGGCCCAGCTGGCGCTCCACTTTCGCTGGGCCGAGGGCGGGCATCAGGTCCCACGGTGGGAGACCGGCGTTGTCGCCAACGAGCACTTCGGGCTCTGGGCTCCAAAGGAAGCAGCCTAGTGCGGGGTGGGTCGTGGCCCACACCAGCAAGGGTGCCACCGTCGGGCAAATGTCACACCGGGCTGAGTAGGTGCCAGTGGTGTGGGCCTCGGGGCCGAACCTCCCGTCCGTCAGTTTGTGAGCTGGGAGGGTCATGTTGGCGGCGCGTGGACTGAAGGCGGACGGGGTCTTCATGGCGAGGTCGCGCAAAGACGTGGGGGTCGGGGCCAGGACTGGTCGCCCGTATCAGATCGGGAGTCGCTCCAGGGATGGGAGCGCCTCGGACTTCCTGTCTGGCCGCGTCCTTTCCAGGGTGCTCTTGTAGTCCTGCAATCGCGCGGGCATGGACCTCTCGTGGCCACAGTCGTACGGGGCGACGGGCGTGTCGATGCCCTTCGCTTCCACTGAGGCGATCCAGCATCGCTCGCAGAGCCACCTGCAATTCCTGCCCAGTATGTACGCCTGGGTGCGATTCTGTGCTAGGAACTCTTTCGTGTCGTCGTCTTCCCAGGTGCCGGCCGAGGACCGGAGCCCTTTTCTGAGGCAGCCGGTGCCGTCGCAGTCGAACCGGTCGTTCTTGAGGTCGCAGCTAAACCTGTCGTCGGTCACCCTTAATGGGTTCAATAATCAATTGTACTCCAGGTGCCGGGGAGGCTGGGGTGTCTTCGTCGAGCCGCCTGTTTGACATGGCGATGCCTCCCCCGGTGTACTGCAAACCTGCCATTGTGTCTGGGCACCCGAGGCCTTCCTCTGACCCGCTGAGCTCTTTGTGCAGGGTGCAGATTGAGCACTCGCTCGCACCCAAGGGGCTGATCGTGGCCGGTTGGGCGAGCGTCTCAAGGACCCTCATGGGTGCTTCCAGGAGGAACTTGCTGTCCCGGCTCAGGTCGTGGGCAGTCGTGCGCGATAGCGACTTTGCGGTGGTTGGCGTACGAGGCAAGCATGCTGATGTGCTTGATGACGTCCTCGAACTTCCCGTGGAGAGTGGCCAGGGCGCCAAGGGTGAAGCCCTAGGCGTGCGCAAAGGCAGTCCTGTAGTCAAGGTGGACGTTTTGCCAGGGAACGCAGATACCCATCGCTGCCTCCAGGATGTCCCCCGTGGCCTCAGGGTGTGGGAAAGGCCAGAGTGTCACCCGTGGCTCACGCAGCTGAATCATCATGACGACTAAGAGTACTCTGAGCGAGGGGGTGTCCAGGGGGCTGCCATCGCTGCCGAGGAGGCTCTGTCTTAGCGCGGAGCCGGCTTGGCCGGCTTGGAGGAGGGACTTCAGGTTCTGCATCCCAGGGTGGGCCCGGTGCCTCTTGCATTTCCCCGTGGCGGCGCTCCAGGCCCTGGGGAACTGGTGCAGGATCTCTGGCGGGGTGCGCCGCTCGGTGCCCTTTGGGCGGTGACTGCGCCCTCGCACTTCGGGCAGGGCGGGGGGGGGGGGGGGGGGGCGAGTCGGTGGGGACTGCCAAGCTCTTGTCGTTCCACGGGGTGCCGAGTCCGAGGAACCATGCCAGGGCGGCCCACGTCATGTTGTAGACCAGGTTGCTGGCGTCGATACCCAGGTCTACGTCGTAGCTGAACCCAAGGTGACTCCAGGCCTTCCGGTCGGAGAGACCCGGTTGTCTCGGTGTGTCGGCAATCGAGTACTGGTGGGGATGTAGGCCGGAGACTGTGTACAGGACCACTCCCAGGGCGGGGTCTTCGACTAGCCTCTGGAGGCTGTTGTGGATGGCTACGCCGAGGCCGCTCCAGGATAATTCTGGGTCCAGGGAAGTTGCGATTTTGTCGGCTAGGTTCTTTTCCATTGAGGCCAGGGCCTTCTCTATCGCGTGGTCAAGTCCTTCGATGACGTCGTCGCCTGCATGCGAAGGGGATTCTGGGATCCAGGTGGCGAGGTCCTTGATGGGGTCGAAATCCTCGTCGACAACGAGGGGCCGGCGTTTGCCATACTGCTCGGGCTCTCGGAATCGTACCCGCAAATTGGCGAAGCGACCGTACTCGGAAAGCTCCCGAAGTCTGGGCCCTGTGGCCGTGGTGAACACCCTTCCGTCGCCGATGATCACGACGTTGCGCGTCGCTCTGGTGATGGCGACGTTCACCCTGTTGGCGTTGTCCATGAATCCCCAGTCGTGCCTGTTGTTGGACCTGGCTGTGAGGAAGATGACGAGGTCGGCTTCTCCGTCATGGCTGGAATCGATCGTGGAAAACATGAGCCTGCCGTTCGCTAGATATTCCCCCGCAGCTTGGCGCGCGCCGGGGAACTCCAGGGAGATGCCGGCGAGCCGCGAGTCGGCTTGGTCGAAGACACTGGCGAAGTCGCCTGGGCCGGGCGGGCGTCGGGGAGAGTCTGCTGCGGGGCCTTTGCCTTTGCCTGCCTCGCCTTTCCCCTTCCCTTTGCCTTGGCCTTGGACAGCCCGAGTGCGCCGCTGACGCTGCGGGAGCTCTCAGGCCACCCGTTCTCCAGGACGGCGCATTGCAGCTGGTAGCCGATGACCACCCGCACCGTGGCCCCTTCCTTCATTGCGGGGAGAAGGGCGCGGATGATGTCCACGGTTTGCGCTGCTTCCCGGAGGTTGGCGTATCCTGCGTGCAATCTGGATGTAACCTCCAGGGAAGGATTGTCGACCAGTGGGAAGCGGTGCAGCTCTCCAGGGAGTTGTTTGCCTGGGTCCAGGTTTTCGAGCATCCTGCGCATGTCATCGCTGCCGGTGCGGGCGGCTTCGGCTAATTTCTCAAGCTTGTCATCGTCCCAGGGTCTGAACTCCTGCCATAGTAGACCCTTGACCAGCGGCCTCTGGGTCAGTGGGTGGACTAGCCCTGTCCGCATGGTGTTGTTGTAGAAGACCCAGCTGGGCCAGGCCAGGATCAAAGGGTGCATGCGGTAACGCAAGCTGAGCTGTATAACAGCCGACTCGTAGTCCCTCATTGCGTGGTGGAGTCGGTCGAAGATGGAAAGGCATAGTCCCAGATCCGCGGCTTTCCTGGATATGACCGTGGGAGGGAGCTGCTTGGGGTCGCCGACCAGCACTAGGTGCCCCCCAGAGCGGATCACACTTTGCAGGGACATGGTTGCCATAAGCTCGTGAGCCTGTCCCGCCTCGTCGACGATGAGAAGGGCGACAGGGGCGGCCTTCTTCAATGCTTCGGCGGACTCGTGGGTGCCAATGATGGTCTTGGCCTGCTTCAGCAGGTTGGTCCGGAATCCATGGGGAGTCCTTGGAGGACGAGCCACCTTCGCATGGGAGCCTGCCGTTGGCTTCCGGGTAATGCCATCCTGGGGTGAGTTATGCCAGTTCCTTCGCTGTCTTGTGATCTTTGGCTAGGCGCACGCACAGGGAGGGGAACCCGGTGTTGGGAGCCAGCTCGTTAGCCCTGTGGGCGGAGAGGAGCGCCAGTACCGGTTGGTCAGCGGCTGCGTTGGACCCTGCGGCGAGAGCTACCGACAATCCGCGGTTGAGCGCGCCGGCCCAGGCGTCCATGGTTGTGACTGAGTAGATCGTCTTACCCGCCCCTGGGGGGCCGCGCACGATCATGACGTGGTGCCTGGTGGAGGCCTGGAGGGCCTTTGTGGCGTCACGGTTGAGGCCGTGGCGCTTAGCGCTTTCTTCCCAGGATTCCTGGGACGGGAGGTCGCGGGCACGCTGGAACACCTGTCCAGTGGCGTCGTCCACCTCCGAGTCGGTGAAGGGGGGCGCGGCCGGGGATCCGGTAGGTTGCGCGAGCGTAGCTGAGACGGAACCAGGCGCAGGGGCCAGCGCACGGCAGGTGGGCTTCCAGGGTGGCGCCGGCGCGCGCCCTGAGGTCCTGGCCGCACTTAGCGGTGTGAACGACGTCGTTTGCGATGGACTTGTCCTTTCTGTCGGCTGTCCGAAAAGTGAGTAGGTAGGTGATGATGTCCAGGGGGGTGCCGAGGAGATCTCCTGGGACCTGCTGCAAGTTGTAGATCTCGGTTACCGCTGCCGAGATCCTCCAGAACTGGATTTCGACGGGCGCCCCGTCCAGCCTGTAGAACGGTTCGCCTTCATAGGTTGGCTGGGCGATGTTGCCGTCTTCGTGGAAGGGCCCGTGCTTGGAGGCGTTGCACGCGACAATGCACTCATTGCCAGGGTACTTGGAGCCGGCGGAAGCCCCAGCGCTTGGCAGTCGCCATGGGGGGGATTGCGCCGCCGAGGTCGGGTGGCCACAGTAGCTGAACGGAGGCGACTTGATCCACAGCGGGGCTGGTGAGGCTGAGAAGGAGGACCTGCGCGTCCTGCCCTGCGTCCTGTCCCTTGAGGAGAATCTTGAATGCTGAGCCCCATTGTAGGTGCAGTAGCTCTTTCCCCAGTCCTGGTGAGAGAGCGTTTCTCAGCTGGAAGCCGCCCAGGATGGCGCAGTCCGAGCCCTGGTCGATAGGGGCGACGGATACTCCCAGGGCGCAGCTTTGTCTTCTGAGGAGGTCTGTCCTCGCTTTGTGGGAGCCGTCCCAGACTGTCTCGGTCGCGGCCATGCATTCGATCCAGGCGAGTCTTTTCAAGTGCACGCCCGCGCTGCCTTAGCTCCCGCGGCCACCCCACACATCCATCCGTCATGGTAAAACCATGACGTGAGAGGACGTCATGGTTTTAAACCAAGACGTAAGCGAGAAACCAAGACATCAGGAAAAAAAAAAAAAACATGACATCACTATTGCTGGATCTGTTGTCCAGTACACATAATTGTATCACAGTATAGCCGAGAATATCATGTGATAGGTTGTCAGCTGCACCAGACACGATGACTGATTCTATGATGATTGATTCTATGCTTTGTTCAGTGCACAGATCAAGTGGAAGCAGATTTGGGACAAGGCCGCACGACCGTGGTTAGCGTTTGTATCGCACTTTTTGCACACACGTATGTACAAGTGTTGCCTGTTAGTTTTCTGCATGTTCGTTAACTGCTCGTTGTCTCTCTCTCTTTTTTCTTTTCTTTTTTCAGAACCCAACAGTTGCATGCCCGACATGTCGCACCGCTCTCCGCGGCGAACCTCGAGCCGAGCCGACGGTCGCACCGTTCTCGGTCGGAGTGATGCCCTGGGGCGGGAGGGGTTAGTTTTGTTATGGGTGGGGGGTTATGAGGAAGAGAGGGAGCATATTCTTTCACTTCATATTCTTTCATCTATATATATATATATATATATATATATATATATATATATACATGCGCGCCCGAAGGCAAGCGGCCGCGCGGCCACTTTAGCGCCGCCCCGCATGGCATCGCCACGGAGATGGGCATAATGAGCCGGCCGCGCGTGAGGCCAGCGCACGAGCGAGGACAGGCGTGCTCTCGCAAGCAAGGGTGGCGAGGCCAGCGCTCACGAGGGCGGCCTGCGCCAGATCATGGCGATGCCAGCGCTCACGAGGGCGGCCTGCGCCAGGAACTGGCGAGGCCAGCGCCTCGAGGGCGGCCTGCACCAGGAGTGAAACGTGGTGAAACAGGGTGGTGAAACAGAATGGTGAAACAGCGTGAAAGAGTCCGTGAGCCCGCGGTGGGGCGGCCGCAGCAGGCCATATATATATATATATATATATATATATATATATGCATATATATATATATGTATATATATATATATATATATATATATATGCCCCTCTGCACTCCCCACGCATCAGGCGCCCCGATATTCCGAATCTTTTTTTTGAACGGCCCCGAGGCCCCACGCGTGAAACGACCCCCCGGAGGCCGAAAATTATGAAACATTGTCGTCTGGTTTTTTCGAGACACCCGATGTCTGGGGTTAGCGGCCACTTTATCGCCGCGTCCAAATGGTGTCGCCACGTCCTCCTCCTCTTCCTTTTCCGCCTCCTCTTCCTCGTCCTCCTCCTCCTCCTCTTCCTCCTCCCCCCCTCCTCCCCCATATCTCAAAAAAGCAGGGGGCGCACTTGAACCCCGCGCCGCAGCGCGGCGCGCCGCTCGCCGTGGGCGCCCGCCCGGGGCCTCGAGCGAGGGATCCCTTCTTCCTCCTTTTTTTCCTCCACCATTTCCTCCCCCCTTTTCCTTCCTCGCCATTCCCTCGGTTCCTGGGGGGGTGCATGCCGCCGCCCCCAGGGGCGCGAGAAAAAGGCAGCGGCCGCGCGGCCACTAATCGCCGCCACCAGATGGTCTCGCTTCCCTCGACGCAGGCAACACGGGACAAAAGGGGTGCGCGACAACAACGAATTCCATTCGTCATTGCCGCTTGTTTCACACACGTGCATGTGTGTGTGTGTGCGTGTGTGTGTGCGTGTGTGTGTGTGTGTGGGAGTGTTTGTGTGTGTGTGCGTGTGTGCGTGTGTGTGTGTTAGTGTGCGTTGGTTTGTTTGGTTGTTTGTTTGTGCGTGCGTGTGACCCGAGGGGCCCCTCTTACCCGCCCCTGCCCCCCAGGTTCACTTGATCCGTCGCGGCCGCTTTGTCGCCACCCCGCTCGCCGAGAAAAAAGCGCGAATGAGAAGTGGCAACGCCCAGCTGTGCCGTCGTCTGGGTAAGACGCACAGGGGCTGGCCTGGTAAAATGGCGGCTGTCCGCCCTCCTAAACACACGCATATGTATGTGTGTATGTATGTATGTATGTATGTATGTACGCATGTCTGTTGTGTGTGTGTGTGTTGCGTGTGTACGTGTGTTTGTGTGTGTGTTTGTTGATGTGCGCGTGTGCGCGCGTGTCGTTCGCTGGCCACTTCGGCGCCACCTCCAGATGGCATCGTTTTTATATAAAAAAAAACACGCAGGATCTTGGCGCGGGCCGAGCCCCAGCGACTGCTCGTAGGGGTGGACCGCGGGCTTCTCGCCGCGCGAATCCGTCCACATATGCACCATGACGACATGGTGGGTGTATGTATGTATGTATGTATATATATATATGTATATATACATATATGTGTATATATATATATCACAATTACTATAGTATATCTTTGATTATACACACCTGTATAGAGTCCGGCCTTTAAACCGGCACCTCGGGACCCCAAAGAGCTCCCTCCAGAAATGCGACGTCGCGATGCGAGCTCAAAGCCGCGATGCGTTCAGCATCAGTCAGAGGGCCACGCGCCCTTCGCGAGGGTCGTAAACGACCGCGCTAATGGATGCCTCCTCCTCCTCCTCCTCCTCCTCCTAATCCCTCCTTCCCCCCTCCCTCCTCCCTCCTCCCTCCTCCCTCCTCCCTCCTGCTGCTCCTCCTCCTGCTGCTTTTTCTCCTGCTGGCGCTGCTGCTCCTCCTCCTCCTCCTCCTCCTCCTCCTCCTCCTCCTCCAAGGTCCGCTTGCTGCGCGGGGGGCCGATCCACGGCCTCTCCGCGTGCTGGGCCCTCCACTTCCTCCTCCTCAGCCTTTCTTTCCTCCAAAACGAAGAGCGGAGCAACAAAGCGAACGGGGGGTGGCGAGTCTGCGCCGCCTGCGCTGTCGAGCGCGCGCGCTCGGCGGGAGCGGTCGCCCTCATCCCTCCTGTTTTCCTTCGCCCAACCCCCGACGGTTGAGCCCTCTTGGGGGGCGCCCCATGCCTCGACCGCACGCCCCCCTCGAAAAAAAACAGGGTGAAACCGAAGCGCAGCATGGGGCCCTCTGCGCTGAATGGTGGCCTGTTGTTGCTGTTGTCTGTGTGCTGTTGATGTTGTTGTTGTTGCTGTTGTTGTTGTTGTTGTTGCTGCTGCTGTTGTTGTTGTTGTTGTTGGTGTTGTTGTTGGTGTTGTTGTGTTGTTGTGTGTTGTTGTCGTGTTTGGTTGCGAAGGGTTCACCGAAGGCCGAAAACCGGGTCTTCGGGGGTCCACGGGACCTTTTCGAGGAAGGTGGTATAAAAAGTGTCACCTCCGTGGAGGCTTTTGGCCACTGTGGCCATGCGGCGGTTCATCTCCTCGTCCGCATACGCCCAATAATGCATAGGGTTCCCGTGAACCTCGGCGCGGCGCACCAGATCCCACGCGCTGTGGAATTTAAAAACGCGGTGGCCGCCATGCTGGCGCCATTCGAAGAGAAAGCGTCTCATGCTGCGCTGAAGCGCTGAAAGGCAGGCCGCAGGCATTGCGCGGCGTGGGTCGCGCCGCATGGCGGCGTGCACCTCGTTCAAGTGCTTGCGCGCCCTATGCAAGGCGGCGCCTTGAGTGCATCAAAACAAGGATACTCGGCACATAAAAGATCCATGAGCGGGGGCAGGTGGCGAGTCTGGGCCGCCTTTGCTTTCAAGCGCGGGTGCTCGGCTGAAGGCGAAAGCTGCTGCCACTTCAGCTTTTTGATTACCGTAAGTTGCTTGCGGTTATGCATGCGGCGCAGTTTATAAAACGACTTCATGCGCCTGCGAAGCGCGCGCAGATTCTCCAACCCGCGCTGCTCGAGCGTGGGCGTCCTGAGCCTGCTCGCATCGCTCCGACAGCGCGCTCCCCGTGGACGAGATACCTGGAAGATGAAGTGGAGGAGGGTCGACGCAGGAGACGGGGGATGAGATCGGAGTAGGAGGGGGGAGGACACGGCTGCCATTGCAACGCTAGCGGGCCCAGTACTTTCGTGGATCCAGCGAAATCGTGTTCGCACAGGGCGTGCATTACTGCGCCGCTCACGAACTGGGAAACACCCAAGTCTAAAATATGCATCGCGTCGAGATGCACGTGATCGACAGAAAAACCAGGAATTGAAAAAAGAGGTGTGATCACATTGATCTGTGAGTTGCTGCTGGTGTCGAAAAAATCCAACCAAGCAGGAAGCTCAATGTCAACGAAGGCGTGTATATCACGCACGCTCTCGTTCTCAATGAGGCGGTGTCCCTTTTTCAGCATGAGCTGAGGGAAATCTTCCTTGAGCACCAAGCCACGCCTGGTGCTATCGAGTTCCATTTTGCGGCTGAGCCGCCGCAAGAGAGGTCGTGAATTGACCATGCGGCGGGTCATTAACCGCCCAACTTCTGCACGGTATGTGGCAGCGGTGCGCTGCTGCCAGCGGCAGTCCGCAACAGTGCGGTCAAAGTTATAAAGGTCACCGCGTGATGACATGCAGCAGAAGCAGGGGTGTTGCAAGTTCTGCCAATTCTTAAAGCCCAAGCTGGTAACCAGCTCGAGCAAATCGGCTCGATATTCACACAGTGCTCCGCACATGCCTTCTGCGAGCTCAAAGCCACGATGCGTCGATCGCATCTCGTCAGTTAAAGGGTCACCGCTGTGATCCACAGAGGGCCAGGCGCCCTTGGCGAGGGTCGTAAACGACCACGCTAAAATGCGGTGAATGGTGCCAATAGTGCACCACCCTTGGCAACCACAAGCACACATGTCTGATTTTTTGATCGTGCAAATCAAATAGCGCACACTTGGAATCATGTGGCAAGAGTAATAATAACATATGAACGAATCTGTTTTAGAAAATGGCACTCCATCCGAGTAGAGCGCGAGAGGGCATGACAGGTGACCCCGTTCTAAAGTGACAGGGTGCTGGTGATATGTGAGCGGGAGCATCTCACGGTCGTGCACACGCACGTCTAACTTCTCGCTGAAACGAAGATGCAACAGAGCAAAATGCTCATGCGGAAGCATGATCGGAAAATCTACGAGTCTCCTGCTTTGCGAATCAGCGTTCCAGAACGGAACCTTCGTAGTGAAAACGCGTTTGCGGATTTCAAGCATTCCAGATGTTTTTCGAAGGTGCTCTGCGTAGTGGGTCCCTCCAGGCGGTTTCGCCAGATCTTCAACGCCAATGCCGCCTGGGACGCGCGCCAGAATGGCTTCGCGGAATCACACTGCCCCCCCTCCCCATTTTCTAGAGGGCGCGGGGGTAGGTAAGGGGCCCCTGGAGGGAAAAGAGGGGAGGAGGAGAAGGAGGAGAGGGGGGGGAAGAGATAGATGAGGAGGAGGAGCATGTCCTCCTCCTCATTATCCTCCTCCCCGTCCTCCTCCTCCTCCTCCTTCTCCTCTTTCTCTTCCTCCTCCTCCTCCTCCTCCTCCTCCTCCTCCTCCTCCCCCTCCTCCTACTCCTCCCCCCCCCCTTCCCTCGAGCAAATAACAGCGAGGGGGCCGTTCAACTGGGGGCGGGGGGAACAGCTATTAATTCCGCGAGTTTATTCTGGCCCTCCCTGCCCACCAGCAACAGTAGCGTGATAGCTAATCACGCAAACGTCAGTGGCAGACAGCTTGCCCTCCTTATACTGACTCAGCAGATGGTGCCGCAATCCAGATCCATCCGGCTCAGCAGCGCCAGCGGCGCCTCCAAGGCCGCGCCCAGTCGGCCTGCCTCCAGCGTCGGGCGCCTCCAGGGCGCCTCCAGGGCCGCGCCCTCCAGCCAGCGCGAGGCCTCCAGGGCCGCGCCCTCCAGTCAGCGCGCCTCCAGGGCCACGCCCTCCAGCGCCTCCAGGGCCGCGCGCAGGTCCAGGCCTGCCTCCAGCGTGGGACGCCTCCAGGCCCGCCTCTTGCAGCAACAAGTGCGCCGCCGCAAGTCGCGACATCGATCGATGTCAAAGGAAACTCGTTGGAGCAAAACTTGCTTGAGCTAATGTCTCCTGACACCCGCTTTGCGCCCCTGGGTGCATAACTAAGCGCTCTCGCAATCGCAACTGGCGAGTTGGCTTTTCAAGGGTTCTGGAATGCGCGGCGCGATTATCCTCGCACCCCAGGGGCGCGATGCACGACGTGAAGGTTATACCTTCGCACTTTCGACGCGCCACTTCGGATAGGGACACCTCTCAGGACAAGCACGCGAACGCCACATATGTGGCAGAATACCTTCGCGCCTGGAACCCCTAAGTAGCGAGGGATGGCTCAACTAGACGTCACGGAGCGAATGACCTCAGTCCGCGATGTGGGCACGCGCTCTGAGACCACCTAGGAGAACAACATATCTTCAGACCAGACCTCGAAGCGGGCAGCTCGAATATCTTCGCGCCCAGGGAGGCCCCAATCAACGGTGCATTCAAATGCGTCCTCCGATCTGTTATGTTAAACCTGAACGCGGCTTGCTCCGTGCCGCCTCGAGCGGTCGTGAAATCGATTGCCGAGCGATCAAACCAGCAGACGAAGGGGGAGGGGGGTGGGGCAGGGAGAGGAGGGGGAGGAGGAGGAAGAGGAGGAGGAGGAGGAGGATAACGAGGATGGACGAGGAGGAGGAGGAAGAGGAGGATGAAGATGAGGAGGAGTAGGAGGATGAGGGAGGAAGATGAGGAAGGACGATGAGGAGGAGGAGGGGAGGAGGAGGACCGAGGGGGAGGAGGCAGAGTCGGAGGAGGAGGACGAGGAGGAGGAGGAGGAGGAGGAGGAGGAGGAGCGCGGGCACATTCAGGTAGCGTGCCGACCCTTTCGTTTTTTTTACCGCAGAGAACGGAACATACATCTCTCATCGGCCAACAGATCCCAGCACTCGGACGTATTTCCCAATCAGCCTCTTGACCACAACACCCTTTCACCCAAAGATCAGACTGTGGCGCCCCACGCCACCTGCGGTGGCAACTGTACCGCCAGCTGCCACCGCGCCAAAATCTATCGTTTTTTTTTCGCAAGCTCATCGTGGCGAATATCGTCCACGATGTCGAGATCTCACGGGCTGACGATCTCGATGTCGTTCTCGGTCTCAAGCGTGCCTACTGGCCAGTCGTCATGCCGACGTTCGCCATCGAAACCGACTGCTGCACGGGGTAGATGAGGTCGTAGAAGCGCTTCGCCTCGAGGTTCCGAAATCGTTCGATGGAACAACATTGCTCTTCGAACGACTTGTGGGCCACGAGGTGAGCAATGAGTGGGTCCTCCTCCTCCTCCTCCTTCTCATCCTCTCTCATCCGCCTCCCTCCTCCTCCCTCGCCCTCCTCCTCCCTCCTCCCTCCTCCCTCCTCCCTCCTCCCTCCGCCTGGTTCCTCCTCCTCCTCCTCCTCCTCCTCCTCCTCATCGTCCTCATCCCCCTCCTTCTCTTCCTCATGCTCTCCATATTCCTCCTGGCGGCTGATGCGCTGCCTCAGCGATGGCCTCCACGCACTGCGCGTAGCCCATGCCAGCGTCGGACTGCCTGAAGGATGGACCAAATCGACGATCCTAGTGCGTGGGTTCTGGATGAGGGGAGGGAGGATCGATCACGTATCGATCATCCCTCCCACCATCGAGACCCACTCCCTCGGATCGTGGGTTCGATCGATCATTGATGGCCTGCGCTGCACGTGAAGCGTGAGCGAGTCCACCGTGTTCTTCATCGAATCGGTCATCTCCTGGAGCTGCTCGGCCCACGGCGACAACCAGGGCATCTCCGCCACCTGGGCTGCCGTCACTCATCCCCTCTTCTCCTCTCCTCACCCTCCTCCCCTCATCCTCCTCCTCCTCCTCCTTCTCCTCGTCTCCCCCCCTCCACATCATCATCCTCATCCCCATCCTCATCCTAATGCCCCCCCCTCCTCATCATCGTCCTCCCTCCACGTCGCTTCCCATACCCCTCATCCTCATCATCATCCTGATCCTCATCCTTATCCTCCTCTCCTCATCCCCCCCCCCTCGGTCTCCTCATCCTCGTCATTATTCTCCTTCCCATCGGGATCATTCTCGGATCATCGATCCCCTGGCCAAGTTCGCAGGAGCTTGGCAAGAGATCGATGGCGCCAGATCGGGGGGACTCGTTCGAAGCTCATCCCACGTCCCAGCCAGAGAGGAGCGCGTACAAGTGCGAAGCCACACCGAGGTTGGTCGAAGCGCTCTCGCCGATGGCGATCTCCGCGGACCCGCTCGGCGCGCCGCGCGCGGCCGTGTCCTGGGGACTGCATTGATCCTCCTCCTCCCACTCCTCTTCCTCCCCCTCCTCTTCCTCCATCATCTCCTCTTCCTCCTCCTCCTCCGTTCCCTCCCCCCCTCTTCCTCGCCGTCCCCATCATCCTCGATGCACCTCATCCTCATCCTCTCCATTCTCATCCTCATCCTCATCCTCATCCTCCTGCTCATCCCCCCCCCTCTTTCTCATCCTCATCTTCCTCATCCTCATCCGCATTCGCATTCTCATCCGATCCTCCGGCTCACTGTCGCTGGTGTAGCTGTAGCTGCTGTAGTTGTCGTCCACACCCTTACGATCACAACCGCATCCACCTTTCCATGACCGCTCCCTCCTCCGAGGAAGCCTCAAGCTTGGAGAGGGAGGGTGGCTATGGAAAGGTGGATGTTGCGATGTTGCAGAAGTGACCGAGCCTGGCGACCCGTACGCTCCAGCATGGCGCGCGCCTGCTCGATCGACTGCTGACCATGCAAGCGCGTCTCGACCCGCTGCTCGTGCATGTGCGTATCCGTCTCTGTGCGCTCGACGCGCTTGTAGGTCTCCTCGCCGTGTTGGCTGTCGACCTCGAGGGTCGCGCGAGCAACTCGAAAATGAGGAATGGTTGAGGAGGAGGTGGAGGACCTGGGAGGAGTCGATCGAAGATACTCGACCACTCCCAGTCCTCAATTCTCCTCGACCTCCAATTCGAGGCACCTCATTTTCTCCAGGTGACCCGCACGAAGCCCCTCACCGCGCGGCACGACCTGATCGTGTTCTCCGTGCGCTGCAGCGCCCTGGATGAGTGCATATATTTGCCTCTTCATCCTCCTCGTCCTCCTCATCCTCCTCATCCTCCTCATCCTCTTCCTCCTCCTCCTCCTCCTCCTCCTCATCCTCATCATCCTCCTCCTGCTCCTCCTCCTCCTCATCATCATTCTTCCTCCTGCCTTCCTCCTCCTCCTCATCCTTCTCCTCATCCTCCTCCTTCTCCTCCTCCTCCTCCTCCTCGGTCCTCCTCCTCCTCCTCCTCCTCCTCCTCCTCCTCCTCCTCCTCCTCCTCCTCCCCCCGTCCTTTATTCCTCCCTTCCCTCCTTCCGCCCTTCCTTCCTTCCTTCCTTCCTTCATTCCTCCTCGTCCTCTTCGTCCTCATCGTCTTCATCGTCCTCATCCTTCGTCCCCTCGGTCCTGATGGAGACCTCACTCGTGGGGTTCTGGAAGTCGTACTCGAAGAGCCGCAGCAGCCCGTCCCTGGTGTACCAGTGCGCGTCGGTGCTCCGCGACTGGACGAAAGAGGCCGCCTCCCTCTTCTCCGTTTCCACAAAGTCGAAATTGCCTGTGGCTGTCGGGTTCCCTCCCTCATTCCTTCCGTTCCTCCTCTCATCCTTCCTTCATCCTCTTCCCCCTCCTCCCCCTTCCTCCTCTCCCCCTTCCTCCTCCCAGCAGCCCCCCCTCTCCTTCCTCTTCTCCCTCTTCCTCCTCCTCCTTCCCCTTATCCCCCTCCCTCCCCTCTCTCGTTTCCGCCTCCCCCCCTCTCCTTCCTCCTCTCCCTCTTCCTCCTCCTCCTTCCTCATCTCCCTCCTCCCCTGCCCCCCTGGCCAGCCTGTCTCTTGCCAGCGGCGCAGCCAGTGCTTCTTCTTGTCGTTCGAGAGGCGCTTGAACTCCTTGGCGAGCTCCTTGTTCGTCTTCCCCCGCCGTCGTGTGGTCGTGGTTTTTGGCTGTGGTGGAGGGGGAGGGGGAGGGTGGGGTTCCAGCTCGAAGTATGTCGAATGGTGATGTTGGTTAGTGGGCAGGGGAATGGGATCTGGCGGGTACCCGGGGCGCGGCCGCGCGGAGGGGGAGAGACGGAGAACCGCGCGCGCGCGGAATAGAGGAGAGTGTGAGAGGAGAGAGGGGGGGGTGGGGACGAGATGGAGGGAGAGGAGGAGACGGAAGAGAGAGAGGAGAGGAGGAGGAGGAGGAGAGAGAGGATGAGTTGAGAGAGAGAGGAGAGAGAGAAGAGGAGAGAGGAGAGACTGAGAGAATGAGAGAGAGAGAGAGAGAGAGAGAGAGAGAGAGAGAGAGAGAGAGGGAATTCTAGCCGAGGCAGTTCCACCCTCGAGGCCGCAAGCGCTGCATCGCGTTCTCGTGCTCGGAGTCCAGCTTCCTCTTGCGCTTCTCGGTAGAGCTCCTCGCCGCCGCCGCCGCCTCGAAACGGGCGGCCGCGCTATAGGGAGAGGGGGGGGGGCCAGGGGGGGACGGGGGGCGTCGTTGCCCCCTCCTCTGGCCCCGCAGGTCTGGGGCCCGTTCGCTATCGACCCCGAGGGCCTTCGCCTTCGCGCTAGCATTCTTCTTCGGAGCCATGGCTCCGCGTGGTACCTCGCTCGGTGCGATCGATCGGAGCGTCGCGGGTGGGGGGCCCGTGCCCCTGTGGAGATTTAGAAGGACATGCGCGAGGACGTGCAGGGTTTGTTGTTGGGCAGAGGGGGGAGGCAGGGGCAGGCGCGGGCTCGTGGAGCCCGCGCCAAGCAGGATCCCTGGACATGGGTGGTGGGCGGAGTGCGTGTTGGGGCGGGAAGGGGTCTTTACGTGTGTCTGGAGGGTCGGGCGAGTCGCGCGCCGCGTCCACGTGGGAGAGCGGGGCTCGGTGGTGGCGTCGGGGTGGCGGCGTACGGGGTCGGGGGGTAGTGGCGTGGGGGGTCGATGTGTGCGGCTGCGTTTTTTGGGGGTGACTTAGTAAAATCAGGAGCGGCGTTTGGAAACATGAAAACCATGAAAAACCATGAAGAAACCATGAAAAACCATGAAAACATGAAACCACATGAAAAACATGAAAAACAATGAAAACCCATGCAATACCATGATAAGAACAACATGAAACAACCATGGCATTCCATGACAATCCATGAAATTCCATGAAACATGAAAAACCATAAAAAGCCATGACAATTTTAGAAAAAAAAAACATGAAACCATGGAAAACAATGAAAAACCATGAAAAACCATGAAAAACCATGAACCATGAACTTCCATGATAATCAATGAAATTCCATGAACAACCATGAAAACCATGAGAACACATGATATTCCATGATGTAACTTGACGTGCGTTTCCATGATATTCCATGAAAAAACCATGAAAGAACATGAAACCCCATGATTTTCCATGAAACATGAAAAACAATGAAAAACCATGAAACACAATGAAAATACCAGGAGAAAACATGAAACATGAAAAACCATGAAAACCATGAAAAAAACAATGAACAACCATGAAACCAACGAAACGCTGCGCGCGCATCCGATGAGCGGCCTCCCGCCACCATCCCAGGTCCACTCCTCCACTGCGCAGTCCGTGGAATATCTCCCGTCGAGTAGTGTCGAGTTGATGTAGATCGATGTGAGCGCATCGCACGCTGGATCCACACCCACTCAGCCACCCAAGACCGCGCGCGGCGAAGCAAGAGGGGCCGACATACGGTCGCCCCGTCCACTTCTCCACTGCGCAGTCCGTCAGTCTCGTCGAGTAGTGTCGAGTTGATGTAGGTCCAGCGACATGTCCCTTCCTATATGGCCCTGCCACCATGCCCTCCACGCTCACGCGGCGCACCAATTGGCCCACTTCTCCTCTGCGCAGTCCGCGGCTCGTCGAGTAATGTCGAGTTGAAGAAGGCCCCAGCGGTTGAAAGCGCAATGTTGACGCGGAGCCCTCACACGACCCTCCTCCTCCTGCCCGTTGTTCCTTCTCCTCGCTGGCCCTCTTCCTCGTCATCATAGGTCCACTTCTCCGCTGCGAGTCCGCCAGCTCGTCGAGGTAGTGTCGCGTTGATGTAGATCAAGGTGCCTGTGCGCGGGAGGGGGAGGGGGGGCGGTCGAGTCCTCCTCTTCTCATGGGTAAGTTTCCTCCAGCCTCGGTCGTGATTTCTGATAGTTATTTTCACGCACACACGAAAGAGATATCTCGAGAGCATGCGGGTGGCGCGTGTGGGGTGTATGGCGTGCGTGCGTGTGTGACGACTTTGCGAGGATTTCAGTGCGCAGCTATTCAACGTTTCGGGCGTTGGTGCAGGGTGGCATGGTGAGGTTGACGTTGGCATGGTGGACGGGTGGGGGGGGCAGTGGTTTGGGTCGAGGGTCGGTTGGCTATGTGTGGTGTGGTTGAGGGTAGGTTGGCTTTGAGGGTAGGCTGGCTTAAGTGGCAGGTTGGATCGTTGTTGTGTGGTCGGGGCGTGCGTGTGTGTGTGTGTGCGTGTGTACACGTATGCGTTTTCAGGGTTGCGGGTTTTGTGGGAGGTTCGAGATCGAGGGAGGGCGGGCATCGTTTAGTATAGATGCCAGGGCACCGCGCCCGCGCGAGACCGCGAGACGGTCCAGCGCCCCCTTGGATATCTCGATATCCAGCGCTCGAGCTCGAAAAGGTCGCGCCGCGCCGCCTCCTCCTCCTCCTCCTCCTCCTCCTCCTCCTCCTCCTCCTCCTCTTCAGTGGCTATCCACGCCTCCTCCTTCTCCTACTCCTCCTCATCCTCCTCCTCCGTGGCCTGTGCCCCTCCTCCCTATATACACCTCATCGTTCTCATTCTCATCATCCCCCTTTCCCTCTTCGCGTCTTCCCTTCTCTTCCTCGGGATCCCGATCATTCATTATCCTCCCGATCTGCCTCCTCCTCCTCCTCCTCCTCCTTCTCCGCCTCCATCGCCTGTCCTGATCTTCTCATCCTTCTCCTCCTGATCCTTACCTGGAACTGGTTCGTCCTGCTCCTCCTCCTCATCCCGCCTCCTCCATCTTCTCGTCGTCCTGCTCATCCTGATCGGTTCCCTCCTCGCGTCTTCCCTTCCTCGGGATACCGTTCCTTGCTCCTCCTCCTGGTCTGCCTCCTCTTCCTTCTCCGCATCCCTCGCCAGTCCTGATCCTATCCTCCTTCTCCTCCTGGTCCCTACCCTCCTGGAACCAGTTCGTCTTGCTCATCCTCCTCATCCTCCCCCTCGCGCCCTCCTCCTCCTCCTCCTCCTCCTCCTCCTCCTCCTCATGCACCTTCTCGTCGTCCTCCTCCTCCTTCTCCCCCTCTTCCTCCTCCTCCTCCTTCTCCTCCTTCTCCTCATCCTTCGAGGGCTCGCGCCCCCTCGTTGCAACGGCACGACCGCGGTCCCCGCGACCACCGCGGACAATTTTTTTCCCGATGGCATCGAATTGTGCACTCGAGTCCCAAAATAGCTTGATCGCTGGGGTTCGCATCTCTTAATTAAGATCTCCCGCTGTGGCCGAGAGGGGTCGTTCATAGCCCCCTGGGGTCAGAAACCATCCGTCCCCCAGCGATCGTGCTGGCCGCGCGCCCGAGCACGCCCAGCGCCGTCACGCGCCCGTGCAGCGCGAAGCCACCGTGAGAGGATCAGAGGCGAAGGATGACGATGAACAGAAAAAGGAGGAGGAGGAGGAGGGGGAGGAGGAGGATCAGGAGGAGGGACAGTAGCAGCAGAAGAAGCGCCACCAGGAAGAGGAACTCGAATGGGCAGCAGAAGGACGAACATCAGGAAGAAGGTGAGGAGGCAGAGGATGAGTAGGATGAGGAACTCGGAGAGCAGGGTGCTTAAGATGAGAAGGAAGCGGGTCGAGCAGGAGGAGAAGGATGACGAGGGAGGAGGAGGAGGAGGAGGAGGAGGAGGACGAGGAGGAGGAACAGACATGGAGAGGCTGAAGGATTAGGAGGAGGAGGAGGAGGAGGAGGAGGAGGAGGAGGAGTGGATGCCTGGGCCATGTTACGGCCCGCCAGCGCGCCGTCGACGTTCTTCCTGTGGTGCAATGCCTCGCGGGGCCGAGGATCGATGAACACGAGGCCGAGCAGGGGGAGGAGGAGGAGGAGGAGGAGGAGGAGGAGGAGGAGAAGAAGGAGGAGGAGGAGGAAGAGGAGGACGAGGCATAGGGTGAGGGCCTTAATCCTGGCCCGTCAGAACACTCCACACGTGCTCGTCGCGGATCTGGTAGGCCCAGCCTTTCTCCACCTTCTTGGTGTTGCGAATCTTGGCCATCACAGCCTCTGGAGATAAGAAGGACGGATGAGGAGGATGAGCAGGAGGAGGAGGAGGAGGAGGATCGAGGCACGGGGGAGGAGGAGGAAGAGGAGGAGGAGGAGGAGGATGATGAGGAGGAGGGAGGAGGAGGAGGAGGAGGAGGAGGAGGGGGGGGGGTGAGGATCAGGGGAAGGAGAATGTAGCGGGGGGAGGAGGAGGAGGGGGAGGAGGAGGGGGAGGAGGAGGAGGAAAGAGAGCAGGAGCAGGAGCAGGAGGAGGAGGAGGAGGAGGGGGAGGAGGAGGAGGAGGAGGATGAGGAGGGGAGGAGGATCAGGAGGGAGGGGGGCAAGGAGGAGGGCGAGGAGGAGGACGAGGGTGGGGGAGGAGGAGGAGGGCGGCGACGCGGAGGAGGAGGAGGCGGAGGGGGAGGAGGAGGAGAAGCAGGAGGAGGAGGAGAGGGATCTCGCCCCTGGCTTACTCACTCAGTCCCAACGGCGGGCCTGGGGGCAAGGATCGAGGCCTCCCCTGACAGGGGAGGAGGGGAGGAGAGGAGGAGGATCCTCGAGGAGGCGGAGGAGGAGGAGGGAGGAGAGGAGGCGAGGAGAGAGAGGAGGAGGAGAACGCCTTGATGAGGCTCGGTGGAGGAGGATCGATGTGAGGAGGGAGGCGACGATGGAGGAGTGGGATGAGAAGGAGGACTAGGAGGAGGAGGAGGAGGAGGAGGAGGAGGAGGAGGAGGAGGGAGGAGGGGAGGGGGAGGAGGAGGAGGAGGGAGGAGGAGGTGGAGGAGAGGAGGAGGAGGAGGAAGAGAGCGACGAGAGGAGGAGGATGAGGAGGAAGAGGAGGATGATTACGGACTGAGGAGGAGGAAGATGGAGGAGGAGGAGGAGGAGGAGGAGGAGGAGGAGAGCGACGAGGAGGAGGAGGATGAGGAGGAAGAGGAGGAGGATGATACGACGAGAGGAGGAGGAGGAGGAGGAGGATGATGAAAGAACCAACATGCACTCGTAGCTGATGTTCTTCTTCTGCTCAGCGCTGTAGCCCGTGTTGTCCCATGCCTTGCCAGCCGCGCTGCATAGCTGCACACCCTTCGGCCAGAGCTCGGGGGAGATCTGGCGCCAGTACACGCGTGAGATCTTCTCGCTCGCCCTCCTGCGGCTGAGGGGGGGGGGGGGGGATCGCGATGCGGAGCAGGAGGGGCAGGTGGAGTAGGGGGGGCATGACCGATGAATAGCAAGGCCGACGGGAGAGACGAAAGAGGAGCGATGGCTGGGGAGAAAGAGGAATATGAGGAGGAGGATGATCAGGAGGAGGAGGAGGAGGAGGAGGAGGAGGAGGAGGAGGAGAGGCAGGGTGACGAAGAGGAGGGGAATGAGGAGGATGAAGAGGAAGAGGAGGATGACTGATGACAAGAATATGAAGGAGGATGTGGAGGATGAGGAAGCAACAGGACGTTGTCCTCCTGTAAGAGATCCAGAAACTCTTCCCCGCGTGGCTCCCGTCCGTCACATGGACCTCGAAGGGCTTCCCGTCGCCTAGCTGTATCCCTCCCTCCTCATCGCTCCTCCTCATCCTCCTCCCTCCTCCTGATCCTTGCTTGCCCTCCTCCTCCCCTTCCTCTTCCTCCTCCTCCTCTTCCTTCTCCTCCTCCTCCTCCTCCTCCTCCTCCTCCTCCTGATCCTCCTCCTCCTCCTGTTTCCTCCGCCGCCTCCCCATGGCCTGGATCGGCATCGTCGATCGCGGCCGCCTCGACGGCCGCGTCGACGGGCTCGCCGTCGACGTCGATGGGCTCGCCGTCGCCGTCGGCCTCGGCCTCGGCCTCGCCGGCCTCGTCGGCGGGCTCGCCGTCGCCGATGGCCTCGTCGGCGGGCTCGCCGTCGGCCTCGGCCTCCGCGGGCTTGCCGTCGTTGATGGCCTCGTCGGGCTCGCCGTCGCTGATGGCCTCGTCGGCGGGCTCGCCGTCGTCGGCGGGCTCGCCGTCGCCGATGGCCTCGTCGCCGTCGTCGAGGATGGCGTCGAGCTCGGCCTGCAGGGCGGGGTCGGGCTGCGCGGGCTGCTCGCCGTCGCCGACGGCCGAGGAGGAGGAGGAGGAGGAGGGGGGGGGGGGGCGGAGGGGAGGGGGGGGAGGGAGGAGGGGGATGAGGGGAGGAGGAGGATGAGGATGAGGGGGAGGAGGAGGAGGAGGAGGAGGAGGAGGAGGAGGAGGAGGAGGAGAGAGGGAGGAGGAGGAGGAGGAGGAGGAGAAGGAGGACAGGGGAGGAAGAGGATTAGCAAAGCAGCAGCAGATGAGGGAGTACGATGACGACGAAGCGGTTGGGGGTGTGGAAGAGGAGAAGGAAGAGGATCGTTCGGGAGGAGGAGGAGGAGGAGGAGGAGGAGGAGGAAGGGGAGGAAGAGGCATAGGCACAGGGAATGAGATTGGAGTAATTATCGTGAAGGAAGGAATATGGATGGAGGATGGAGGACGGAGGCTGGCTCGCGGCGCCGCTGTGTGCCGATGAGGGAAGGGGGGTCGAAGGGGGATCATGCGCTGCAGGAGGGGGAAGACGAGGGAAGAGGAAGACAAGGGACGGGAGGATTCTCGAACAGGGGAAGGAGGAGGAGCAGGAGGCGGAGCTGGATTGATTAGGTGGCGAGGGGCCAAGAAGGTACAGAATATGAGGATATCAGAGAAGAAGAGAGGAGACTAGTTGAGAAGAGCAGGAATGAGCATGACCAGGAACGTGAAGAGAATGAGGAGAACGAGCAGCAGCAGCAACAGCAGCAGGAGGATGGTGTCTACCTGCTTGGCGGCGGCAGGGCGCCGCATCACGGCTGCAGGGCGTTTCATCACGGGGAGGGCGAGCTCGGTCTTCACGGGGGCGATCGGGGCGGGCTCGGCCTTGCGCTGCTTCTTGTCGGCTGGCCGATGCGGCACAGCCTTCTTCCTGATGCAGGGCAAAGAGGAGAAGGGCGAGGAAGATAACGAGGCGAAGAAGGAGGAGGGAGAAGAAGGAAGAGGAGGAGGAGGAGGAGGAGGGGAGGAGGAAGAGGAGGAGGGAGAAGGAGGAGAAGGAGGAGGAGGACGGAGGATGGAGGATTGAGAGAAGGAGGAGGGATCGGTCTCCTCGTCGCTCGGCGTTCTCTTCGGCGTCCTCATCGATCCCGCTTCCGCTCGCCCCCTCCTCGGTTAAGACGCCAGCGACGCCAAGCGACGAGGAGGCCGTTCGACCAGCAGGCCGACCCTTCCGCCTCCTCCTCCGCCTCCTCCTCCTCCTCCTGCCCCACCTCGGTCCGCCTCCTCCTCATCCTCGCTCCTCCACCTCATCCGTCTTAGCGGCTGGCCAAAGTCCAGCTGACGCCTGTAGGGTCGCCTCGACTGCCTTTACTCATAGTCGATCCTCCTCCTCGACCCTCCTCCCGCTCCTCCTCCTCTCCTCATTGTCCGTCGTCCTCATCCCCCTTTCCTCCTCCTCCTCCTCGACCTTCTCCTTCCCTTCTCCTCCCTCTCTCGTGCCCGTCTTTCTGTTGCGGCCCCTCCTTCCTTCTCTCCTCTCCGATCCTACTCAGCGAGCTTAGTTCCTGCCCCGTTTCCCATGCCGCCCCCTCCTCCTCCTCCTCCTCACCATCATTATCATCATCATCATCATCACAACATCACATCAATCATCCATTCTCATCGCTGCTGCGGCTGGCCACTACTCCTCCTCATCCTCATCTTCCTTCTCCTCCTCCACCCCATCATCACCATCATCATCCTCATCAGCATCAGCATCATCATCATCATCACTCTCACCATCCTCATCATTGCCAGCGTCCTTTTCTTTACCCTTATCGTCATCCCTATCCTCGTCCTCCTCTCTCGCCTCCGCCCCCCCCTCCCCCTCCTCATTATCCTCCTCGTCTTCCTCCTCGTCTTGATCCTCCTCCTCTTCCTCCTCCTCCTCCTCCTTCTCCTCCTCCCTCCCATCCTCGTATTCCTCCTTCCTCACTCCTCTCCCTCCCTCTCTCCCAGGCCGCCTCGCTCCCTGCTCTTCCTCTTCCTCAGTCCGTCTCCGTATCCTCAGCCTGATGGCATTTAGTCCAGGGTCCTCTTGCCGAGCCCCAAGAGCGACTTCAGGAACGGGATCTTCGCACGATCGCCGTCGACGCGGTCCTTGTCGTTGCTCTCAATCGAGTCCGCGTCGACCTCGCCAGAATTCACCTCTAGGGATGGGGGGGGGGGCGTCTGAGGAGTGGATGAGGAGGATGGAGGAAACAAGAAGAAGATGAGGAGGATGAGGGGAAGTAGGCGGACGAAGGAGTGAGGAACGGAACGAAGTGACATGAGAAGGATAGGAGGATGAGGCGGAGGAGGAGGAAGGTGACCTCTCCCAGCATCTCACGCAGGGCGTCCTCAGTGATCTGGTCTTCTTCATCGCTGTCCGTATACGGCCACGGGAGCTGGGCGTCGTTGGCCTCCTGTGGGGGGGAGAGGTGTTTCGAGTTGTTGCTCCTTCACTTTGCCATCATTTTCCTCCTCCTCCTCATCCTGCTCCTTCACCTCCGTCTCTTCCGCCTGCTCCGTTCTTCCTCCTCCTCCTGCTCCTCGTTCACCTCCTCCTCCTCCTCATCATCCACATCCCTCTCCGCCTCTGCTCGAGTGGCGGTCGTTGCTGCTGTTGCTTCGCATACTCCCCCCTCCTCCTTCCCCTCGTGCTCCTCATCCTCATCCTCATCCTCATCTTCAGCCTCCTCATCATCCTCAGTATCCTCCCCGTCTCTCCTGAGAGCCCCCTCCCTTCGGTCCTGGATCATTTCCTTCCCCGTCTTCATGCTGCTGTGCCCCTCGAGGCGGCACCAGTGATAGTGGGTCGTCCTGAACGCCCGTGCTTGGATGAACCTCAGGAGAGGGGGGGAGGACGATCGGAGAGCGGAAGATGGCTCGGAGGAGCTAGCGAGGAGAGGGGGGGGGGTGAGGAGGAGGCGGAGGAAGAGGAGGAGGACGAGGAAGAGATGAAGGAGGGAGGGCGATGATGGGGAGAATGGGGAGGAGGAGGATGAGGAGAAGGAGAAAGAGGAGTAGGAGGAGGTGGTGGAGGATAAACAGACGGAGGAATCGAGAACGCATGCGCATCCAAGAGCGTCTCCGAGGGCTTGCGCTGGCGCTTGTCCTGTGCCCCCAGCGCTGCCGTCATGCTCTCCTTGTGCGCCAGCAGCCACGCAGACTGCTAGGCCGATCCTCGATCCTCCTCGCGCGGCGACCCTCGATCCCCCCGAATCGCAATCGAATGAACTGCGGTACTCATTATCGGCCTTCCCGCCTCCCTGGTTTCTCGAGGAAGCGGCGTGTCTTGATCCTGGATCTTCGCCTCCTCCTCCTCCTCCTCCGCCTCCTCCTCATCCCTCGTCCGCCTCCTCATCATCCTCCTTATCCTCCTTTTCTCCTCCCCCTCCTCCTCCTCCTCCTCCTCCTCCTCATCATCATCATCATCACCAGCACCCCTGTGCCTTCACGAGCGACTGGGAGAAGTAGAAGCCGCCGCTCAGCTCGTGGACGTGCTCCGCCAGTCGGTAGAATCCAGGGCGCTCCTGGTGGGGCGTCGATTTGACCTCTTGCATCGATCGATGTCAGGAGGAGCATCGAGGGGGGGGGGGGGGGGATCGAGGAGGATGAGGAGGAGGGGGGGGGGGGGGGGGGGGGATGAGGAGGGGGAGGGGGAGCAGGGGGAGGAGAGGAAGGAACAGGACGAGGATGAGGAGGAGGAGGAGGAGACGGAGCAGGGAGAGGGATGTGATGAGGAGAATGAGGAGGACGAGGAGGAGAAGGAGCAGGGGGGGAGGAGGAGGAGGAGGGGGAGGAGGAGGAGGAGGCGGGGAGGATGAGGAGGATGGGACTGGGGACGTAGAGGGGAGAATAACGAGGAGGGGAGGGAGGCCTCCTCCTCCTCCTCCTCATCCTCCCCTCCTCCTCCTCCTCCTCCTCGTCCTCGTCCTCCTCCACCTCCTTTTCCTCCTGTTCCTCCTTCTCCTCCTCCTCCTCCTCCTCCCCCTCCCCCTCCTCTCTCGGATCGCCACCTCGTCGTGCTCCTCATCCTTGATCCTCTTCTCCCTCCCTCCCTCCCTCCCTCCCTCCCTGCCCCTATCCTCCTTCTCCATCTCTATCTTCTCAGGCCTGCTGCTGCTTCTCCTCTTCCTCATCCCTTCTTCTTCCCCTCATCATCTTCTCCTACTTCGCCATCCTCCCCCTCTCCTCTTCGATATCGTCCTCCTCCTCCTCCTCCTCCTCCTCCTCCTCCTATATTAGGTTACCCGTCTGTCGGCCTTGAGCGCCTTCGCGCACGGTCTGCTACCGTGCGGGATCGTGTATGCACTGTACATGGGCACGTCGGTGGTGCCTGGCAGGCCGAGCGACTCACAGACCGCTGACGGCGGTTCGACCAATCGATCCATCGATTGATCCATGTATGGATGGATCAATCGATGAATTGATTGGCCGATCACTCGACGCATGTTGGTCTAGTTTTCGATCGACCGACGTGGGAAGGATGACGAGTTAGTGTGAAAGGACAAGGAGGAGGGGGGCCTGCCATGAGCGGCATGCCGTCTAGCATCCGCATCGCTGTGAGCAGCGATTCTGGCTCGACCTGCGCATTCGGCTGTCTCTTGAAGGTCACGCGCTTCTCGGCCACGGATGCCGATCGGGAGGGGAAGGAGGAGGACAGAGGTGGGAGGAGAGAGGAGGGGGAGGAGGAGGAGGAAGAGGAGGAGGAGGAGGAGGCGAGGAGGAGGAGGAGGATAATGAATGAAGTAGGATGAGAAGATGGAGGAGGAGGAGAAGGAGGAGGAGGAGGAGGTGGAGGAGGGAGGGGAGACGCGAGCCGCGCGCCGATGGAAGGGGAAGAGGAAGGATGAGGAGGAACACCGGGGGGGAGAAGGAAACAGAAAAGGAGTGGCGAGAGCGGAAGGGATCAAGGGGGATAGATGACAGTGTGGTCGAGGGTGAGGGTGGGATGAGGGGGATCGCGAAGGAAGATCAAGTGGAGGGGGAGCCTAGGCCAGGTGGAGGTGAAGGAACACCTTAAGGAAGAACGAGGAGGAGGACGTTGAAACAATGGAAGGAGGAGGGCGACCTCAGCTCCCGAGCTGCTCGCGCCGCCCGACATATTGGGGCGGCGCCGCCCCGCGTCGCGCGCGGGGCGCTCGGGCCGCGAGGCTGCGCGTGCGCAGATGCGCGCGCGCGTCTTCCTCCCGCGAGGAGGATGAGGAGGAGGAGGAGGAGGTAGGAGGAGGCTATATGATGAGGAGGAGGAGGAGGAGGAGGAGGAGGAGAAGGAGGAGGAGGAGGAGGAGGAGGAGGCTCGAGGAGGAGGATCGGCCTCCGAGCCTTCTGAGCCAGCCTTTTCTATCGGGCTGCTTGTTGGGCTTTCCTACCCCTAGGGGAACAAGGAACGCTTGGGCTTGCATCGTGCCGCGCGCGGCACAGAGTGAGCGCGTTGAAAGAATAAGAAGAAGAAGAATAATAAGAAGAAGAAGACGAATAATAATACCCATAAGAATAATAATAAGAAGAATAAGAGCGGGAGCCGAGGAAGATGCAGAAGAGAACGAGGTGATACTGTTTTGAATGACAGTGGGAACGGCAGCGATCAAACCAGGCAGCGGCATGACCAGCTGCATAAAATGTGCGTACATAGCAAGAAACCATGACACTGATAGTTCTGAGCGAAAAACCAAGACATTCCAGAAAAACCAAGACAACTCAGGCGTCATGGTTTTACCATGACGGATGGATGCGTGGGATATCGGTTGAAATGACAGGAGATAGTCTGTGTGTGGTGAACTGGGCCCGAGGGATCTGGGAATGCCGCGATCGCTTGTACCGCAGGAGAGTGCGCGGTCTCTAGAATGATATGAATCAACTTGCAGAGGATTGCGACATCAGGTGTGCCATTGTAGGGGCGTATCCGTGGTAGCATATTTACGGTCAATAGCGTTGCTGATGAGCTGACATAGAGGACTTCAGATATTTACGACAACAGAGACACTGTATCAGACGTATCCGTGGAGGATGGGACCGTGGCGTGAGTGTAGAAGGTTCTGTGCTATGTGGAGGTCTCTCTTGGAGACAACCACTGGCGGCGATTTTCCCAGGGGGCTTCTTTGCTCCCACTGGGGGCCACTGTTGCAGGAAGCGTGCAGCTTGTGAGCGCCTGCTGCAAGGTGTTCGGCAGATTATCTCTGGGGTTCTCGGGCCTCCAACCCCTAGGACGTTGAGAGGGCGTAGGGGCCTCTAGGGGCTCTTCGCGGCTAGGTCGCTCGCGCCCTGTGTAGCCGATCCGAACGCCCAACCAAGTTAAGCGCGAGCTCTCCAGGAAGCTGTCCAGTACCTCGTAGAGCTTTTCGGCATCGATGAGCTAGAGGAATTCCGGCGCTGGGTGGAGCTAGTTACTCGAAAGGACAATGAGGTAACTTTGGGTCGGTTTTGCTAAGACTTGAAAGATATTGCACAATTCATTCTGAGAAACCAGATTTTTGCACCTGTACGAGACTATGAGCTCTGCGTCTCAATATGAGCTCTGTAGGCGCATTTTTTGAAAACAATTGGCGGAACCATTTTTATTCCGACATGAAAAATACAAAATTGAAGATTGCACGAAAATCTCTGCGAAGGTTTCTGCTTCGACTCCGAGCACGCTTACGCGCGCAAGGAGCTCTACGAGGTTTCCGGCGGTGACCAGGTTGACGGTGCACCGCCGGCACCAGTTTTGAAATTCGTTTTGCAATTTTCAGGGCTCTGGCTGCTTATTTTGATCACAAGACTAGGAGGAACCGACGTTGTGTAAAACCCGAAAAGCACATTTCTTCAGTTTTCAAGCTCATATTCACAAACGCTTTCTTGTATTATCTGGGAACTGATTCGGTCTCTGCAGAGCTCTGCGAGGGTCCTGGCGGTGACCTGGTTGGCTCAAGCTGCATTGTGCAGTAAGGAGTCTTTGGTTCCTCATACTTTACACGGTGCTCTCATTATGAGGGGCGACGGCGGCGCCGCGTTGGCTGCATCTCTTGTGGAGGCAGCTGTCCGCGCTGCTGTTCAGGCAGGTGCCCCGCGCAGGACTGTCGCAGCCGCCGCGGCTGCCGTGGCCTCGGTCATGGCGGCGACGTGGTGTGGCGTTGGTCCGGCGCAGGGCGCCCCTGATCCCGCTGCCGCCGGTTCGGCCGGATCCCGGCGGCAGCGGAGGAGGCTGAAGAAGAAAACTATGATGTGCAGGTCGTGGCAGGATGCTGTCCTTGGGGGGCCTGTCGGGCAGACCCTAAAGGCTCAGGATTTTGATCGTGAGATATCTTGTTATCACAGGTCCAGTGTTGATGGCGCCTCTGATTTTCATGTTGGGAGCTCTTCATCTAGGCGAGTCCAGTTTGATGATCGGTCTTCAGTGGTTTCTTATGAGATACCCTTTCAAGCGAGGCCGAGTCCCATATCGAGGAGGCCGAAGATGAAAACTATGAGTTGCAGGTCGGGGCATGATGCTGTCCTTGGGGAGCCTGTAGGGCAGACCCTAAAGACTCAGCGTGTTGATCATGAGGTAGCGCACGTGGGTTCGCACGTTCCTGTTCCTGCTCAGACGGCAGCTGATGTGAGGATGTCGGAGTTGTAGGAGGATAACGAGGATAACATGTCTGTTGTTTTTGCTCTTGTTAAGTCGGCAGCTGATGTTCAGATGTCGGAGGTGGAGAAGGAGAACGAGGATGTGGGGATTCGTGGAGGAGGATGCTCATCGGACTCAGGGGATACATTTGCGGAGATGGGAAAGATACAGCAGATGGGGTCCACGTGCGTCTCATCATCGGCACGCGAGGCGGCGGAGGGTGTTCGCCAAGATGTTAAAGCAGTTGGCAGTCAAGTAACGGCAGTGGCTCTGCGGGAGGAGCAGTCTGGCTCTGCCAACTTGTTGGGTGAATTCTAGAAATGATGGCTCATCAGACGCAGAGTGTGACGACGGCGGTCGCAGCGGTAGATAGTAAGGTGGATGCCGTCAGGACGACGAGCGCCCATGACATGCAGAGATTGACTGAAGGAGTACGCCAAGATATTAAATAAGTAGGAAGTAAAGTAACAGCACATGCACAGAGACTTATGGAGCTTGAGCAGAGGATGCAAGGTCTTCCTGGGGGATGTTTCAGTGCTGGTTCAACATTGACTCGGTGATAACTGATTACTTTGAGTACGAACTATTGTGATCTGGGACTGCGTTGCTTTTCTTCATGCCTGTGCGTGGTTGTGCATGCACGTGTGTTGAATAAGAGCTTCGCTTGATCCGTCAAAGTAGGTCATTCGTTGCTTCCTTGATTTGAGTGCTCATTGACCTTTGAACGTTACTTTCCGTGATTTGTCACGTGGTGCCTCAAAGTAGGCGTTTGATCTGGTCGACATTACGGTTGCCTCAAAGAAGGACGACACTACGGTTACCTTGATCACTTGCATGTTGTGATTGTTTCTTGGTCTGTGATGCTCTCTCTCGTTGCTCTTCGCTTCATTTGTAGCGGCGACGTCAGGTGTAGTAGATACTTCAAGAGTATCACGTTTTTCAGGGTACATCCAGCCCACAGGGGATGGCTGCACCAACCCGACCGCCCTTGTAGGGCCCCGTGGTCGGACCGCAAACCGCAAAAAAACTTGGTTGACGGTTTACCGCCGGCCCCCAGTTGGCCCGCCCGGACCGGACGGACAATGTGATGACCTGGGGTTGGTTTTTCGAATATTTTGAGAGATTTTGAAATTCGTTGTAGGAACCATTATTTTTGTAACGTAGAGTGGGTTGTGTCGCGTTCGCCCGTCGAATCCTCAGGTTCGTAGCTGGAATATTATTATCAAAAAACGTGGAGGAACAATCGCCTGTCGGAGCGCATTTTTCGAATTAGTAAGGAATATGTTCCATTTTCCAAGCTGATGTCTGCTTGAACCTCCTTGTCGGAATCTGAGCAGAATTCCGTGATCCCAGAGCTCAACGAGGGTCCCGGCGGTAACCTGGTTGACGGTTTACCGCCGGCTCCCAGTCCTTAGAATTCCATTGAATCCAAAAGCGCGAAGTCGGACGCTAGTGCGTGATCAATTGCTAAAACCCTAAAACCTTATAAGCCCTAGAACCCTAAAGCCCTAAAGCCCTAAAGCTGATCCTAATCGCGGCTCCCATAGCTTGGTTGCGGCCGAGCAATGTGTCGTTCCTGATGGGGCTGGTGACTCCAAACGGCGTCGTCTGGGTCCGCATGCGGCGAGAGGAGCTGGTATGCAGAGTACTTCGCCCCGTGCTCACTGTGATGCGAGGCGTCTGCTGACGTGCTGCACGCCTGGTTTGGCCAAGGTACGCACTGATGCCGCAGTTGCTCTCTGGCGCTGGGGGAAGCGACGCGAGTGTAGCATGCTCTCACGATGGCGTTCGAATGGTGGCGGAGTTGCAACGGGTGAACGCCCATGGTTTCACATGACTCGTAGAGCTTCCCTAAGAGCGTTAGCGGCGAAGCTAGAAGAGTAGTCCCGGCGCGCTGGGGGGCTAGTTGGCTAGAAAATATTGACGGAAGTTTGGCATACTTTTGCTCGGTTTAAATTCGATTTCTTGAAATTCAACAGGTCGTTAGAGCTCCTGTATTTTTCCCGTGATCTTTGATCTTATTCCCGCTGGCCATCTCAATCTCAGCTCGATCGCGTTCCTATTACTGCCAAAAAGCACTGGCGCCGGCGGTGAACCGTCGACCTGGTCACCGCCGGGAACCTCGTAGAGCTCCTTGCATGCGTAAGAGTGCTCAGAATCGAAGGAGACAGCTTCTCGGATAATTCCTAGAGAAACGTCAACTTTGTATTCTTCGGTGTCAACCTTATCTCGGTTCCTCCAAATATTTCGATAGTAAAACCCCCTCGGGAGAGCTCAGCTGCTCTCAGAACAAAGTTTAGATATTAATGCTGGACGTAAGAATCTGATATTTCAAAATAAATTGTTAAATATTTTTCAAATCTTAGCAAAACCGACCGAAAGTTACCACATTGTCTCTCTTGGCCGGGTCGACCAACTAGCTCCACCCTGCGCCGGAATTCCTCTAGCTCATCGATAACGAAGAGCTCTACGAGGTATGTGGGCGGGATCGGCTGTTGTGGTCATCTTGACAGGTACTGTCGGTTTTCTGCACTTAACTCGAGCCTCAGGAGAGCTACAGAGCTGATATGCACACGTAATCGATTCAGAATCATGAGACGCGTTAGTCTCCAGCATCTAGAGGTCTGAACTCGGTCTGCTACCAGAGCTAGGCCCACATAACTCATGGTATTTCACCGGTTTTTTCGAGATGATGATTCGTTTCTTCACTTAACTCGAGCTTCAGGTGAGCTAGAGAGCTCTTTGGCACAACAATGTGAAGGCTATCATTAGGCGCGATGGTCTGAGGTACCTAGACGCCTGAACTGGGACTGCTATCGGAGCTTGATTCGAAATACTATTCGTACTCTGCGTTTTTTGGAGATGGTGATGGTTTTCTTGAGTTAAATCGAGCTGCAGATGAGCTACAGAGCTGTTCGGCACAGCAATCAGAAGGAAATCGTTAGGCGCGCTAGTTCGAAGTATCTAGACGGCTGAATTCCTGCTATCAGCACTCGGGCTGAACAACTAGTCGTACTCTGCTAATTCCTTGGAGATTGGAATAGGTTTTCTCGAGTTAACTCGCGCTGCAGATGTGCTACAGGGCTGTTCAACACAGCAATCGGAAGGGAATGATCAGGGGCGCTAGTTAAAACTATATAGACGCCTGATCTCGGTCTGCTATCAGCGCTGGGGCGAAATACTATTCGTACTCTGCTAATTCTTTGGAGATGGGGTTGGAATGCGCCCCGCCCGCATTGCACAAGGAAGCTCTACGAGTTCCCGGCGGTAACCTTGCTGCAATTTCACATGTCGTGCTGCATCCTTTTCCTTGTTCCTGCATCCTATTCCGATGCCTATGCCTCAGTGGCTCGGCAGTGTGATGATAAGAGGTGCCTTCTCTAGCTACCCTGTGCTCCGTTTGGGAGTCTTAGGGCTCAGCTGTCACAGCTGTCCGCGCCCTGACTCAAACTCAAAAACCAAGGTTGACGTCGGCTCAAGAGTAACGAGCTCCTGGCTCAAGAGCAACGACGGCTCAAGAGCAACGTCGCTCCAGAAGAGGAGGAGGTCACGATGCGCCACCTTCCCTTTTGCAGTCACCTCTACCTCCCCTTTTCACTTCTTACACCACAGGTATTTTTCTCTCGTCTGCGTCCGACTCCTGCTCTCGTGTGAGTCCGACTCCTGCTCTCGTGTGACTGCGATTGGTCGAGGGAGGCACCGCGCCGTACCCCTTTAATCAGGTTTTGACACGTCACTGTACCAGACAGAGGCCAGGCGAGAAGACGGATCCCATCGACGCTTCTATCGATCCCACTAAATTTTATGATCTTGACAACTACCTCAAAGACAGGGAGGCTGAGGACCCAGCGGTCCAGGCTGCATCCCGCAAAAGGTCCCTTCAGGACGATCAGGATTGGTGTCAACGCTGGGGAGTGCATCTCAGTCAGCTCCACAGAGCGGCATCATATATGACGACGGCTGTGTCGGATGAAGTCATGGGCGACGACCGCAGGGTCAAGCGACGGGCACAAGCGACGGCATTGGAGGCAAAACGAGAGGCATGTGAGAAATCTATGGCCTCGTTTAGCGAGGCGTGCAAAGCGGATGATGTACCCCACTATTTCGGCAAGCTCGGAGATGCCCTGAGCGCCCTGGCCTCCCTCCAGTCCGAGAATATGATTGAGCTCAAGCAGGAAATCACAGAGGTCAAGGATGATACTGGTTCGCTCAGGGCTCACAACGACAAGCAGGATGCTAAACTCGACCGCCTTGAGAAGGAGATCGCCTTCATCCAAGCAGGTCCGTCGGCCTCCACGGCGGCCCCGAGTGCGGGAGGCACGTCATCGGTTGGAGGAGCTGGAGTACAGCGCCAGTGGAATCCATCATATATCGAGCTCCGCGGCTGGGTCACGGATACGTCCAGTGCGATGTCGCGCTCAGAGACACAGATCACGGACCTCGATTGCCAGCATCTTAATCAAAACTTACTTGACCTCCTCGGGGAGGAAGATAGAGCCAAAGTGGATGATGTTGGTACCCTTCGTATCAATGGTAACCAGCCCATGTTTTCATTCTGCCGTATCAAGTTATTTGCTGGTACCGATGGGGATGTATTATGGAACTGTAAACACTTGTGGGATGCGATTATCTAGGATCCTAGTGAACGCACGGATGCCCAACGACGCTCGCAGGAGATCGCACCAGGCAGAACATCCTCACAGATATGGATCGTCGTCCAAAGAAAATCATCATCAAGATCGAGGCTCCAGAATGGAAGGAGGGTCATATTGCCGCCGTGGGGCGTTTCCATGGTATCTGGAGGCAAACGATTCTCACATAATATCCGAACACAAAGTTTGGCATCAGCACTATCTGGACCAAGCCGCCCGACCTCCAGACCCATCGACCCATCGAGCTTGCAGTTTGGAAGGCACCAGAAGCATGCTGGACCATCCACAAGGATGTCTGGGACGCGGTCTTGCCCCGTTACGGTATCCAGACCACAGTCGCCGCTTTCCAGTCCAGCTTGGCGTGAGGGCGCCGCGAGAGCGCGGACAGAGGCAACAAGCCTTTCGGCAGGTTCCATGAATGTTGTCAGGGTTGGTCGCCGTGATGCTAGAGGATTTGCCCTATGCAGACAGCTCCTTCATGAAGGAGTTGCGGTGATTGGCCTCCAGGAGCGCCAGCATTCAATTTTCTCCGATGGGATCAGACGGCTTGGTTGGCTGGGTTTTCGATCCAGCTGTCTCCGAGCAGGGGTTCTGGTACGGGCATCGTGCCAATGCAACATAATTCATACTTGGGTTAACTTAGATAGGATCGCAGGTGTGCTTTTCGGTAACGGTGTTTGCTTCTGCAGTGCTTATTTCAAAGACAGCTCGTATGATGACTCTCCGACGGATATGGAGACAATGTGCCGACAGCTGCGGCAGATACGCCGTGATGCGGTGCAGAGGCTCCCAGGCGCTTGCTTGCTTCTTGTGTGTGACGCCAACGTGGAGCTCACGCCTGACCTTGTGTCGACGCGGGGGGAGCAGATCACGGGGGAGGGACTTATGATGACACGGCAAAGAGGACATTTGAATGATTGAGAGAGCAGACGGTGGAGGGAGGAGATGATGAGGGAGCACTTTGAACACTTCATGGGGGAGGAGGGACTTTGTGCCATCAATACTTTTGCAGAACGGACTCCGACCTACTGGAAGTGGGGAGCCGCCAGCCCTAGCAAAGTGCTAGGTTACGTTTGCATTCTGACGGCCTGGGGGAGAGGAGAGACCGTAGTGAAATGGCTGCGTGACCGAGTCCACAGCCACTACTCTGATCATGCCTTTCTCAAGTTCGAGATTCGACCCCAGGTTCGCGCTCCTCGATATCGACCTCGCTCCCAACCCCGCCCTACCTCCACGGCTCGTCGACCTTTCTCTGACCAGCTCCAACAATTCCAGTTTGCCTCTCTCGCGGATATCGGCATTCCCAACACATCCCCTGCAGACATTGGGTCGTGCTTGTCTGGTCTCGCCGATCCCTATCTTGTGCCGCCAGCAGTCAGCTCCCCGCCTGTCAAACCGGCGGTGTTGGCCGATCTCCAGGCCATGTACCGCAGACTCAAGTCACGCACCGACATGGACCCCCGAGATAAGAGAGCCCAAATGAAAGCCAGTACACAACAAATCAGACCCCACAAACGACAGTACGACAGGGCCCGACTTACTTGGGAGTTTCAGGGAGGAAGGAAGACACAGCGGGTACAGACTACATCGTTGGAGGTGGATGGGGAGGTTACGGAGGATCGGTGGAAGTGGGAGGACGCGCTTCAGATACACGGGGCGACAACCATGTCGTGTGCACAGTCTCGCGCAGAGCAACTCTCTTTGCCACGACGCTTGCGGGAGCAGGCCAATGTGTCAGGTCGGCCAGCGCCGAAGCTCTCTTTTGCCGTTGTGCTCAGAGCGAGAGCCCGCCTTCGCACGGGGAGGTCGTGCGGGCCCGACGGATGTGCAGCCGAGTTGCTGAAATCGCCCACGTGGAGATCTATCCGCCATATCTACACCACATTTCTCTCTATCTATCGTGCATGCTCTCCGACTCCAGATACATGGCGACAGGTTCTCATTACATTGATGCCCAAAGTACCCACGTTACGATCATTGAGTGAGACACGCTCGATGGTCGTTGCCACTAGTCTTGCCAAATGGTACCTCACATCCCTCACTATTACACTGGAGGCGGAGGTGTCTGGAGACCTGCAACGACTGGGACTCTACGGTTTCAGCCCTGGTAGGAGCCCTTGGGATATCGTGGGGCCACTCAAACAGATATGTCAACATGGGAGCGTCTGGGGCAAAAACAACAACGACCAAACTGCTTATGTTGCGCAGGCCGATATTAAAAAAAAGGCTTTCGACAACATTACGATCCAAGTTGTGGCGCGTGCTCTGGAGGCCCTCAAAGTCCACCCTAGGCTCGCGCGTGCTATCCTGGAGCCTCTTGTTGGGACGTCGGGTACATTATGTTTCGAGGGCTTGGAGGCTACTACATCCTGGGACCGCTCCATACGTACGGGGTGCACAGATAGTCCCTTGCTCTTTAATATTGTGGTGCTTGCGATGTGTGCTGACCTACTCAAGTCTTGGGATGACCTCCAGCTAGGATGTCCCGTGACGGACATCTTGGATGTATATATGGACGTGTGCAGGTACTCACATGCCTTGTGGGCGGATAACAGATATCTCGTTGCGACCTCGGCTCAGGATTTACAGTACCTGTTGACATCACTCACCACTTGCTTCAAAGACTGGGGTTTATCATGGAAACCAGACTCTCTCGATTATATGATTGCAGGAGACTCCCCACCGTGCTCCTTTGCGGTGGATATTGCAGGGCCCCCCTTCCCGCTCAAGAGAGTGACGAAGATGCAGGTATTAGGCACGGTGGTGGAATCAGAGTTTGATAATACACATGGAGAGATTCGTCATCGGATCACGATGGCCAGGAGGGCTTTTTTCGCACATGCACCGTATTTTCGTTCTAAATATGTGAGCCCACGGGCTAAGTTCTATAGATATCAACAGAGAGTTCAGAGCGTCATGTCTTACGGCCTCGAGTATTTTTCTTGTTGAGTATTTTTCTTGTTGGGATCCCCCACCTGACAACTCTACCATCCCGCCGTCGACCATATGGATCTCGCTCTCTGGGGACACCCCACTTGACAATTTCTCCGCCTCGCCGTCGACCTGGGCCCAGCACCCCCACTCATTGGTTGTCGCTTTCTCGGCCCCCCCACTCGACCAGTTCTTCTACCGAGGCCGCCCCGCCGCCCGCCCCGCGGTCGACCAGAATGCCCTAGGCATTAATCTGCCCTGCGGGCTCCCTCGCCGTCGTATCTGCCCCGCCTTCCTCTTCTCCTCGCCTTCTTGACCGGCGCCCATCTCCGCTTGGCGACCTCTTCCTTCGTGAGTTCTTGCTCCGCGAAACATGCGTGGCACCTCTGTGTGCCACTTGACTTTTTCGTCCTTCGCGTTGCCAGCCGAGAGCTGGACCCATCTTTGTTGAACGTGGCTTTGCGAGCAACGTATTTCCACTGGCCGCGAGTGGCTCTCTCTGCCGCTGCGCATTCATTGCACTTCAGTGTCGTTGCTGCGACGCTACCCTACACCCGCGAAGAGAAGCCTCCCTCGTCCTCCTGGCGGCCGCACCCGCAGCGCAACCGCGATTCCCCCTTCCTTGTTTGAGCAGCCGCATCCACAGACCGTCGAGATTTCCGTCGCCCTGCGGCCTTCTTCGTGTCCATATTATTCGTTGAATCGCACCTGAGCCTCTGCTTCCCGCGCCGTGCACGTCGCAGTGCTTCCCACTTACGCTCGCGCAGCTTCTGATTAACTTTCGCAGCCATCTTGCACTTGTCGCGCAAGCGCTCCTCGTCGCGTGCGCCGTCGCTCCGAAGGCCAGGGCCAGGGGGGACTTATGTCTCTTGATTTTCAAACAAGGCAGTCAACCGTTTGCTAAACGGTCTGGGGCGTGTACTAAAAACAGCCCTGTCCTGTTCGATTGTTTTCTTGGGTCCGTCAACTGAACGGCTTCGCTTGTCGGGGTGCTTCTTGTCGGGGTGGATTTTTGGCCCTTTATTCAGTCGTGGACGGGGGCGACCTTTGTCCATGAACTATCTTTTCTTTTATGCAGTCTCCAGATACAAGCCGGCAGTTGGTAGACGCGTTTATCGTCCATTCGCATGGCTTTCGACCGCCGTTTCCGTCGTCGCCCTCGCCGGAGAGGGTGGAAATGGCCGTCGGAGTTTTTTCCTTCAGTGGTCTCACCTCCACGCGTGACTCGATCGTGCTTTCCGTCCTCGTTGCAGACCCAGGACTGAACCCGGCCTACACGCCCACGCAAGAGGTTCTTCTTCTCGTTTCGATCAATCTGATCGGTAAGAGTAACAGGCATGCTCTCCGCGATGGGCAAACAGCCGTACTGGACTCCGCTCTCCTTGTCGTGGCGTTGGAGCCATGCCATCTCCTGCAGCGGCAGGTCCGGCCGCTCGTGCAGTGGGTGTGTCCCTCGCAGGTACGTGCACCATGGGCTTCCTGTGCCTCCAGAGTCGCGTGTGCCGACAGAGGTAGCCGAGGCCTTCGACGGAACGTTTTTGGCAATTTCTGACCCTGGTGCCCCAGAGCGAAGAGCTGCGAGGATCGGACGCGACTCCTGCGCGTCCAGGGCGCGGTGGTGGAGCAACTTGCGGCGAAGTTCCACGAGAACCTCATGCAAATATCCTCACCCCTCCCATACTCATCGCTTTCACCCCTTCTCTTACAATGCTCGTCCTCATCTTCGTCCTCCGCCTCCTCCTCCTCCACCTTGTGCTTGACATTGTCCTCGTGGCCAACCTCGTCGTCGTGCGCTTCGTTGTCGTACTCAAATGCGCTCGCGTTGGCACAGAGCGGGCCAGCACGCGGTGGAAAGCACTGACGCCAAGGCTCTCGCGCAAGCCGCGTTGGGATCAGTGCAACCGCAGCAAAACGCGCGCGGACCAGAAGGACCAACATGCGATCCAGTCACTCACGCCAGCCTTCTGGCACACGTCGCGCAGGGCGAGGCAGCGCACGCAGGCGACCGCACGCGCAAAAAGGGCAGCTTGCGGTGGCACGCAGTGCGAATCAAACGCGCGCGTGCAAACAGAGACAGCATGATATGCAAAGTACTCCTGCCGCCCACTACGCGCAAACGGCGCCAAACAACGACTCTGCCGCACCAGGCGCCGGGCGCACGCAAAAGGGCAGCGAGTGACCCGACGCACCGGCACCGACCCGCGCGTGCAAGCCGCGGAGGCCGGCAACCCGACTGCAAGCAGAGGCGGGCGTGCTAGCAGTCTAGCATGCCGCGCGGCCCCCGGGCCCAAGCGCTCGACATCAAAGAAACGACAGGTAGCGCGCCGCAGCCTTCCCTGTGGTCGGCGGCAGAGGCGGCAGCCTTTAGACAATTTCGAGCTAATCATGCAGATGTCCTGGCCCTTTTCCACAAAAGGTCTCCAACACATCGTGCCCCATCGTTGGCAGCACTCGACTTGCAGGAGGTTGCCGAGCCGACTTGACAGCCCCAGAGTCCGGCTGCCTGCGTCAGGCTCCGCCGCCGTGCCAGCGTAGCGACCTCGGAGGCGACGCTTCGGGCTCCGCCCGCAAGAGGCCGTGACGTGTGACACTGCTCGTCTCCATTCCTTAGGGGGCTCTCATGGGGCCTACCTGGGCCTTCTCGGGTCTGTCTTGGGCTCCTGCGGGGCTGTCTTGGGGCCCCCTCGGGACTCTTGGGCCGTCCTGAGGCCCTCTAGGTCAGTCTTTGTGCCGTCTTGGGCCGCTCTTGGGGCGCCTCTCGGCCGTCTGGGGAGCCTCTCGGGGCTGCTTTGGTCCTCTTAGGCAAGATTGGGGCCCTCTCGGGCTGTCCTTGGCCCGTCTTGGGGCCCTGTTGAGGTTGTTCTGGGCCGTCCAGGGGGCTTCTGGTCCACTGATCCAGTTCTTTCAGCTTCTCGTTCGCTCCCAGGCCCTCTCTGGACCAACTTGAGCCGAGAGGCTTCGGATACCTGCAATGCCCAAATAACCATGGAATTCTTGTGCGAGGCCTGTGAGCGCGAGAGTCGTGTCCTTGTGCAGGAATGTGTCTGATCTCCGCCCTCCTCGCCGTGGCCTCTGGCGGCGGCCGGCTTGTCCGGGAAACGATCACAGGTGTTGACGTTGACACCTTATGCGGATGTCCTGTCCTGTCTATCTCCTCCTCCTCGTCGTCCTCCTCCTCCTCCTCCTTCTCCGCCTCCTCTTCCTGATTGTTCTTCCTCATTTCAGAAACCATCACAGCCGCATGCTGGCGTTGTAGCTGGCGTCGGCGTTATCGTTGGTGCAGGCATTGGTGCTGGTGTGGGCACAGGTATTGGTGCCAGCGCTGCTGCTGGTGTAGCCATTGCTGGCGTTGTGACGGCCATGGCTGTTGCTGGCGCTGTAGCTAGTGTCGGTGCTGGCGTAGGCGCAGGTATCGATGCCAGCGCTGATGCTGGCGTAGCTGCTGCTGGCATGGTGGCCGTCGTAGCTTTTGCTAACGTTGCAGCTGGCGTCGGTGCCGGCGTAAGGCGCTGATGCTGGCGTAGCTGCTGCTGGCATGGTGGCCGTCGTAGCCGCTGCTGGCGTTGTAGCTGGCGTCGGTGCCAGGGTAGGCGCAGGTAACGGTGCCAGCGCTGCCGCTGATGCTGGCGTAGCTGCTGCTGGCATGGTGGCCGTCGTATCGAGTGCTGGCTGTGTAGCTGGCGTTGGTGCCGGCGTAGGCGCAGGAATCAGTACCAGCGCTGATGCTGGCGTAGCTGCTGCTGGCGTGGTGGCTGTCGTAGCCGTTGCTGGCGTTGAAGCTGGCGTCCGTGCCAGGGTAGGCGTAGGTATTGGTGCCAGCACTGATGCTGGCGTAGCTGCTGCTGGAGAGGTGGCCGTCATAGCCGCTGCTAGCTTTGTACTTGACGTCGGTGCCGGCGTGGCGCAGGTATCAGTGCCAGCGCTGATGCTGGCGTAGCTCGTCTGGTATGGTGGCTCTTGCAGCCGCCGATGGCGTTGTAGCTGGCGTCGGTGCCCGCGCAGTCGCAGGTATCGGTGCCAGCACTGATGCTGGCGTAGCTGCTGCTGGCATGGTGGCCGTCGTATCCAGTGCTGGCTGTGTAGCTGGCGTTGGTGCCGGCGTAGGCGCAGGCATCGGTGCCAGCGCTGATGCTGGCGTAGCTGCTGCTGGCATGGTGGCCGTCGTAGCCGTTGCTGGCGTTGGATCTGACGTCGGTGCTGACGTAGGCGCTGGTATCGGTGCCAGCGCTGATGCTGGCGTAGCTTCTGCTGGCATGGTGGCTGTTGTAGCCGCTGCTGGCGTTGTAGCTAGCGTCGGTGTCAGCGTAGGCGGAGGTATCGGTGCCAGCGCTAATGCTGGCGTAGCTGCTGCTGGCATGGTGGCTCTCGTAGCCGCTGCTAGCGTTGTAGCGCGCGCCGGTGCCAGCGCAGGCGCAGGTATCCGTGCTACCGCTCATGCTAACGTAGCTGCTTCTGACGTGGTCGCTGTCGTAGCCGTTGCTGGCGTCCTAGTGGCTGGTGTCAGTGCTGGCATATGCGCAGGTATTGGTGCCAACGCTGATTCTTCGATAGCCACGTCTGGCATGGTGGCTCTTGCAGCCGCTGCTGGCGTTGTACCTGGTGCCGATGTAGGCGCAGGTATCGGTGCCAGCGCTGATGCTGGCGTAGCTGCTGCTGCCACGGTGGCTCTCGTAGCCGCTGTTGGCGTAGTAGCTGGCGTCGGTGCCGGCGCAGGCGCAGGTATCGGTGCCAGCGCTGACGCTGGCGTAGATGCTGCTGGCATGGTGGCCGTCGTACCCCGTGCTGGCGTTGAAGCTGGCGTCGGTGCCACGGTAGGCGCAGGTATTGGTGCCCGAGCTGATGCCGGCGTAGCTGCTGCTGGTATGGTTGCTGTCATAGCCGCTGCTGGCGTTGTAGCTGGTGTCGGTGCCTGTGTCGGCGCAGGTATCGGTGCCAGCGCTGATGCTGGCCTAGCTGCTGCTGGCATGGTGGCTGTCGTAGCCGCTGCTGGCGTTGTAGCTGGTGTCTGTGCTGGCGTAGGCGCAATCTGTGCCAGCGCTGATGCTGGCGTAGCTGCTGCTGGCATGGTGACCGTCGTAGTCGCTGCTGGTGTTGTAGCTAGCGTCGGTGTCAGCGCAGGCGCAAGTATCGGTGCCAGCGCTGATGCTGGCGCAGCTGCTGCTGCTGCTGCTGCTGCTGCTGCTGCTGCTGCTGCTGCTGCCGCCACGGTAGCCGTCGTAGCCGTTGCTGGCGCTGTAGCCGGTGTCGGTGCCGATGTATGCGCCGGTATTGGTGCCAGCGCTGATTTTTTGGTGGCTGTCGTAGCCGTTGCTGGCGTTGTAGCTGGCGTCGGTGGCCGCGCAGGCGCAGGTATCGGTGCCAGCGCTGACGCTAACGTAGCCGCTACTGGCGTGGTGGCTGTCGTAATCGCGGCTGGCGTTCTAGTATCTGGCGTCGGTGCCGGCGTAGGCGCAGGTATCAGTACCGGCGCTGTTGCTGGCGTAGCTGCAGGTGACGTGGTGGCTGCCGTAATCATTGCTGTTATTGTAGCTTTCGTCGGTGCTGTCGTAGGCGTGCAGCTGCCGTCGTTGCTGGCGTAGGTGCAGGTATCAGTGCCAGCGCTGACGCTGGCATAGCTGCTGCTGGCATGGTGGCTGCCGTAGCCGTTGTTGGCTTCGTAGTCGGCGTCGGTGCCAGGGTAGGCGCAGGTATCGGTGCCAGCGCTGATTCTGGCGTAGCTGCTGCTGGCATGGTGACCGTCGTAGTCGCTGCTGGCGTTGTGGCTGGCGTCGATGTAGGCGCAGGTGTCGGTGCCAGCGCGATGTTGGAGGGTGCGGACCTGGGGGTGGTTGGGGTCGGTGCCGGGCCAGGAATTGTCGGGGGGGTCCCAAGGACACAGGTCCCAGGACGGTGGTAGGGTCGGACCAGGAAGGAGGTCGGGGTCGGTTTCGGGCCAGGAGTGGTCGTGTCGGGGGTCCCGGGAAGAACAATAGAGATCCCATGACCGGGTCGGACCAGGTGGGATGCCGGTTTCGGTTCGGGGCCAGGAGTAGTCGGGTGGGGAGTGCCAAGAACGGAGGTCCCAGGACGGTGGAACGGGGGCGCGATAAGGCCGTGCACGAATATGTGCATCTGTGCCAGACGCCCTTGGCATCCATACGAGAGAGCAGAGCATTCGTGCCCGCCCCTGGGTCCCACACTGGGTCTGAGGGAACAGGAAAAGGTGGGACATTAGGCACGCTTGGCAAGCGCCCTCTCGTTTTCCTTCGTCAGGCCCTGCTGCAGATCACACTCATTCCCTTTTCAGGTCGTATATTCTTCAAGCCCTTTATCAGACCCGACCAGAATACCCTCTCGGCTGGTGCGTATTGACGTATGCGCGAGGCTCCATGTGAGCAGAAGTAGATGGGCGACTCCTGTTATGAACACGCGCTGAGGCAAAGGTCTAAAGCCCGATGCTTCCTAAAGATCCCCCAGGCCGTCTCGCAGACAGAGGTCTGCTTCGGTATAGCGTTGTGCAGTCGACAGCGCTTTCCAGATTTCTGCTCATCGCGCTCCCTCTGTTTTTGGGTAACCGCCGATTCGTGGCACCATTTTAATTCTGTGAGTCTGAGAGGTCGGATAAGCCTAGGGGAGAGACGCGCGTCCACAGGCGCGCCAAAGGTGGATTGCAGTCGCGGTGGCCACTACCGCTGCCACCTCCGCACCACATATATATATATATATATATATATATATACATTTATACAGTTATATATACATGTATATATTTTTATATATATATATATGTATTCCCTTTTCTATATTTTTACAATCCGGGGGGGTGGGACCCCCCCCCCGGAAAATCGGACCCCCGGGATCTGGCGCTTTTGGGGCCTCCTGGACGCCTTGCAATGGGTCCCCCGGGCCTTCAGGGCCTCCTGGACGCCCCTGCCGGGCCTTGCCAGCGGGCCCAAAGCGGTCAGGAGGGCGGCCAAACGGCCCCGCGAGAGCCCCACGCGGCCCCAGACAGCCCCAAGACGCCCGAAGACGACCCAAAGAAGACCCCCAAGAGGTCCTCCAAGTGCAAAAAACAACACTTTCCTTTAGTTTTTTATTGAATTTTTGGACATTCGGTTCTTCGGTATTCCGTGCGTCCGAGTCCGCCGAAGAGGCCCCAAAAATCCTCCCACAACGGTGTCAAAGGGCTTCCAGACAGTCCAAAAGAGCTCCAATATGGTCCAACAGGGCCGCAAGATGGCCCCAAGAGAGCCCCGCTGACAGCCCCAGATGGCCCCAAGACGCCTCCCGAAGCACTCCAAATCGTGACCCGGTCGTTCAGGGAGACCGTGGTTGGTAGCAAGGTGGCCGCAAGAAGCCCCCAGAGGCCCCCAAAAGGCGCCCAGGAGGCCCCCAGAGGTCCCCAAAAAGCTTTTGAGAGGGGCCCAAGAACACCTCCAAAGAGGAGCCCCTGCAATAAAAACTGGGGATGAGGACTAGGAGTGGCTCGCAGACAAGGAAGATTACGAGTAAGAGGAGAGGAAGTATAAGGATAATACATCACATTACTATAACGACGATGGCGCAAACGGCAACAATGAATCATCGCTATATTTGGTTATCCTGCATGCCGAGCTTTAAGAACCAAGGTGCATGGCGCGAAGCGCCAATGCAGTCTTGTATATATATATATATATATATCGAGAGAAGCAGGCTAAGGTTTTGACTTGGTGAGAGTGCGTTGTGGAACCATACATTTCGACTGCTGTCATCTGGCGCGTTCGCGCATGGTGCAGTGATGTCAGCTCGTGATCAACAAATGCAGCCCCCCGCGGGCCTGATGAATAGACCCTGCGGGGCGCGATATTTTTTTTGTCATGGCGCGCGCCAAGGGGGGGGCAGAAGGAGAGAGGAGAGGCCAATGGCGACCGACGGCGACCTCCAGGTCCAGGGCCCGCTTCCTTCAGGGCACGTTTTCGCCGTGGCGAATGAAGCTCTGGCTGGGGCGACGAAGAGAGCGGGCGGTGGAGGCGGGCGGAGGCAGGGCGGGGGACGGCGGCGACGACGACGGCAACGGCGAGGGCGACGACAGGGAAACCAACGACGACGACCACGTTGACGGCGGCGGCGGCGGCGGTGGCGACGACGACCACGATAGAGGGGGGGAGGAGGACTGCCCGCCATGGTCGGGTCGGACGAAAGGGTGGGGGAAAAAGGTGGAAGTGCGAAACCATGCCTTTCCGCAGCTGGTTGCGGTTGCCCCAGCGAAGGGCCAGTCCTCGACGCATGGCCGCCTTCGGCGGCAGGGGGTGCTTGGAAAATCAACGACGTGAGCTGCTGGGCAAATCCTCACTTTGCCACGCCCCCCTTTCGTCCAGCCCGCCGTGCCCGCAGGCCCGCATCGGTTCGACAGAAAAGAGCGGCGCCCTGGCTCACCGTTGTCTCCCTCCCCCCCTCCCTCCCCCAGTCTGTGCTGTCTGTCGCGTTGTCGCTGGCGGCTGGGCGGCGGCGCTAAGCCTTGGGCGTTGGCGCTAATCACCGGCGCCGCCGCCGTTGATTTTCAATTTGGCGCGCGCCGCTCTGCGATTCGCCCGAGCAGGGGACAGTTTTTTTTTTTTTTTTTTTGGGGGGGGGTGTTTTTTGTTTCTTTGTCTTTTTCCTTCTTTTTCCTATTCTTCTTTTCGCGGCCGCCGCGGATATGTTAATCACGAGCTGGCATTGCACATCTTTAAATTCAATCAACATCGCAACATCCTAGTCATGTGGTGGCAAAGAGCGCCAAATATACGGGCGCGAGTGACAAACTGACGTTCGGTTTTCCCGCTCTGCGTTAACACGCGTGGATCAACACGTGAACAAAGTTGCGGGGAGCTTGTCTCATCGTCTCCTGTGCCTTTTTTGTGTCCGTCCATGGCATGATCCCATTGCGCCCAACGCACGTGATTGTGCCCCGACTTCCATTTCGCAGTTGCTATCACCATCGTTTTTTTGGGTTGTTTTTTTTTGTGATATGTGTATATATATATATATATTAATTTTGTTCTCTCTCTCTCTCTGTCGTTCTTTTTTTGATTTTGATTTTTCTTCATAATATTTCTTTTTTTGGTGTGTGGAATATGAAGACATATAACGCATTATTCAAATTATGATACATTATATATCTTTCATTTCATGACTCTTATTGCCGTGCTTAATTACTGTTCCACTTGAGATGGCTGCCAATTGTCATTGCTACCGTCGCCGACAGCGAGTCAACATAATCGTTCGCGTTTGGCTCAGCGTTTGACTGGGCAATGCGCGCGCGCCACTGCACGTAGACGCATTGGCTCGAAGGGCCAGGGATCTCAGCAAAGAAGCAACGAATTCATGATGGGGTCATGGCGAGGAGTCGGGCAGAAATTTCAAGGATGTGTCATAGCAGTGAACGCTGTCCTCTCACTGCCTTGCCATGTGCTGCGAGACTTTTCAGGTATCCTTCGTCGAATTCCCCACGCAGTTCATCACATACGTACGCGCGCGAATCTACGCATGCTTTCTCTTCCGGCGCGCCGATGGGTGCAATGGACGGTTCACCAATTACAGACAAGGCACGCTCGAAGAAACATGGGCAGTTTTTGTAGGAACGCGAGCTAAGCAGAGGACCCCAAGATGGACCGGAGGTAGCAGGCGGCTTGCCGCAGAGATCAGGCGCGTGCAGGAAATTGGGGCGTCGGGAGCAAAACGAAAACGCCAGACCGAGTAGGGAGAACGCGAACGTACGCACAAATGCACCTCCTCCTCTCGCTGCCACCCTGGAGAGGGGAGGCCATGAGCAGGCCCTCGTGATTCGACACTGGACCGGCAAAGCCGATCTCTCGGCCTGCTCTGCGGCTGCAGCGGGGGGGCTGGCAGACCTGGCCCAAACCATGAGGAAGATGGGAGGGGAGTGGGGATGGGAGGAGAGGGGATGGGAAGGGATGTGTTGTGAGGGAGGGGGAGGGGCGGGAGAGAGGGAAAGGGAGTGGATGGCAGGGGGAGTGGTGCTCTCTCCGAGCGATCGCGCAGTCCAGCATCTCTCACTCTCTCCTTTTTCCTTGTTTTGTTTTTCTGTTCCCCCCCTGTCTCGCTCTCTCTCTCTCTCTCTCTCTCTCTGTCTCTCTCTCTCTCTCTCTCTCGCTTTGGGCGTTGTCCCGAGGTGCCCCCCGAGCCCAGGCCCCGGACCCAGCCCCCCAGCTTCAGCCCCGGCGCGCCCTGGACGGGCCCCCTCCCAGCCCCCACCAACAGGGCCCCCCGTCCAGCGGCCGCCCCGCCCTGGCGGCCCGCCCCCCTTGCAGAAGAAGAAGAGCAAGTGCCCTGAGCATGGAGCTTCCTGGCGCTCCGCGCTGCGGCTCCCTTGGGCGGCGGGCCTCCCAAACCCGCCCCTGGGCTTCCCCGCTCCAGGGCGCAACGTCCCCGCGCGCGCCCCGCCGAGAGCGGGCCCTCTGGGCGCTGCGGCATCCCTGGTCCATCGACAAACACGCCATGACACAAACTTTGAGCGCTCCGCGGGGCCTTCTTGGATCCGCGCCTGGGTCCCCCCCAGTAGCGGCGCCTCCGGCGCCGCCCTTGCCGGGCTCCGCTCTCCAATGTCTCGTCGGCCGACACAAAAGTCAGCTGGACCTTGGCTCATCATCGATCACTGGGACAATCACGCCAGCGGCGCGCGGACGAGTCCCACTTCCCACCGTGTCCTACAGCAGTTGGTTCATTCGCCACGGCCGTGCTTCCGCTCGCGCATGAGTTTCAGGGCCCGCCCAGCCATGTTTCTTTGGCTGTGTGTGTGTGTGGGTGTGTGTCGGTGTGTGTGTGTGTGTGTCGGTGCCGTGCCACTTTCCACGCCAAAGATGGTTATGGCTGCCGGCGGCTGCGAGGACCTAAGTGGCCTCCGAGTGCTCGGCCGGGCGTAGACACGCGCGCTTCGCTGTTTTCTGACTGCGCCCTGTCGCCGCGCGCAGGGCCGCGGCGCTGACAGAGTGCGTGTCGCCCCAGGGCCAGGCTTGCTCGGTCTCCCAAGAGGGCCCAAGATTACCCTCGTTGTCCCTCGATGGATTCAGGCTGGGCCGCCAGATGCGTCAAACCTCGGCGTTCTCCTCCTCCTCCTCCTCCTCCTTCTCCTCCTCCTCCTCCTCCTCCTCCTCCTCCTCCTCCTCCTCCCTCTCTTCCCCGTCCTCCACCGAACAGCCGAGACGTGGCCGCCGCTTGTGCTGCCGCAGGCCGAGCCCGGGCGGCCGCGCTTCGGCCGCCACTCGACCGCCAAGAGGCCTCGGGCCGCCGCCGACGCCGCGGGCGAAGCGCAGCGGCAGTCCGCGCCGCCGCGAGGGCCCCCGGGGGGGCCGCGCGCGGGGCCTCGCTGGCGGGGGGGCCCCGATGGCGGGGGGCCCCGCTGGCGGGGGGCTTCGCTGGCGGGGGCTCCGCTAGCAGAGGGCCCCAGTGGCGGGGGGGGGTGTCCGCGCGCGGGCCCCACCTGGCGGGCACGGGAGGCCACAGGAGAGGCCCTGGGAGGCCACGGGAGGCTCCGGGAGGCCCCGTGGGTTTCCAGAAGGGCACCAGGAGCCCCCAGGGAGCTCCAGGAGGCCCCGAGGCCCCCGAAGGCCCCAGGAGAGGCCACATGAGTGGCTACTCCAGTCCCATGCGTCTTACGTATGCTCCTAGAAGTTCGGCCTCTTCGTCTTGTTTTCGTCATGCAGATGATGTAATATTACCGTTTCGCTGTTTGTGGCCATGTAGATAGGCCATCAACCCGATGAGGCACAAACAAAACAAATCGGCCTCTCCTGGGGCACGAGTCCTTTGTGTTTTACTTACGTTTCTATAGATTGCCCTTCTCCTGCGGCTCCAAGCCTATGTGTTTTCCGTGTGTTCCTGTCCGTTGGGCCCGCCCTGGGGCCCGAATCCTTCGTGTTTTACGTGTGTTTCTATCGATTGCCCCTCTCCTGTGGCTCCAATCCTAAGTGTTTTTAGGGATGTTGCTCTCGATTGGGCCTCTCCTGGGGCATGAATCTTTCCCAGGAGGCTCCAGGAGATTCCAGGAGGCCACACCAGGCTTCAGGAGGCTTCAGGAGGCTCCAGGAGGCTTCATGACGCCACAGGAACGCCCAAGACACACCAGGATGCCCCAAGAGGCACCAGGAGGCCCCAGGCTCATGCGCATAGATCCACTCGTACTACTGAGATTCATTCACACTCCAACCCATTCACAGTTAGACCTAGTCTATCAATACTCAGCAATTTTTTGTTAGAAGTCTCTTGCGCATAGACAGTCACGGCGGAGAGGTCCATGCAAACAGATGCACATGTGGGTTTTTCCACGCAGTGAATAATTACTCCGACCGCGCCGACTCCTCACACTTGCCTCCTCTTTCTCGCTATCAGTGACCCTCAGGGCCACTACCCAGGTTATGTTATGCTGTCGACGGTGATGGCCATGGCGATGATGATGAGGACAAGGATGGTGATGCTGCTGATGATGACGATGATGAGGATGGTGATGATGATGATGATGATGATGATGATGATGATGGTGGTGATTGTGACAATGACGGTGATGCTGATGCTGATGCTGATGATGATGATGATGCTGATGCTGATGCTGATGCTGATGCTGATGACGATGATGACGATGATGACGATGAGGATGATGATCAGGATTATGATGATAATGATGATGCTGGTGATGATTATGATGATGATGATGATGATGATGATGATGATGATGATGCGGATGCTGATGCTGATGCTGATGACGATAAATGACTATGATGACGATGAGGATGAGGATGAGGATGATGATGATGATGATGATGTTGATTATGATGATGCTGATGATGATATGATATGCTATGATGTGATATGATATGATACGATATGATATGATATGATATGACATGATATGATGTGATAAGCTATGGTATGCTATGATGATGATTAATTTGATGAATTTGATGATGATGATTATGATGAATATGATGATGATGCTGATGATGATGATGCTGATTATGCTTATGATTATGCTGATGACGATGATGATGATGATTATGATGATGCTGCTGATGATGATGATGAGGATGAGGATGAGGATGAGGATGAGGATGATGATGATTATGATGATGATGATGATGATGATGATGCTGATGATGATGATGATGATGATGATGATGACGATGATGATGATGATGATGATGATGATGATGATGATGATGATGATGATGATGATGATGATGATGATGATGATGATGATGATGATGATGATGATGATGATGATGATGATGATGATGATGATGATGATGATGATGATGATGATGATGATGATGATGATGAGGATGATGATGATGATGATGATGATGATGATGATGATGATGATGATGATGACGACGGAGGAGCAGTTTTTGAGTATGTCTCAGGCGAGGCGCTGGTTTCAGCCCCCCCAAGGGGGGCCGGCAGGACACGTCTCACTTCTCCGTTTGCGCTCAGACTGTGTGGATGTCTAATGCGGATTGCCTGGTTGGTTGTCCACCATCTTTTACTTTCAGAGCAGATTCTGAGGATGTCTCAGGCGAGGCGGTGGTTTCAGCACCCCATAGGGGGGCCGGCAGGGGTATCTCACTCTTCCGTTCGCGCCCAGATTTCGGGGACTTCTCAGGCGAGGCGCTTGTTTTCGCACCCCAGATGGCCCCGATTGCCAGGATGTCTCGAGCGATTTGCCTGTTTTGATGGCCAGACTTGCTTGCGTTCAGAGTAGATTTTGAAGAGGTCTCTGGCGGGGCCGCGAGGGAGTATTACACTTCTCCGTTCGCGCCCAGATTGGGAATGTCCCGAGCGTTTTGCTTCTTTACCAACCCAACATTCTTTTTGCTTTCGTAGCAGATTTTGAGGATCTCTCGGGCGAAACGCTGGTTTTCGCACCCCAGGCGGCCTGGATTGCGAGGTTGTCTCGAGCGGTTTGCTTGCTTCAGTGACCAGATTCGTCTGCGTTCAGATCGAATCCTTTTTTGGTTTTATGTATGCCTCTATCAATTGCCCTTCCTCTGTGGCCCCATTGCTGTGTTTTATTGATGTTCCTATGAATAGGGCCTTCCCTGGGGCACGAATCTTTTGTGCTTTACGTGTGTTCTCATAGATTGCCCTTCTCCTGTGGCTCCTTTCCTGGGTTGTTTACGTGTATTCCTAAAGATCGGGCCTCTCTTGGGGACGAATCCCCCCAGGAGGCACGAGGAGTTTCCAGGAGGCTCTCGGAGGCACAAGGAGGCACGATGAGGCCCTAGGAGGCCACGGAAGGCACCAGGAGGCCCCGAGAGTTTCCAGGAGGCCCCAGGACGCCTCAGGACACCCCCAGGATGCTCCAGGAGGTTACAGGAGGCCCCAGGAGGTTTTCAGAGGCTCCAGGAAGCCCCAGGAGGCCCCAAGAGACCGCAGGAGTGTCTCCAACCCAATGTGAATTACCTATACTACTATAGATGTGCTTCCCCTGGGGTGCGAATCCTTGTTATTTTACATATATTCCTACATATTGCCTTTCGCCTGTGGCCTCAAACCCAACCCATGGGTTTTCCGTAAGTTGCTATATATTGTGCTTCCCTTGCGACACGAATCCTATGTGTGTTCACGTGTGCTTCTATAGATAGCCCCTCTCCTGAGGCTCATTTCTTATATATTCCCCAATCAGAGCTTGCCTCTGTAGGGGTCCTGATTTATTGGTTAGGTGAGGTTTGCCACCGATTTCCGCGGCCCGCCTGGTTGCCTGGGTGCCCGGGTGCCCGGGTGCCCAGGTGCCCGGGTGCCCGAGTGCCCCGGCCTATAGCCCCGTAGCCCTGTAGCCTATAGCCCTATAGCCCTATAGCCCCATAGCCCGATAGGCCTATAACCTTATAGCCTAATAGCCCAATAGCTCTGTAGCCCTGTATCCCTATATCCCTATAGCCCTATAACCTTAGAGCCATATAGCCCTATAGCCCTATAGCCCCATAGCCCTATCGTCCTATAGCTATATATATGTGTATATATATACACAAGTGGCACGCGTGTGCCCAGGCTCATACAAAAAACTGAAGGGGCGTTTGAAGCAGGAGTGAAATGCAACATCGAAGTCGCACTCGAGCGCAAGTGGGGTTGCCACACCTTGCGATGTGTGTACCAGGGCCCCCAGGAAGCCTTAGGAGGCCCGACTTGGATACCAGAAGAGGCTCCAGGAGGCCCCAGGATTGTGAGTGTTGTGCGTGTGTGTGTGTGTGTGTGTTGTGATGTATGCTTCGTGTGGTGCGTGCTTTTTGTGTGTTGTAGGTGTTGTGTGTGTGTGTGTGTGTGTGTGTGTGTTATGTTTGTCTAGCGTGTGATGTGTTGGGCGTGATTTGTGTCTCTGTGTGCATGTAGTTCTGAAGCCCCAGGAGGCCCCAGGAGGCCCCAGGCGGCCTCAGGAGGCCCCAGGAGACCCCAGGAGGCTTCAGGAGGCCCCAAGAGGCTCCAGGAGGCCGCAGGAGGCCCCAGGAGGCCCCAGGAGGTTTCAGGACACCCCCAGGAGGCTCCGAGGCGGGGTCTGGGGTGCCAGAAGGTTCAGAAGGCCCAGGAGGCCCCAGGAGGTTCCAGGAGGCCCCCAGGAGGCTCCGAGGCGGGGTCTGGGGCTCGATTTTGGAAGGATTTTTCAAGCGAAACCGCCATTCACTGAGAATCGGGGTCACAATTTTTGAAATTACCATGTGTTTTTGAAGGTTTTATGTTAAAATGTTGAATTTCCCATGTGTTTTTGGACCCTGACGTCGCGATCTGCGTGATGGGTGCCACCGATTTTCAGAATTTCGAGGATGTCCCGAGCGAAACGCCCAGAACAATCGCGGACGCGTGCGCACTAATCGCCTCTGAGCTCTACTCCCTCGGAGAGGTGCGTATGAGAATATATATCCCTATAGCCCTATAGCCCCATAGCCCTATATCCCTATAGCCCCCTAGGACCCTATAGCCCTATAGCCCCATAGCCCTATAGACTCTGAGCCCTTATGGCCCTATAGCCCTATAGTCCCATATCCCCATCGCCCCATAGCCCCATAGCCCTATAGCCCTACAGCCCTATAGCCCTATGGCCCTATAGCCCTATAGCCCTATAGCCCTATAGACCTATAGCTCTATAGCCCTACAGCATTATAGTTGCACAGCCCTGTAGCCCTACAGCCCCACAGCCCTACAGCCCCATCACCCTATAGCCCAATAGCCCCATAGCCCTAAACAGATGTTGATTGGTTTTTGTCTTGTATCATATACAGTTTTCATATATATATGTGCACATAAAGTCTGTTCCTATAGATCGGGGCTCTCCTCTCCGTGGCGTGACTGTCTGTATCACGGTGCAGCCAGTGCGTGAGACCGTCTGGGCCAGCCAACGAAGCGCAAGGGTTTCGCACGGCGTTTGCATGAACACCCCTATTCATTGCTTCATCATGGAGGGAGGGATCGCGTAGCCATTTCGACCCACTTACGCCGAGTTACGCTCAGGCCACTGACGTGCAAATACACCCATCCTGAGCCTAGACATACGCAGACTCATGCGCATAGACTCACTCCTACTACTGAGACTCACTCACACTCCAACTCATTCACAGTTAGATTCGCTTCCAGTCTGTCAACATTCGAGACCGTTCATATTCTGAAACTCTTGCGCCTAGACTCACGGCGGACAGGCCCATGCAACTAGATGCAAATATGGGGAGCTCCACGCCGTGAGTAGTTTATTGTTTGTAATGCTTTTGTGTATGGAAGCGCGTTTTCCCAGTGACCTATCGAGGAACTGCTCCTAGGTGAGATGATGCGAGAAGGGACGTGGAGGAATATGAACGGCAGCGATATGGGGACAACGAAGGAATCCCCCCAACAGGCAAACGTGGACCTTGCCGGAAGTTTGTCGAAGCCTCACGGAACCGTCTCTGAGCTTTTTCGGGCTCTTCAGGACCCTCAGAGGTCTCATGGGGCCATTTTGTCAGTCTTTTGGGGTTCCTTGGGCTATTCTGGAGGCTGCCGGCCAGTCCCAGTCGACAATCGGGAGTGACGCACGCCCTGTGCCGGGACTGCCCTCGTGGAGTCTCTCAGCCCTCTTCGGGCCCTCGTCTGGCAATCTCTGGACCATCGTGGGGATTCGGAGGTCCATCGTTGGCCGACAATCCGAGGAGGCGAAAATCATTTGTTTTTTGTTGGTGTGCCTCTGGTTTTGGCTCGGAGGCCACCCTGAAACCATCTTGGGGCCTCGTGGAGCCACACTGGAGGCCATCTTGGGTCAATTTGAGCCATGCTTCGCCATTTTGCAGGGAATCATTGTCTAATTGGGGCCATTTTGGAATCATTCTGGGCCATGCTGGACGGTCTAACCCCTTGCCCCCGTGATCAGGGCGTTCAGAGCTTCGTTGGGGCGGTCTGACGAGTGGCGGCCCTTCCCAAGAAGGAAGGATGGGCTGCCGTGGGCGTTGCAGCCATCCAGACTTGTAGGTTCAGCGCAAGCCAGAACTGTGGGTGTGTGATGCTTTGGCAGTGGCGCGACGACCTCAGGGGATTCTCGCCCTTGTCGGAGAGCCAGATGCTCATCGCAAGCGCCGACCCCGAGTTTCATAATTCTGTCTTGCCAACATGCGGTTTCATAATTCGTCTCCGCTTTCCCTAGTTTGTCTGCCTTCTCCAACGGCGGCGTTCTTGTCGTCCTCTGTTGCGCATGATTGAGGGTTCTTGGGTTCGCTTGATGGGATTTCCAGCAGGGCAGTGAACAGCCGCAGTGTCCAGATCGCACGACAGACTGAGGGGTGCATGCAGCACAGGCTATGAGCTGGCAGCTTCGAGGCGATCTCCACAGGTGGGACAGGCAGGCTGTCAACAGGATGGGGCAACGCGGGATGATCGGGCTGGGGATCTGCTCCCAAGAGGCTCCATCATAGATGCCTTGTTTGAGATGCGTGAGGCTGGTACAAGCAAAAAGGGCCTTCACGACCCCCTGGGGGTCCTGGGAGTCTTTATCAGGCGGATAGACGGTTCTGCTCCTTCTGGGGGCGTATTCACGGATCTCTGCGAGGTTCGGAGTTCTGCGAATCCCGACCTTGATTTCTTTCTTGTGTAGACTTGAGTTAGGAGAGGCTATGTGGATCGAGAGGTGTCAAATTCGAGCTCTGCCAAGGGGAGAGTCGGTCATCCTACATTCGTCAAGCAACAGGACGCTGGTAGTCATCCCACTGTTTAGATGCATACTTGGCCCGAGGACTCCTACTATTACTTCAGAGGCATGGTTTTCTCGTCGATGTTCCTCACGATGTCAGGCCGCTGGGCGATTGTTGCCGTGGCTTCGGGAGGAGTGCACTGCGGCGAGCGGAAATGCCGAAAGGGACAGTCCGAGACATCACCAGTAGCAGCTTAAGAACCTACCTCAGAGAGAGAGAGAGAGAGAGATCCATGTAGGGTGTGACATGTGTGTGTGTGTGTGTGTGATGTGTGATGTGTGATGTGTGGTGTGTGCTGTGTGCTGTGTGATGTGTGATGTGTGATGTGTGATGTGTGAGGTGTGTGTGTGTGTGTGTGTGCGTGTGTGCGTGTGTGTTGTGTGTGTGTGTGTGTGTGTGTGTGTGTGTGTGTGTGTGTGTGTGTGTGTGTGAGAGGTGTGAGGTGTGTGTGTGTGTGTGTGTGTGTATGTGATGTGTGATGTGTGTGCGTGTGCGTGTGTGTGTGATGTGTGATGTGTGATGTGTGGTGTGTGCTGTGTGCTGTGTGATGTGTGATGTGTGATGTGTGAGGTGTGTGTGTGTGTGTGTGTGCGTGTGTGCCTGTGTGATGTGTGTGTGTGTGTGTGTGAGAGAGGTGTGAGGTGTGTGTGTGTGTGTGTGTGTGTGTGTGAGGTGTGAGGTGTGAGGTGTGAGTGTGTGTGTGTGTGTGTGTGATGTGTGTGTGTGTGTGTGTGTGTGTGTGTGCGTGCGTGTGCGTGTGTGTGTGCGTGTGTGTGTGTGTGTGTGTGTGTGCCCGCGGCTGCAGTCTCATCTGGCCGATGGATCGCCATAGACGGCCTCACGGACAGAATCGTCGGCCGCGGGCCTCCGCGCGCGGTGCGCTCGGCTTCCTCCCCTTCGCCCACCATTGGCCCTTCGGCGGACATACCGGGCCCCCGATGTCATGATTCTTTCACGACGTCGACCCCCAGTGGTCTCGCCCCAGTCCCCAGGACAGATTCTCCACCCCGAGCCGTTTTTTGACGGTCGCGAGGCCCGGCGAGGGCCCCCAGAGGCCGAACATAGCGAACCACCTCGCGTCGTGATTTTTTCCTGACCCGAGGGGCTCTGGGAATCGGGCGCCCCCTTTGCCCCCCAGCCAGCGATCCAATTCGATGCGATTCGATTCGCTGGCTGGGGCCGCGATTCCGACTCGATTCTTTGGGCTCAGTTCACTGGCATCGGCTGGGACCAATCGGAGACGGGCTCGGCGATTCGATGCCGGCTCGATTCGGGACGGTTCGCCGTCGATGCGATCCGTTTCCTATCCGATCCGATTTCGCGGTTCGGCTTGGCTCAGTCGTGCCAGCCCCCCGAGTGCCGCAGCCAGCGTCGGTTCGCGGGCGACCGCCTCCGCCTTGGCGCCCCGCTGAGCCTCGGCTCCTCTCGTTTGCCGTCTCTGCTGGGCCGCCCGTCTCCCGCCTTACGGCCTCTGTCCTTGACGACGCGCTGCCTCCGCCTGGCGGCGGCCCGTCTTCTCCCCCAGTTATGCGGACAATATTCATATCCATATCCCCTGCGTTTTGGACTTCCTGGGATAGGGCGCCAAAAGTTCGAGGCGCAGTGGATATGGACAAAAATCTACCGTTCAGGAGTCAGATGGGTATCCATATCCACTGCGCCTCTGGTTTCTGGGGAGGGGGACCCAGAACTCCAAGACGCAGTGGACATGGATACAAACCTTGCCCGCACGGACACGCTCGCGTCGTGACAAAAATAAGGACGTGAGGTTTTCCATCGTTCTGGGCATCTGGGGCCCTTACGGGGTCCCGGGGCCGTCAGATCATGCTTCAAGATGAAGCACCGGCCCCAGGGGAAAGGGAAAGGGGCGGGACATCCAGGGACCCCGTGCCGAAAAAATCAGGACGTCGACTGTCTGGGGCCGCCACCTCTCCGTCGCCGCCCCGCACACGCTCGCTGGGCGCCTCGGCGGGACCTGCACCTGCCCGCCGATTCGCTGCTCGGCCACAGTGGGGCAGCTTTTCTGGCGCCCCGCCCCCGCCGGCCGCCTCCGTTGCTGGCGTCCGAACCCGCCGTGGCGCCTCGCTGCCTCGGCTCCTCTCTCGCCCGCTGCCCCCGCTGGGCCTTCCCGCCCTGTGCCTCACGGCCTCGTCCGTTACGGCACGCCGCCCCAGCCCTGCAGCAGCCCGTTCGGCCGCCACCTCGGCCTCCGCGCGCCCGTTAGGCGCCTCGCTGGTCCCCGCGGCGGCCAGGGCCGCGCTTCTCGAGAGGGGTGTGCCGAAATGAAGCCTCGGTGGAGCTCCGTGTGGGGGCCAGGGCCACGATCCTCCAGAGGGGTGTGCCGAAATGAGGGTTTGGTGGAGCTTCCCGTGGGGGCCAGGGCCACGATCCTCGAGAGGGGTGTGCCGAAATGAAGCCTCGGTGGAGCTCCGTGTGGGGCCAGGGCCATGATCCTCGAGAGAGGTGTGCCAAAATGAAGCTTCGGTGGTGCTCCCTGTGGGGGCCAGGGCCACGATCCTCGAAATGGGCTGTGCCGAAATGAGGGTTCGGTGGAGCTCCCTGTGGTGCCTGGGCCACAATCCTCGAGAGGGGTGTTCCGAAAGGAAGCTTCGGTGGAGCTCCCTGTGGGGCCAGGGCCACGATCCTAGAAAGGGGTGTGCCGAAATGAAGCTTCGGTGGGGCTCCCCGTGGGGGCCAGGGCCACCATCTTCGAGAGGGGTGTGCCGAAATGAGGGTTCGGTGGAGCTCCCTGTGGTGCCAGGGCTACGATCCTCGAGAGGGGTGTGCCGAAATGAGGGTTCGGTGGAGCTCCTTGTGGGGCCAGGGCCACGATCCTCGAGAGGGGTGTGCCGAAATGAAGTTTCGTTGGAGCTCCCTGTTGGGCCAGGGCCACGATCCTCGAGAGGGGTGTGCCGAAATGAAGCCTCGGTGGAGCTCCGTGTGGAGGCCAGGGCCACGATCCTCGAGAGGGGTGTGCCGATCTTCGGTGTGCCGAATCATTACTACTAATACTACCATTCGTATTATTACCACCACCACGATTCATACTATTACGACGACTACTCGACGATTACTACTACTGCTACTAATGCTACTACTAATTCCCTTATTACTACTGCCATTACTACCACAACCATTCCTTTTGGTACTACTTGTGCTGCTTGTGCTACTATCTACTGCTACTACTGCTACTGCTGCTACTACTGCTACTACTACTACTACTACTGCTACTACTACTACTACTACTACTACTACTATTTTTTATTACTACTACTATTACTATTATTACACATACTACTAGTTGTGCTACGACGACTACTACTATTACTTCTTATACTACTACTTCTACTAATTCTACGGCTACGAATGTTATGGCTACTACTGCCACTACTGCTACTACTGCTACTGCTAGTGCGACTACTGATGCTGCTACTGCTACTGCTACTATTACTACTATTACCACCGCTACTACCACTACTGTTATTCCTACCAACGATATTAATACCACCGCCACCACTACCATCACCACCAACACCACCACCACTACTACTACTACTACTGCTACGACGACTCCTACTACTATTACTGACTACTACTACTATTACTACGACTGCTACGACTACGATTATTACTACTACTACCACTGCTACTACTACTACTCTTCCTACTACTACTGCTACTGCTGCTGCTATTATTGCAATTACTATTACTATCACTACTACTACTAGTAGTAGTACTACTACTACTACTGCTATGACTATTGATATTAATAGTAGTATTAGTATCTCTATCACTATTACTATTATTATTACTATTACTACTACTATTAATATTACTATTACTATTAATATTACTATTACTATTAGTATTACTATTACAATTACTATTCCGATTCCTATTACTATTACTGTTACTAGTACTAGTCCTATTACTATTACTATTACTATTACTTTTACTATTACTATTACTATTACTAGTACTCGTACTAGTACTAGTACGGTCTAATATTCCAATTCCTATTCCTATTCCTATTCCTATTCCTATTCCTATTACTATTACTTTTACTTTCACTATTACTCTTACTGTTAATATTGCTATTACTATTACTATCACTATTATTGTTATTATTATTACTATTACTATTTCAATTACTATCACTATTACTATGAATCTAGTATGATTACTATTCGTATTACTAGTACTATTACTATTACTATCACTATGACTCTTACTCTTACTATCTGTATTACTATTATTACTATTGCTATCACTATCACTACCACTATCACTATTATTATTACTATTACTATTACTATCACTATTACTATTACTATTACTATTACTCTTACTACTATTACTAAAACTATTCTTATTATTATTGCCATTACTATTCTATTACTATCACTTTACTGTTGCTGTTACTGTTACTATTGTTATTCCTACTACTATTACTATTACTGTTACTATTATTATTACTATTACTATTACTATTATCTTTACTATTACTATTACTAGTACTATTCCTTGTAATATTTTTACTACTACTATTACTATTAATATTACTATTACTATCACTATTAATAATACTATTACTATTACTAATACTATTACTATTACTATTACTATTACTTTTACTATTACTATTACTATTACTATTACTATTATTATTACTATTACTATTACTATTACTATTACTAGTACTATTACTATTACGATTACGATTACTATTACTATTAATACTACTACTATCATTATTACTAGTATTATCACTATTACTAGTACTATCACTATTACTATTACTACTACAACGACGACTACTACTACGACGACTACTACTACTATTACTACTACTACTACTACTACTTCGACTACTACTACTACTGCTACTACTACTACTACTACTACGGCTACGACTACTACTACTACTGCTACTACTACTACTACTACTACTACTACGGCTACGACTACGACTACGACTACTACTACTACGACTACTACTACTACTCCCACTACTACTATTACTCTTTTTATTATTAGGATATCATGAGGATTCCCTGGGGTCCCCAGGTCCCCCTAGGGATTATCAGGGTCATCTAAGGATTCATTTGGGTTGCCTAAGGGATCCCTGGGGTCTTCTAAGGATTCACTAAGGTTCCCGGAGGATCCATCAGGATTCCCTCAGGATCCATCAGGGTTCCTTCAGGATGCATTAGGGTTCTCTACGGATTCACCAGGGTTGTCTAAGCAATCCCAAGGGCTCCCTAAGGATTCATTAAGGTTCCCGAAGGAATCATCATGGTGCCTTCAGGATTCATTCGGGCTCCCTCAGGATTCCCTGCGGTTCTCTGAGGATTCCTTAGGATTGCCGGAGGATTCCCTTAGGTTTCCTAAGGATTCCCTAGGGTTCCATAAGGATTCCCTAGGTTTGCCGAAGGACTCGTTAGGATTGCCAATGATTCCCTAGGGTTCCCTAAGGATCCCCTTAGGGTTCCCTAAGGATTCGGTAGGGTTCCTTGAGGATTCCTTAGGGTTCCGTAAGATTTCGGTAGGGTTCCTTGATGATTGCGGGGGTCCCAAGGGGTCATTGAGGATTCCCTGGGGTTCCTTAGGGATGCGTGAGGGTTCCCTGAGGAGTCCCCAGGGTTCCTCAGGGACCCCGAAGGATCCGCAAGGGTTCCGTATGGATTCTGGAGCCTCGCTGGTGCTCCCTTGCGTTTGCTTGGTCGGGTCCAGTGTGGAGGTCCAAGGGTCGTGCTGGATCCCATAGTCCTTGTAATTTGAGGCCGGAGAAGTTTGCGTTTCCCGTTTCCCATTTCCCGCCCCCCCCCCACGGGGCCTCCAGCTAGGTTGGGGCCGTACCAGAGGGTAGGACATCCAAGGTAGAATGGGGCCTCCAGGTAGTGGTCGTACCTTGTTTTTGTTGTTGTTCTTGTTGTTGTTGTTGTTGAACATTATTTATTCTAAAGAATAATTATTGTTGGGCCCCCTGGTGCGCGCCCCCCCTGCGCCGCCTAGGCCGCAGCTACATTTTCATCATTTTCGTGAGGAAGCCTCAGAAAAGAGGGTGTGTACAGGATCCGGTTGTTTTGTTGTAATCCGCTTTCCCTTGCAAAAAACAATAGAAAATGACATTTCTTGTTCTAATATAATCAAATTTCAAGAATCCCTTGCAAAAAATAAGGTAAAGTGGACATTCGCGCGCGCAAGACGAAATCCTTCCAAAACCTTAGTGTTCGCAGCGATTTTAACATAAAAACATCAAAAAACCAATGGTTTTTCAACAAAAAAATGTCAAAATCTCATCCCGCGCGCTCTTGCGGATTCGTAGGAAACCCAACACTTTTTAAACATTTCTGTCAAACGGGCTTTTGCGAGCAACTTTTTCGAACTTCTGCGACAACGGTTGCGCACCTGCCAGGGCCATCATCCCTGTCAAATAATACCATGCGGGACACATTCGTTTTTTCTTCGCGCGCGCACGCCGTCGTCGTCGGCCGCGGGGCCCTGAATAGTAGCCACGGTCGTCCGCATGCCACGAAGTGAAGTGTCCGAACGTCATAGGGCGGGAAGCTGGGTGTGGGTGGTGGCGAAGAGTCGTTTGGAAATTTGGTAGAGCTTGAACCGGCCCCCCCACAAAGTGGGGGTATTGCCCGCCTCCTATGAAAACCCTGGCACTGGTGAGAACGGAGTGTCCCCACGTGCTAGTAAATGTTGTTGTTGTTGTTGTTGTTGTTGTTGTTGTTGTTGTTGTTGTTGTTGTTGTTGTTGTTGTCGTTGTCGTTGTCGTTGTCGTTGTCGTCGTCGTCGTCGTCGTCGTCGTCGTCGTCGTCGTCGTCGTCGTCGTCGTCGTCGTCGTCGTCGTATGTGTGTGTCTGTGTGTTTGTCGCCATGTTGCTGCCCCGCCTATGCTGCGCCGCCTCCGCTGCCCGCCCGTCGCCCTGCCTTGCGGCCGCTGCCTCCCCGCTGCCCCCCGCCGCTCGCCCGTCCCCGCTGCTGTCCGCTGCCCACTGGGTTCCCAGGGACCGCCACGCCACATTTTTTGGGCACTTGCCTTCTGGAGTCTAAAGATTTTTGACACGGTGCCCCCGTGGGCTCGGGGGGCTGCCACGTCACAAATCATGGAGTTCCAGCTCTTGGGGCCCAAGGATGTTGACACGGCGCCCCTGTGGGCTCGAGGGGCCGCGACGTCGAACATCTTGGAACCCCAAGCTGTTTGACATGGCGCCCCTGTGGGCCCAGGGTGCCGAGAAAGGTCAAAAGCCTTTAGCTCTGGGAACTTGAAGATTTTTGTCACGGCGCCCCATGGGCTCGGGGGGGCCGCCGCGTCAAAAAAAATCTTGGATACTCGGTCTTGGGAGCCCCTGGATTTCTGACATGGCGCCCCCGTGGGCTCGGGGGGCCGCTGCGTCAAAATCTTGGGGCTCTAGCTTTAGGCGCCTCAGGATTTGTGACATAGGTTTCCTTTTGGTTCGGGTGGCCGCCACTTGAAACAACCTATGGTTTTGGTTTTGGGAACCCGGGATCGGGGGGCCTCCACGTCGAACATCGTGGGGTGCTGGCCTTGTGAACGGGACGATTTTAAACACGGCGCCCCCGTGGGCTCGAGGGGCCGCCGCGTCAAAGATCTAGTGTTTTGGCTTTGAGGGCCCCAAGCTTTGTTGGGGCCGCCACGTCAAACATCCTCGGCTTTCGGTCTTGGGAACCTCCAGCTTATCGACACGGCGCACCCGAGGGCCCGGGGGTCCACCGCGTAAACTATCTTGGGGTTCAGGCTTTGGTAGCCTTTTGTTTTTGACAGGGCGCCCCCGTCGGCTCGGGGGGCCGCCACGTAAATTGTCTTGGGGTTCTTGTTTTGGGAACCCTGAGATTGTGGTTCTGGGAACCCTGCGATTTTCGACATGGTGCCCCCGTGGGCCCCGGGGGCCGCCACGTCAAGCATCTTGGGGTTTTGGCCACGATTTTTTACACGGCGCCCCCGTGGGTTCGTGGGGGCACCAGTCAAACAATCCAGGTATTCCAGTTCTGGGAGCCCCAAGAAATTTGACACGGCGCCCCCGTGGGCTCGGGGGCCGCCATGTCAAAAATCATTGGGTTGTGGCTCTGGGAACCCTAGGATATTTGACATGGCGCCCTCGTGGTCTCGGGGGGCCGCCACGTCGAAAATCCTTGCTACCGCGCCCATTTCGGCACACTCCTCGCACGTTTCGTGGCCCCATAAGTGAGCTCCACTGAAGGCCCCAGTGGCTGCGCTCGCATGGCTCCACTGCGCCCATTTCGGCACACTCCTCACACGTTTCGTGGCCCCATACGGAGCTCTACCGAAGGCTCCAGTGGCTGCGGTCGCATGGCGCCACCGCGCCCATTTCGGCACACACACACACCTCACACGTTTCGTGGCCCACATGGAGCTCCACCGAAGGCTCCAGTGGCTGCGCTCGCATGGCGCCACCGCGCCCGTTTCGGCACACCCCTCACACGTTTCGTGGCCCTGTGGGGAGCTCCACCTGACGCCCACATGCCAGCTTCGCATGCGGCCACCGCACCCATGTCGGCACTTCCCTCACACGTTTCGTGGCCCCATAGGGAGCTCCACCGCATGCGATGCATACAACAACGGTGCCCACAATTGCATATGCTTAGGTCCTTCGCTCGACTAATTCCAAATAGTTTTACCTCTCTGCCTCTCTACCCCTGAAGCTCTCCACGCGCGTGTCCCATCTCTGCTCTCTACGTCGTACTCTACGGCATGTGCCCTCTCTCTGTATATGCGTTTGTACGTATTCACGTGTATACATACACATGTTAGTATGCCAGTATTTTTAGTATACACATATCCATGTGACCTGTCCTCGGCTGCTTTCGATGGCCTTGTGCTTGCTATACTATGTGTCCATACTTTTTTCGGCGCCCTCTCTCTGTGTGTCTGCTATCTCTCTCTCTCTCGTCCCCTCTACTCTTGCATTCCTTCATGTCTCAACCATCTGGTGTACTCTCCTTTCTCTGCCTGTCTGTCTCTCTCTCTCTCTCTCTCTCTCTCTCTCTCTCTTTTGTTATATATATATATATATGTATAGAAATATTTCTCTCTCTCTCTCTCTCGGTCTCTTCCTCTTTCACATCGCCCACAGTTATGTATGTTTTGCCTTCTCCTCCCTCTCTTATTCTATTTTGTTGTGTCTGCATATGGGTTCTCTCTCATTTTCTATGCACCGAATGTGCTCTTTCTCTATTTTTGTTGTCTGTTCCATCTAGTCTTTCTGCTACACATTTACTCTCTCTGCCTCTCTCCAACTACTATATTCTCTATTCTCTGTCTCCTCTCCATCGGTCCTGAAGGTCCGTGCTCGCTACGCTCTACTCTCCCCCAGCTCTCTCTCGCTCTCCTTCTCCTTGGTGCATCTTTATCGAACTTCTGGGGTATAGGTGTATGTATTCACGTACGGATATAGAAATGAACACAGACGGTTTATCCTCTACTATTTATCTTCTCGCACTGACCGGGAACCAAGGAAGTGGGAACCTGTGTACCCGACCCCCCACCGATATCGGCCCGAATTCCCGAACCAGGAACATGGGACCCTGTCAGCATACAGAACCCGGCCCAGTATTTGCGAAGGATTTTTGTTGCCAGGTCTGTACAGTGCATGCGCTGATTGGGTTATATATCTGCATGTACGGAGGTATATACATAATGGTATACGTCTATATACACATCTATGTATATACACACGCAGTATGTAAGTACATGTGTCTATGTTTTGCAAATATAGAAATACCTGTATATATTATGTCTATACATATCGATACATGCATATGTAATGCACAAGGTAACGCCCCGATCAGAAGATTTTCTCGACATTCCCGCAGGCATTTCACGTCTGCGCGCTATTGCGTCGTTAGCATGTGCCCTCGGAGCTCCCTCTGCACCTGGCTACATATTTTCCACTCTTTTAGAGCTGTTCTGTTCATTCCCATGTTCTCTTCTTCATAAGTCTCTCTCTCTCTCTCTCTACTTAACTTTCCACTTCAACTTCGGGCATGTACTCCATCCTTCGTGGTATAGATTATTGGCACTCTGACATTTCTTTACACCAACTCTCAACCGTTTTATGTGTTTTCTTCTCGGGGTGTGTCTCTCTCTGTCCCTCTTATAAGTACACATACATATATATGTATATATATATATATATATAGGTACACATCTTTTAAACAATTATCATGCGACGTACCCAACCCTCTCTACACAAGTGGCAATTGCATTCAGGACCATTCAATACCGAAGGACATTTCGGCGCCATGGAATAGTGGTGATCTGCGTAGGACGTACCTCCGCTGAGCCTCCCAGAAGCCTATGCGCGCCAGGTGGGCCAAGCGCGCCAGGCGCGCCAGGTGCGCCAGGTGCGCCAGGTGCGCCAGGTGCGCCAGGTGCGCCAGGTGCGCCACGTGCGCCAGGTGCGCCAGGCGCGCCAGGCGCGCCAGGTGTGCCAGATGCGCCAGGCGCGCCAGGTGCGCCAAGTGTGCGCCAGGTGTGCGCCAGGTGTGCGCCCCGTGTGCCAGGTGCGCCAGGTGTGCCCAGCGCGCCAGGTGTGCCAGGTGCGCCATCTGCGCCAGGTACGCCCGCTGCGCCAGGCGCGCCAGGCGCGCCAGGTGCGCCAGGTGCGCCAGTGGCGCCAGGCGCGCCAGGTGCGCCAGGTGCGCCATGTGTGCCAGGCGCGCTAGGCGCGCCAGGTTCGCCAGGTGCGCCAGGCGCGCCAAGTGCGCCAGGTGCGCCAGGTGTGCGCCATGTGTGCGCCATGTGTGCGCCAGGTGCGCCTAGCGCGCCAGGTGCGCCAGGTGCGCCAGGTGCGCCAGGTGCGCCAGGTGTGCCAGTGCGCCAGGTGCGCCAGGTGCGCAAGGTGCGCCAGGTGCGCCAGGTGTGCGCCAGGTGCGCGCCAGGCGCGCCAGGTGCGCCAGGTGCGCCAGTTGCGCCAGGTGCGCCAGGTGCGCCAGGTGCGCCAGGTGCGCGTCAGGTGCGCAAGGTGCGCCAGGTGCGTCAGGTGCGCCAGGTGCGCGCCAGGTGCGCGCCAGGTGCGCGCCAGGTGCGCGCCAGGTGCGCGCCAGGTGCGCCAGGTGCGCCAGGTGCGCCATTTGCGCCAGGTGCGACACGTCCGACAGGTGCGCAAGGTGCGCCAGGTGCGTCAGGTGCGCCAGGTGCGCGCCAGGTGCGCCCAGCGAGTCAGGTGCGTCAGGTGCGCCCAGCGCGCCAGGTGCGCGCCAGGTGCGCCAGGTGCGCGCCAGGTGCGCCAAGGGGACAAGAAGGCTTCACAGTGGTCTGCGTAAGACTTACCTCCGCTGGGCCTCCCACGAACCCACGAAAGTGGCGACAGTTGCGCAAATCGCAGCCCCGCAGGGGACAAGGAGGCCTCAAACTGGTTTGCGTAAGGCGTACCTCCGCTGGGCTTCCCAGGAACCCACAAAAGTGGCGATAGTTGCGCAGATCGTAGCCCCGCAGGGGACAGGGAGGCCTCAAAGTGGTTTGCGTAAAACGTACCTCCGCTGGGCCTCCCAGGACTCCACGAAACTGGCGACAGTTGCGCAGATTGCAGCCCCCCCAGGGGGCAAGGAGGCCTCAAAGTGGTGTGCGTAAGACGTGGGCCTCCCAGGAACCCACGAAAGTGGCGATAGTTGCGCAGATCGCAGCCCCGCAAGGGACAGGGAGGCTTCAAAGTGGTCTGCGTAAGACGTACCTCCGCTGGGCCTCCCAGGAGCCCACGAAGTGGCGACAGTTGCGCAGATCGCAGCCCCGCAGGGCACCGCGAACACAGGAGAGAAGAAGGAGGAGAGGGCGGGAGGTGGATACCACTGTGCTCTATTCAAAACGAGTGCCCAACACAAGGAGGGTTGGGAAAAATGCGGCTCTCGCTTTAGGAACGCGCACATGTGCTTTTAAATCTTTGCAAGAGTTTCACGAATTGAGGGCGGTTCTTTTTCAACATGTGGCTCTCGCCTCAGCGCAGCGCACATTTGCTGTGTTTCACGGATTGAAGGCGGTTCCTTTTCAAAACGTGGCTCTCGCCTTAGCACCGCGCGAATTTGTTTATACATTTGGAAAAGTTTCACGAATTCCCATGGTCAACGTACCAGAACTTGTGTTTTGGATAGATTCAGGATTATGCGGGTGCAACGGTTACGTTGATTCGCGGTGTTGAAGTCCCATGAATCGCTTTCTGGAACGATTCAGGCTCGTCAAGACGCAACAGTCAGGTTGATCCGTGGCGTTGGAACCCCGAGAAACTGTGTTTTGGCATGCTTCAGAATCTTCAAACGGTTGTCTTCCGACGATTCCCTCAGTGGAGATGAGCCGGTGTAGTAGCCCAAGGAGAGGGAGCTTGGAGGGAGGGTTTATTCCAAATTTGTTGATAACCCTTGGGTTTACATTGGTCCTCCTCCTCCTCCTCCTCCGCCTCCTCCTCCTCCTGATCCTCCCTTCGTTTCAGCTCCTTTTCGTTCCTGCTGCTCCTTCTCGCTCCTTCCGCTCTCCCCCTCCCCCTCCCTCCCTCTCTGCTGCGCCCTGCTCCCCCCAGGGGAGGCGAGCCCCCGAGCTGCCTGCTGGGGAGGCTGCCTGCGTGGTACGTGCTGCTGGGCATGCTCGCCGTGCTCTTCGCGCTGAACCTGGCCACGCTGGACGCCCGCGCCCCCGGCGGGGAGGGGGGCGGGACGAAGGAGGGACCTCCGCTCCGCTTTGCTCCTGCTCCCCACCCTCTTCGGAGCCCCCTCCCCTCCCCCTCCTGCTCCCCAGGCTGTGAGAGAGGGAGCGAGAGAGCGAGAGAGAGAGAGAGAGGGAGAGAGAGAAGGAGAGAGAGAGAGAGAGAGAGAGAGAGAAGAGAAGAGAGAAAGAGAGAGAGGGACGGAAGAGGAGGGGGATGAATAGGAGGAGTGGGGGGGAGAGGTAGTAGGAGGAGGAGGAGGAGGAGGAGGAGGAGGAGGAGGAGGAGGAGGAGGAGGAGGAGGAGGAGGAGGAGGGAGGGAGGGAAGGAGGGATTGAGGGTTCATAACTTTGCAGCTGTATGTTACATCAGCTGTGTGATGATTTCATGGAGGAGGAAGAGGAGATGGAGATGGAGGAGGAGGAGGAGGAGGAGGAGGAGCTCGGGCTGTCAGCGGGTGTCCTGGCTGGTCCTCGTCCCGTTTCTCCTGCGTTGAGTTCAAGCGTTGCATGGAGCACTTGCTGGTCCTTCCTCCTCCCCCGCCTCCTCGCGTGCTCCTGCTTCCTCTCCATGTGCTGCCGGGCGCTCAATTCCCCTCTGTGCTACTCGGCACGCAATGCATGCCTCAGCATATTGACCTCCATCTGAGGTGCGTTGGGAAAGTGGTCGCCTCGTCCCCGAGCCTACCCACCATCTTACCACCACCGGCACATCATCCATTTTTGTTTCTCCTCTCCAAGACACCACTTGGAACTTCTGGGAGGGGCCCACAACGCTAGTTGCAAACTCGGTGCGCCGCGTGCTCTTCTGCAAGCAGAAGGGGGCGGCGGATCGAATGGCCCTCGGCCCATCCCGACACCGTGTCTGGTTCATGGAAGCCTCTCGGGGTCTTGGAAGCCCGTTGGGGGCCTGTTTGGGTCCTCGTTTGGGCCTCCTGGGGTCATTTTTGGGGAGCTCTTGGGGGCCTTCTGGGATTTTGTCGGGGGGCCACTGGGGCTTTCTTGTGGCCCCCCTGGGGCCCTGTGGTGCCCGCGTGGTGGCCTCTTGGAGGCCTCTTGAGCCTCTTGGGGCCAGGAATCGGTTTCGGGGGTCATCTTGGAATGAAGGGCGCCGAAAACCCCTTCGGCATCCCCCTTGTGTTTTTCGGGGGTCTGCTCTTTAGAATGAAGCGACATCTGTACACGTATCGTATGCACAGACGTGTGTTCCAGCTATGTTGCCGCTTGGGCCCAGCTTAGAGTCCCCCAAGACGGTCCAAGAAGTACCCAAATGAGTCCCGTGATGGTCCATTGGGGCCAATAGGACACGTGGGAAGTATGGCCCCCCAGCCACGCCCCCAAGGCCTCGGGAAAATTCACGCGGGGCGCCCCGACAGGCACGCGGGAACCCCCGTGAGACTTGTGAGTTGGAGGTTTGGGCCCCTGAGGAGTATTTACAGCATCCCATATAGATGGTTCGAAGGACAGGACACTCCACTCATTGCCTCGCGGCACGGTGCTGGATCTCAGGACGTTTCGATTGTCGGTCGCGGGTGGCCTTGCAGCGCGCAGCCGCCACTGCCCAGGCCGCCGAAGGCCGCCGCCTGGCGGTGCGGGCTGGGGCCGGCTTGGTTCAGAAGCCCTGCAGCGCGATGGCGGCGGCGGCGGTCGCCACTCCCGCGACGTCCAGGTGTGGTCCTGCCGCTGGTTTGCTCGGCATCGGCGCCCTCAGGCGCAGCCAGCTCGACGTCCTGCAGAGCCTTGTCACGAAGCACATCGTAGGGCCAGGTAATCTACGCAGCCAGATGCTCCCATTTGGCGGTCCTAAGAATCCACGCTAGATCTGTTTAGTGCTTCCCCTTCTGTCCTGCATCTGGGGGCGGCCTTCTAAGAAGGCGGGGGACTGGTCAGAAAGCAGAGGCCTTCTGAGAACAGCCTCGTCCACCCGAGAACCGTAGGGGGCTCGTTGCGCGTGTTAAGGGTGTGAAGCAGGCACGGATGCCCAGACTGTTTCGGTTGGGCTAAACAGGTATTGCGAAGTGGTTGCGATTGGGTGGCTTCGCTCCCTTCGCTCCCAGCGCACTTCTGCAGCCCATCCTCTCTTTCCATGAAGGCCTACTGGGGTTGCGCAGAAGCTGCGCTTGCAGGCGCCCGGTTACGTGCGCGTTCTGGCACGCGGCACAGGGCAGCGTGCGCTGGCTGTGATGCTACGCTGGCAGTGTCGCCGTGGCAGACGACAACCCTGTGGTGGGCTTGTCAAATTTGCAGAGCTGCTGCCGAAGGGCAGGTCGGCAGGCGGAGTCGGCTGGCGGCTCCACGCAGTGGGCGCGCAGGAAACGAGGTGCAGCCTCCTCCGCTCGTCACATCCTCCGCCTCGGCCTCGGCCTTGACCTCCAGTTCCTCCGCCTCTGTCGTATCCTCCTCCTTTCCTCCTCGTTCCCGAGAACATGATACATTACGACTTCCAGGACTCAGAGGAGAGCGCGTGAGCACATTTATTCGGTAGCAAGTCATGGGAGCCTGGTATTTCCTTTTAATTCTGTCATTAGCGTCGATTATCATCGATTAGCGTCTGGGAGTCGATGGGATAGCGCCGATTTTGCGTCGACTAGCGTCGATTAGCGTCGATTTAGCCTCAATGAGCGTCGACTAGCGTCGAGAAGCGTCGACTCGCAAGAGCCGACAAGATGGTATGGGAGGCTCCCATGAGCTGCCACCGAACTTTTGTTTCCTGCGTTGCAGTTATTTGGACTTCAACCGGAATCTTTTCCTCAACCCCCCTTCATTTCACTCGCAAGGGCATGGGGGAGTAGTAGGCATGGTGTTTCGCTGCTAGGATTTCTCAGCCCTGATATGGTAGACCCTACGCTAATTGAGATTTGCGAGACTCGAGATTTTACTATCACCAGTCTGGAACGGGGCGTTCCAAGATACGAGCACGCACACCTTGTGGCTGCTCTCGATGTGGTCCTAACGTATCAGAGGGAGCGTCGAGCGAATGGCTGCGGGTTCATGGCCATGCGGAAGTCATACAAGCACGACCCCCGCACACGCTTATGTGAACTGCTGAAGCGTTGGCTTCGTACTCACGCGGCCAATTCCAGAATCGGCGAGGACGAGGTACGGCGCATGTGCTGCCTCTGCCGGGACGTGCTGAATTACCCGCGAGTGTTCCCCTCGAGCAATTCTCGTAGTTTCATGCGAACGTTGGCGGAGGTCTTCGACCACATGCAACTTCAGCTGAAAGAGGTCCTGAAGCGCGATCGCACGTGCGCAGAGCTGGCGGCAGCCGCGCTCTCTGTGAGCCGCAACCTTATCGCAGACGCAATAGCCTACCTGCTGCTGGCGTCCACAGACTTGAAGCAGACGGACAGGCTGCCGTCGCTGGAGGCGCCGGGAACTGTTGAGGACGCAATCCGGCGGCGAGCAAGGGGGGAAAGTGCGAAGGAGAAGGCCTTCTCAGAAGGCGGCGGGACGTCTCAGAAGCCCTCGTGCCTTTGAGAGGTTTTCAGTATCGTCTGGGAAGGCTTCCGAGCCTTTGAGAAGGCCCGTCCCTTCTCACTCCACCCCTGGGCTCTGGCTGGCTCGTCCTGTTCAGGGCAGTGAGCTCACTCCTGCCCCCTGACCTCCCACGTCCTCCTCCTCCTCCCTCCACCTCTCTGCCCATATCCCGCCCTGCCCCTTTCATTTTCGTCTTGATGGATGGAGTCTGAAAGGATCGCTGGGATTAGTTGTCGATTCTGCAGGGGTCCCTCGTCTGAAAGGATTCCTCGTCTGAAAGGATCCCTCGTCTGAAAGGATCCCTCGTCTGGAAAGATTGTTCGTCTGAGTCTCAAAGGATCCCCCGTCTGCAAGGATTGAGTTTGTCGATCCTGCGTACAGTGCGAGCCTGGCCAGCCTTGGTGCTGGCGCATAGTCGACAGTTTCGCAAGGTGGTGGCTCTGTGGCAGTCGCTGCCGGTGGGGAAGAACCCCTTGCCAGGGCGCGCGGACAGCGAGCTGCAGGCCCTCATGAAGGACTGGGGGCTCCCGTCGCGCCGACGAGTCCAGTCCTCCCAGCCCTCCGATAGGAGAGGGGAGGGAGGATCGGGCTGTTTAGCGTAAAAAGGGGCTCCCACAGGATCACTGGAAGACACTGTGTGGATCTCTCGTTGCAGCTCTCCTCAGCCAGCAGTGCGCCTTCCGGCTGTTCGGTGGCGCTAGCGCCCAGGACGAGGCCTCGTCTGCCATGATTGCGGACAGGCCAAGGTTTTCCGTGGCACCCTTGGCGATCACGGGAGGCGCTGTTCACCGAGGCAACCCTAGACCTAAGTCCATTAGGGGAGCGAACAATGACATAAACATTAAAAACTCGCAGTTCCGCACGGATCAGAGAAATCCGCGCGGACCTTCGAGTTTTTATGTTTATGTCGTTGTTCTTTCCCCTATCCATGCCGCCGAACAGGGCTAGTGATTCTGGGTGCACTCAGCTCAGCGCCAGCTCAGACCGAGCCCTCGTCCGTGCACGCTCCTCGAGCCCTGGCAGAAGGGGCTCCACGAGCACAGCGGAGAGAGACGACCAACTGCCTGGCGAGCTCGCCTCCGTGTTGAAGCACGTGAAGGAGCAGTTCGACAGGGGCCGCTTCAGCAACAGCGGTCTGGCAGGGCCCTTTCGCGACAGCTCGCAGGGCCACTTCAGATCAGTCTACCTGTCCGCCATTCAGGCCTCAGACGAGCTGATGTACCTCTTGGGAGTGGTGCTAGTCTCAGTGAGCCTTGGCTGCGCTTCAAATTTTGTCGTCTACGCTTCGCGCGATGCCACCAGCCCTTCAGCGACCAGTGCCGCGCTCCTGTGTTGGTCTGGTGTGTACCGGGTGTGGTCTAGTGCCTTACGGTCGGCTGTTGTGTGGTCTGGTCTAGTTTGGCTCCCTTGTGCCACCTACGCGTCCACATTCGCCGGGCGACAGATCTACGGACACATTGGTGGCTCCTTCGATCTCCCTCTCATCTTGTCTGGTCTGGTCTGCTCTGTCCCTCTCCGTCCGTTGCGCTCGACCTGACCTTGGGTGGTATCGTCTGGTCTGGTCGTCTCTGGCGGTCCGGTCCGGTTTGGCTGGTATGTTTCGGAGTGTTTCGATATGTTCTGCCGTCATGGGGTGAGGGGATCGGGCCAGGCGGAATGTATAGAGAAAAGAGAGGTAACGACATCTGCTGCATGCAGCCGGTTTCGGCCCCGCCGCCAGGCCCTTTCCGCGATACACAGGCGCGTCCCGGCGCCAGGAGGCGCAGGGAAGACCAGCCACGTGAGCCGATTCTCGCCCCTGCCCTTTGCTATCCTTCCCTGTCGCTCCCCCGAGAGGAGCGAGGCGCAAATGGTGGGAGTAGCAATCAAGAGAGCCACGCTGCGACGAAAGCTGTGTGGCACTCTTCTCGCGAGCCCCCCCGAGGGTCGCAGTACGTATATTCGGAGCCTCACGGGGTAGTTCTCGGGCGTCTTCTGAACCTTTTTCTGTAGCTTCCGAAGGATGTGGACTCCTCTCTGGAGCAGCTGAGGGAGATGATTCGGGGGCGGCAAAGAGGGGGGTGATGACTAGGGGGGGGGTGGATATCATGGCGGGGGCCATGATATTTTCCCCAGATTTCATGGCGCCTTTTCTTGTTTCATTACGTCCCTGGCCCACCCGCTGGGCCGCACACATGCCGCCGGTCATGATTTGCACCCCCCCCTCTTGGACACCCCCCTCTTGGCCGCTCCCGACTATGGTCGGACCGATGTATAAGATTGAGGGCGGGTCGGGTAGGGTACTCTGATGTTCTTCGTGCTTGTTGGATGTTCTTCTGCATCTTGGTGGAGGGCACCCTCGAGTGATCTTCAGCTTGACTTGTGGAGGGTCTCATCTTCTTGAAGGATTCTGTCCTAGGTCCGACCGTAGCTTCCAAAGGATGTGGACTCCTCTTCGGAGCCTCTGGGGGGAGAGTAGGCGGCATTTGGGTCGCCTGAAGCCTCTTGGTGGCTTCTTGACCGCGTCCCGATGACTGACAAGCCTGATGGGCCGTCTTTGGAGTCGCTTGGAGGCCAATGATGCCATACATGATGCATCTTGGAGGCTTCCTGGGCCATTTCAGGATCCTATTGGACGCCTTTTGGAGGTTGTATGACCTCTCTCTTTTGGAGTCTCTTAGAAGCGGTTGGAGGGCCCGTTTGTCTGTATCGGGGGCCTCTTGGTAACGCGAGGTTGGCTATGGCGGAAAGTTTCGTCCTTTGGGAAGCCTTTTCGAGACCATGAAGGGCCAACCGCATGGTGTCCTCTGTAAGTTGTTTGCAAATCGGCTTCTTCGATCTTGAGAATGTGCAAAAGGCCTTGGATGCCAGCATTCTGTCGAGGCTGGGACTGATGGGGGGACTTCCTCGACTTCTCCTGACCTGGCGGTGCCTTGTTGGCCCAGATGGCCTTTTGCATGGTTCAGAGGCCCCCAACAAGACACCAACATGTCTCTGACGTATCCCCAAGAGCCTCCCAGGGATTCCCCCAAACGTCCGAAATCATTTTCTTTGGGTGGAGGGCAAGGGGTGAAATCTGAAATGCGGTTTCGCCCAAAACATCGCCACCCGTCAATTTCCCTCCCCCTTTCCCCCGTCCCTTCCTTCTCCGCCTCCTGCACGCCGCTTCCGCCTCCACCACCATCATTGCCTCCGCCTCCTCTTGCAACTCCTTCTCCAAGGCTTATGTTTTCTCTCCTCTACCTCCCTCTCCCCCCCGCCCCCCTCCACCCTCCCACCATCATCATCATCATCATCATCATCATCATCATCATCATCATCATCATCATCATCATCATCATCATCATCATCATCATCATCGTCATCCTCCTCATCATCAGCAGCGTCATCCTCATCATCATCAGCAGCGTCATCGTCTTCATCATCATCATCATCATCACCATCACCATCACCATCATCATCATCATCATCATCATCATCATCATCATCATCATCATCATCATCATCATCATCATCATCATCATCATCATCATCATCATCATCATCATCATCATCATCATCATCATCATCATCATCATCATCATCATCATCATCATCATCATCATCATCATCATCATCATCATCATCATCATCATCATCATAACTATCATCATCAACAACAACATCATCATCATCATCATCATCCGCTCGCCCGCGCTCATCGCTAATGGCAGCGGGGTGGGTGGGTGCATCCCTTTTCTGGGATCCACGTGCACGCGGCCCTTGACCACGCCCACGCCGTCGCCAGCACCTCAATTAATGTCCCCCATGTCGCCAAGCTGGAGTACTCTGGCTCTGTAAACGTGCGCAAACTTTCCTCCGAAGCCATCTCGGGGCTCCACTCGGGGCCACCCCCGCCGCCCCACGATGGGCTCCCGAATTCCGACCCTCGCCGTTTGTCTCACGCGTTTTTTTGCCAAACGGCAGGAGGCGGTTTCAGAAATGGAAAACGCAATCTGGAACGCAAAACGAAGCTCTAGAACCGCACAGCGAAGTCCAGAACGGCAGAAGTAGTTCTAGAACGTAAAACCAAGTTCTTGAAACTCGCACAGCAGAAAGCGCACTCAAGAAACAAGTTCTGGAACGGCCTGCGCAGTTCTAGAACGACGAAGTGAGTTCCTAGAACGCAAGAACGGATTCTGGTACTCTGGATTGACCCCGCCGGGCGCCAGTCGCGCTCTCGCTCGCCCGTCGGGGGCCCGTCGCGTGCCCGTGCGCCTGCCGCGCGCGCCCGCTGTGCGTGCCCGTTCGCCTGCCTGGCGCGCCTGTCGCGTGCTCGGGGGCCCAGGGAGAGCCGGCCAGCGACCCAGCCGGCCGTGCATCCGACCGGCCGGCCCAGCAGTCCGCCAGCCAGCCAGCCAGCGAGCCAGCCGACCAACAGCGAAGCGCCCGGCCAAGCAGGGACGGGGCGCCAGCAGCAGAGGGAAACGCATGTAATACGATGTCGAGAGAGTTCGCGCCCGCCTGCCACTTGCATGTGCGCTGAGCGTGGACTCGTCGACGCACGAGCAACCCGCGGGTGACATCGGCGGGGTGGCAAAGCCTTGTTCGAGACGAGCCATCAACGGTGCCTGACCACGTGGGGGGGCAATCGTGCCGTCGTAGCAGAAGCCAGGCGCTGCATATACACAGGCCGCTATATCACGCAAACGTCACCCTGAAAGCCACCAAACCACAAGACGGATTGATTGTCTAGGGGCAACGGTCCACATGGATTTCACCCCAAGCCCTCCACCCTAAGAACATGCTCATGAATCGTCATCTCCGCCTCCTCGTTATTTCGGCTTCGTGTGGGCATGCGAGGCCCCAAGATGGCCCAAGATGGCTCAAATGGGTCCGACGCTCCCCAGAATGGCCCCAGAGGCACCGCAAAACCACCAAGAGAGCCCCGAGAGTAGATCTTTCCCTCAGTGGGAGAGACGGCTGCAGAGATGAGCCTGTGGAGACTTTTCCGGGCAACTGGCCGCTCAGGAGCTTTGGGCAGATGTGGCTAATGATGGCCGGTTCGGGTGAAATATATTACAGTCACAATCCAAAGGAAGGATGCGCTGTTTCATCAAAGCTACCCTTGCATTCCTGCTTCTTCGGCCCATCCTGAGCCAATGTTGACGTCCAAGGAGCCCCAAATGGTAAGTGGGACTTACGGGGGTCTTTACTATTCGATTAGGTTAGTAAGCGGCCCCCCCGTTTGGAACACCGGCGATGGGGGTTAGTCGTGGCGCGTCCGTGGAGGCGGCGGGGTGGTTTGGGGTTTCGTGCTGGGAGGTGTTGGCCTGCGCGGAGGCGTTGGGACCAAACACGGGGGTTCCTGCCCGAGAGCGTGCGCACGGGTGCGTGCCAGGGAGGGTTGGCCGCGGCCCGCTTTCACGGTTGTCAGCGCCACCCTGATAAGTTAGAAGTTTAGAGTATGGATGTTCATTTAATCGCTTCGCTCATTCCGCCGGCCCTGGAGCGCTATTTGGGGCCTCTTGGGGCCGTCTTGGGGGCTTCTTGGGGGCTTCTTGGGAGCTTCTTGGGGCTCCCTGGCGGCGTCTTGGGCTCCCCTGGGGCCCCTTAAGGGGGCTCTTGGGGGCTCCTTGGGGCGGGAGGGGGGGTAGTCGATTGCAGCCGCCCCCTCGGAGGCCACGATCCAAGTTTAGAGTATGGATGTTTATTGTAAGTCGTGGGCGGAAGCAGACGCGTCCCCCTCTGGCGGTACGCATTGCAGAGCCCCTCGAAGGTGCTGGTCCAGTTCCAGCGCATCAGCGAGGGCCTCGGGGACTACGGCATGATCCGGGTCGCGCCCTGGCTGCTCCCGTTCCTGGAGGCGCTCGCCGGCAAGGTGCAGAGGCTCAAGGGCTGTCTCGAGGTCGGGCGACGGGAATTCGGCACACACACACACACGGCAGGCTCGTGTCGTGTCGACCGGCGGTGACCCCGCCGACGGCGTTCAACGTTGAACGCCGGGCCGGCGGCGGCCCAGAGTCGGTCGATGTTGAGCGATCGGACGTTGCGGAAACGGCCGATCGTGCAAGGTTGAACGATCCCGGCGGTGTCAGGAGCCAACGGCCAGGTCGACACGAAACGAACCTGCCGTACACCAGTTTTGGTCATGCCCGTCTTGGCGCAGGATCAGTGCACACCCAACGCGAAGGCCAGGGTCCTGTGGAGGAGAGGGGTTCTCGAGTTTTTGGTTCGCCATTTTCGGGTTCCCATGGGCCCTCCTTTCGCTGGCATCGCTCGGACGTGTGCATTTATTTTCGGCGAGGACCATCGAGGAGCATTTTGGCTCAGATCACGAAAACCACGAGATCGAAAAATGCACGGGGAATGGACGTCCGAGCGATGCCGAGTTTCGGCGGCGAGCCCGGGGGGAAGCGAGACGGGGCGCGCCTTCGCAGGAGGCTCGGAAGGGCCCCGGCCTCTGAGAAGCTTCCTGGGCCTCCCCCGACGACGCAGAGAACCATTCAGAAGGCGGGAGCGCTTCGGAGGAGCCCCGCCGCTTTCGAAGGAGGCCTTCTCCCTCTCAGTTCCCCCCCCTTGCTCGTCGCCCATCCTGGGGCTGCACCCCCAGGAACTTCAGCAAACGGCTCGGGAGGAGTACTCCGGACTTCATAGCAGGAAGGATGGGGTCCTTGTTCTTTTGGGGGAGGGGGGTCTGATTTAAGCTGTCTCGGAGGGTTCGGGGGGGTCCGATGGGGTCAGGGCACGAGGCCGCCTCTTCATGGCTGGTTTGGGGGGGTCTAAAACTGCTCGTTTGGGAGGATTGTGACTCCCTCCCTATGATTCGGCAGCAAATCATGGGAGCCTGGTATACCCTCTTAATCCGTAAGGGCTTCGCCCCCATGCTGCCGGCCCCCCTCTCTTGGAATGGGACTTGCCAGAGCTGTGTCGGGATGTCTGGACGCTGACGTGAAGCAATGTCGGGACTTCACGCGAGGGCCAATATGAACTTACGAGGGTTTATGGTTTCGGGGGCGCGAAGGTTGAGTCATTTACGGGGGGTTTATGGCTTCGGGGACGCGAATATGGTGTAATTTACAAGGGATCATGGCTTCGGGGACGCGACTTTTGTGTAATTTAAAAGAGTTTATGGCCCCGGGGACTCGAATATGGAGTAATTTACTTGGGATAATGGCCTCGGGGACGCGAATATCAAGTTGTTTGACGTGTCCCACGACCCCCCGAGAATTCAGACAACGATTCGGGGACGCTAACCAGGACGCTTTTCATCTTCCCCCCCTCTCGCGTTCAGCAACAATTAACAGTAAGGAAGTAGAAAGCAGGACGGTAACAGTTGAAACTGGAAGCTGCAATTGGTACAGGGAGCTGCAAGCCAAATCTTCGCAGCCTGATGGCCCCACAGGGGGGCCGGTGGATTCCGTATTCAGTGTCGATTAGCGTCGAGTATGGTTTGGGAGTCGATGAGATAGCGCCGATGTAACGTCGGTTAGGCGTCGTCTTAGCGTCTTGCGTCTATCCGCAAGAACCGACAAGACGGAATGGGATGCTCCCGTGAGTTGCCACCAATGAATTCTGACCCTCTTTTTGATTGCCAGATTTGGAGTAGCTGGTTCCAGGGAGAGCCCCAGAGTCCGGGACCGCTCCACCTGCACCCTGGGCCCTCGTGTCACGGTACGGTCAGCCCGAGGCATAGCATCGAGGTCGGTTCGGTGAGGGTGCCCTCATGTTTTTCGTGCTTGCTGGATGTCAAAGAATCCTTCTCCTCCTCCTCCTCCTTCTCCTCCTCCTCCTATTCCTCACTCCTCCCTCCCTCCCTCCCTCCCTCCCTCCCTCCCTCCCCTCCTCTTCCTCCTCCTCCTCCTCCTCCGCCCTCCTCTCCTCCTCCTCCTCCTCCTCCTCCTCCTCCTCCTTCTTCCTCCTGCATCTTTGGGGAGGGCATCCGCGAGTGTTCTTCAGTTTGGGCTGGTGGAGGGTCTCATGTTCTTGAGGCATGTTCTTCTGCCCTAGGTCCGACCGTACATGTCCCAGGGGCAGCGACGGTGGGATGGGCACAGCGGGTAACGCATCGACCTCCAATCGCCCACTGATCGCTGACAGGGCTCTGATGGCCCCACCCCGCCCAGGAACGTGCGGACTCCCCATCGGGGGCCTATCGCCGATCTATCGGCGATGTGTCGCCGATTCCAGGTCGATGTGTACCCCCCTTGCCAGTCCCCCCCCCATCGTTGCCCCTCAATGTTCCCACTGGCCGAGCTAGGAGGGCGTGTGCACCGATCGGGATCTCAGGAGGAGCTTGGCTAGGATCGGTGTGTGCGCACAGCCCTCGTGCTCCTGACAGGAGGTAAACAAGGCGGTGGACCAGGAGCTCGTCATCGCCAAGGCGCGCGGTCGCAAAGTAAAGGCACCTGCACCCACGGAGCCTGGGAAGCTCACCAAAGAGGCGCACGCCCCGCCATTGCCCCCCTATATTTGGCATTATTTGGTGTAGTACTCTCCACTCTCTCTCTCTCTCTTTTTCTCTTTCGCTCTCTCTCTCTCTATATATATGTCACTCTCTCTCTGTCTCTCTCTCTCTCTGTCTCTCTCTCTCTCTCCCTCCCTCCCTCCCTCTCCCTCTCTCTAACACTCTCTCCTATCTCTTTTTCTTCTCTCTCTCTCTCTCGCTCTCTCTCTTTCTCTTTCTCTCTTTCGCTGCCCCTCCCGTCCGCCCCGCTGCTGGTTCTTACCGTCGGAAGGGTACCACGGAGTCTGGCACAGGCTCGCCGGGGACGGGAGTTCACCGGAGTCTTTCGACTAGACGTAAGAGTGACCTTTCGCCGGAGTGACCTTTGGTGCCGGCACAGATGGGTCCCCCGATGGCTGACGAAACGGTAGCAGCTGCTTGCGCGTCCAGGTTTGGTCCCCCCGCGGCCTCAAAAAAGTCGCGCACCAAAGGTCACTCTTACAGTCGGGGCCCTGAAGAAGGAACCCTTGTCGTTGGGGAGGGGCCCCGTGTTCCTTAAGTGTTTCGCAGCTTGCCTCAGGTTTTCCTTCTGTTTTCGATGGGAAATCGAAGGTTAACTTGTGGATGAAAGGGGCCTCGTTCCTCATTTAGGGTTCCTTAGGTCAACGCCCCGACTGTACCCAGGGTCACTCTTGGCGTGTAGCCGAGTCTCGACCCCTCGCGCACAGGAGCGACACGTGCAGGGCTGCGGCCTCCGCGCCCTGCCCCCCTGCGGGTCGGGCCGATCTTCGGCCAGGCGTGGCGCGCCTCGCCTCGCCTCGCCCGCCGTCCTCTGCCCACGACTGGCTCTTGATGCTGCTCCCCTCCCCTTGCCTCCCTTCCCTTCCCTCCCTTCCCTTCCTCCTCCTCCTTCTTCCTTCCTCTTCCTCCTTCCTTCCCTCCTCTCCTCCTTCTTCCTTCCCTCCTCTCCTCCTTCTTCTTCCTTCCTCTTCCGCCTCCTCCCTCCCCTCCCCTCCCTCCCCTTCCCCCTTCCCTTCCTCCTCCTCCTTCCCCTTCCCTTCCCTCCCTCCCTCCCTCCCTTACCTGGTCCTGTTCCCCCTTCCCTCCCTCCTCGCCCAGGAAGGCGGGGGCGGGTGCCCACGGCCGCTCAGGAGCGCATGTCCGCGAGGGCGCACGCGTCCATCGAGCGGGCGGTGACCGGCAGGGACAGCCACGCTGCCGCGCTGCTGCAGCTGCTGGAGGACCTGAAGGCCCGGTCGGCTCCAGAGAGGCTGCCCTCGCTGATGGACAGCATGGGCGACGCGTGCATGCAATTGGAAGGCGCCCGGAGAGAGGTGTAGAAAGATGCAGGCGCAGCTCTCCAAGGGGGAGGGAGGGCAAAATTGGACGAGGAGGGGGAGGAGGAGGAGGAGGAGGAGGAGGAGAAGGAGGAGGAGGATGAGGAAGAGGAGGAAGAGTAGGTGTTAGAACATGGCCGTGCGACTGGATGGAGGTATTAGTTTTGACCGGTACGCTTCGGACCGTTTTGCATCTTTGTCCGATACCATTGGTATTTGGCTCAAGTAATATTTTCCTCCGCGGAAAAAAAAAGGTTCTTACCATATTTTCATGATAGCTGAGCTCGTGGTTCGCACCACGGGTTCCAGTGCACGTGGTTAATTCCGCGAAGCAGTCGTTTCCCTGCGATGTCCACGGCTGCAGCCGCGGCCACTCCACCGAACCCTGGCACAGCCGACCCAAAGTTCAACGTGTCGTTACCTGATGTCCGAGGGGCCTGGTGCAACCTGGGCATGAACCGTTTCTCGCGGAACTGTGCGACGCTGGTGGCAAGAACGGAAATTTCAGGTAGGTTACCGCCGCCGTCAAAGCCAGTCATGAACATATGAGATTAATTTCATCGAGCGCAGCGTTACCTTTGGCATGGCGACGGTCGACGAAGATGAGGCGTTCACGATGTTACAGGTAAGCTACAAGGTGAACGCTCTGTTGATCTCAGCCATCCACCGCAGCATGTATTACGAGGAACAGGTTAAGAGCCTAAGAACATGCCATAACGTAGTTCCACGTCAAGCGAACGCATTGGCGCATGTTATCAAAGTCGCTGAAGCTATACAGTCCGCAGGAAGCACCAGGGCTGGGGATGTGGAGACAAACGTGTGAGCGAATGCAAGGCCGCCCAACAGTCAAAGAGGTTCTCGGGTAGTCGGACCAAGTTCAGGGAGTGGAGAGAGAAGTTGCTGAACGTGCTTTCGCAAGGGAAGCATGTATGTCGGAAAGACTTGAAACGTGTGAACAACAAGCTCGAAACCATGGATAGGGCGTTGCCCGATGACGAAGAGGACGACGAGTTCAAACTTATGAGTGGGAGCTTAACCCTGAGCGAATTCACCAAAACGTCAACCACCAACAGAGAAGAACATGATGCTAAAGGGAAACAGGAGCTGGATACTGACGACTATGCGAAGTTGGACGCGGAGCTCTGGTACTTTTTGAACGACCACTTGGAGCGAACGGAGCCACGGGGAAGGCTCAAGGGCATGCCCGAGGAAGATGGCATACTGGCGTACCATATATATATATATATATAGATATATATATATATATATTGCACAGTTCTGAATTGCTGTAGCGTGTCTGCCTCACAGCGTCGCCCCGCTCGAATGCAACGCAATAAACCGATCCTTTTCGGCTGAAAGGGGTCGGTTTTTCAGCTTGCGTGTTTTCCTGAGGTGCCTGTCTCTGTATGTCGGCACCTCGGCTCAAGTCTTAATTAAGCGACTCGCGTCGCTACATGAACTCCGATAAGGCACACTTCGCTTGGGTCATCGCACGCGATCTCTTCGGCTATCGGAGTCGGCCAGAGCCGACACAGTGTATCTGCCAGTGCCCTGAGAACGTGTGCTCGTGCCCAGCGCTGGAGTGCAGCGCACACCTGGAGGTGATCAAGGAGCTGTCGGTGGAGCAGTCCGGCCGCGCCCCCATCGCGTGCCCCGTCTGCGAGGCGGAGTGCGACGCGTGCCCGGGGTACCCGCGGTTCCTCATCTGCGTGCTGGTGATCAGCGTCCTCGTCTCGGGGGTGCTCGGGTACTTGCTCGGTCGCGCCTGCGGGCGTGGTGCTCGGAAGCCTTCCGAGGCTCAGAGGTCAGTCGCGGCTACACGTACTGGACCAGTCTTTCCTTCGACGCTCGCTGCTCCTGAGGACTAGTCGACGCGATGGCGGCTGCTCGGGACATGTTCCGAGCTCTTCACATCCCTGAGAAGCAAGCGCTTATCAATTTTGATGATGATGCCAACGGACTACGGTGGCACCACAGAATTTTGTTGATCAATGGAGGGGACGGTCGGTGGATTGTGGCGACGCCAACGTGGAGTATCCAGATCGCCGACCTGGCGAGGCATCAGATCCGAGTGCTGCGGCGGAACGCGCCCGTGGATCGGGAGTACCTGGCGGAAGCATTCTTGTTCGACCCGAACGCCGCGGACGCCGAGTTGGCGAGGGCGCGGGCCGAAGCGGTCGAGCTGGCCGAGATCGCCGGTTTCGACCTGTCGGCGCTGCCCGGCCGCCCTGGAGGGCCCGCAGCTGGGCTCGACGCGGTGTGGAGGATCGCCGACACGGGCTCGAAGGCCTTCGGGGGGGAGATCCCCGCCGAGGCCATGCGGGACCGCGACGCGTCGGTCATCAGGGACAACGTGGCGCTCATCAAGCTGGATGGGCAGTGGACCTGCGCGGAGAAGGTGACGCCCGACAAGTACGAGGAGTGGCAGCGGGAGAAGCGAGCTGGGCCTGGTCGGGACTCGCGCCTGCTCGGCGACATGCGGGACAAAGCTGGGCAGCGGTTCGTGGATTCTGCATCGGGGCTGAAGCTTTCGAAGCGTGTGAAGCAGCCCGTCCTGGTGTTGGACGGGCCGACAGCGTTGGGGGAGTACGCGGACGGCCTGACGCGCGTGGGCTTCAACTTCGTGACCCACAACCTGGACTGGGAGGTGAAGAGCGGCGTGGCGCCCCGCGGGGGCGTCGCTCGCGAGCACAAGTTCGTCAGCACCTGGCTCTACCTGATGCTGACCACGGACCAGCTCGACATCAGCAACCTGATATCCTCTGAGCTGGCCGCTCGGCGTTTGATTCAGATCGAGGCGGCGGTGCGGCGCAGCCCGAAGGCGCCCGACTTCGACGGATTGGACATGATCATGGCGACTCCTGCGGGGCCTGGCGGCGAGGTGGTCACGCAGAACTTCACAAAGTGTGTCGCGGAGAGGCAGAAGGACGAGGGCTTCTTGATGAAGCAGCAGAGGCTTCTGCGCGAGGAGCGTGCAGCAGACGAGAAGCGGCAGAAGGGCGGCGAGGACGAGAAGGGTCCGAAGACCGGCCCCAATGCCGGTGGCATGGGTTAGCGTGCATGCCCGGCCTCGCGGTGATGTGGACCACCCTAGCCCGAAGGATTCACGTGCGACCCGCGGGGCCTTTCCAGGGCCGCAGCTTGGTCGACGCCAACACGGAGACCCGCTGCCAGTTTTGGCACCAGTTCAAGAGCGTTTGGATTCTCTACGCGATCATCGGCGATATCTGCAGCAGCGGCTTCGGCGTCGGCGGTGTCGCGAGCGGCGGGTACTCCCCGCGCTGGGCGCGCTGAATGCCTTGCAGGAGGGCCCGTCGCGTCCTTTTCGGCGAGCCGATCAGGGGCCACGCTCAGCCTTTCGGCGACCGCTCACCGGGCTTCAGGACTCCGTCTTCGGCCGGGTGGCTCGCCTCGTCTCGTCGGCCGGGGATCTTCCGGACGACCTGAAGTCGCGCGAAGCCTTCCAGGAGCTTCTGCGCGTCAAAGACTTGTGCACCGTGGAACCCAGTAACCTGGGGAACTACGACTTCGAGCGTGTGAAGGTACTATCTTGTGGCGTGGCTGTCAAAGACATGGAAGACCTGTTGCCTGATGAGCAGCGGGCGATGCTGGCAGATCCCGACGCCCACGTTTTGAGAGATTCGTCCGAGCTCGAGAACGACACTGGCCATTTTGCTCCGTATTGGGATCCAAAGTTGAGGTTCTGCGCTCCTGAGCGTCGGCGCCTGATCCACCGGCTGGTGGAGCTCGGGCTCGCTGGATTTCGCGCGCCCATTCGCGCGCGAGTGGGCATCTTCGTGGTTAAGAAAAAGGATGGGATGCAGAGACTCATCGTGGGCGCCCGGGGGCCCAATCGACTGTGTAAGAGGCCCCCTCACTCGTGGCTTGGCACTGTGACCGCCCTCTCGGGGGTAGACCTGTCGGACGCGGCGATCAGGGCCAGCAGCGAGGAGGATGGCGACCTCAGCTGGGTGCAGCCGTCGGCGGGGGGCGTGGACCTCTACAGCGGGTTCTACCAGTTCCGCAACCGCAGCATGGGGTCGCTTTTCGGGATCGACTTCGCCGCGCGCGCGGACTACTGGGGCATCGCCGAGGTCTTCTGCGAGGAGTCGGGTCGGTATCGGCCCGTGGCGGCGGACACTCTGGTCTTCCCGGTCTTCGAGGGGGTGGCCATGGGCTGGAGTTGGGCGTTGTACTTCTGCCGCGCCACCACCGCCGCGGCCGGCGGCGCGGACAGCGTCGTGGTGCAGGATCGGCACGTGGCGCCGACTCCGACTCCGACTTGCGCGGTCAGGTTGCCCTATGTCGACAGCGCGAACGTCATCGGGCTCACGCGGGGGTCGACCCAGCGGGCGCTCGAGGCGGTGAAGGACGACCTGAGGGCCACGAACCTCGACTACCACGAGGAGAACCTGGCGGCGCAGGAGCTGCAGCTGCTGGGCGTGATTTTTGACGGCAAGAAGCGTCAGGTGCGCCTGCTTCCTCGGCGCACCTGGCGCCTGCACCTTGCCTTGCGTGAGGTGCTGCGACGGGGTGTCGTGACTGGGCGTTGCCTGCAGGTCCTCGTCGGGCATCTGGTGCATCATTTTCAATTGGTGCGGCCCGCGCTGTCTTGCCTGGACACGGTCTGGGCCTTCATCGGGGACCGCTACGACGTGGAGAGCCCGCTCTGGACCACCGTCCGCTAGGAGCTCGAGGTCGCGAGCTGGCTCGTCTTCTGCGCGGGCGTGGATCTCGGGGCGGAGCCTGCGCCGATTGCCTTCTGCGGGGGCGCCTCCAGCAAGGGCTACGCGCTGCACGTCGCCAGCGTCGCCGACGCGGAGTTCCGCCGGGCGGCGCCGTTCAGGGAGAGGTGGCGCTTCGACCTGGTCGAGCGCGATGCCGCGGGGTGGGGGCCGGCCTAGCCCTGGGCCGCCTCCCGGCGCGCGAGCGCGGACCCCGGCGGCGCCGGGGCGGGCGAGGGGCTCGCCTCGGCCACCTCTTCCACTCAGGGGCGGCGCAGGCCCTGGCGGCAGCTCGACGAGGTCGAGGTCTCCGGCGCCCGCGCGGGCATCCCGCCGCTGGACGACGACCTCGTCGCCCGTCAACGCTGGCATCGAGTGGTGCGGGGCGGCTGGCGCTACGACACGGCGATCCACGAGAAGGAGAGGCGCGTCGTGCTGATGGGCGTGGTTCGCGCCAGTCGGCAAGTGGCGCTCCATGGGCGGCGGCTGCTGAGCATCGGGGACAACCTCGCTTGCATCTGCAGCTTCGAGAAGGGTCGGGCCAAGTCGTTCTGCTTGCACCGGCTGTGCCAGCGGGTGGGAGCCCTCACCATCGCGTGCGGCTTCCTCTGGTACCAGCGCTACCTGGAGACCAAGCGGAACCCGACCGACGAGGACTCCAGGGCCGCCGATCGGGGCGAGGTCGGGGCCGGCGAGGCTCAGCTCGGCCGCGCCGGGCGCGCGGTGCTCAACGCCGCCGGGCGCCTGCTGGAGGCTTCGGCGCCGGCGCCGACCGCGCCGCGCGTCGCTCGGTCGCGGCGCCGGCCCTCGGCCGCGCGCTGGCTCGGCGCCCGCGTCTCCGTCTGCTGGGGCCTGGGGCGCTCGGGGGCCCGCGCTCGCCCGCCGCCTGCGTCAGTCGTCGGTGGCGGCCCGAGTGATCAGGATCGCCGCGGTATGCATGCCGCGAAAAATGTATCAGCTCGAGTTCGAGTCACATCACGCTCGCCGGCCCCGAAGAGTGTCGACAACACGGTTCCCTCGTCATCGGAGGGGCAGAACGGGGCCGGTGTCATTGCTCAGCCTGTCTTCCTCGAGGTGTTTGCTGGCCACGCCGCCCTTTCGGCCGCTGTTCGGGACGAGGGTCTGGGCATCGGAACGCCGATCGAGATTCGGAGGGGTCCTCATCATGATCTCGGAAACCGTCGGCTTCAGCGTTTCGTCAAAGACCAGATCCGTCGTGGGAAGATATGGGCTCTTCACTTGGCACCCCCCTGTGCCGTCTGGAGTGTGGCTCGGAGAACGGGGGCGTCGTCTACCAACTGGAGTACCTCGTTGGGCGTCTTCACTTGGTCCGTCCTCAGGCTGTGCAGAAAATATGGGGTGCTGTTTACACTCGAGAATCCGCTCTCGTCGGGGCTGTTCCGCTGGGGGCCCATTCGTTGAGAATTGAAGCAAGCTGGAGCCTACTTTATACGATGCGACAACTGCGCCTACGGGGCCAATTATCTTAAGCCAACTCTCATAGCCACCAATATTCTTGACATGAAGGAGCTGAGCCGTTTATGTCCTGGAAATCACTTTCACGAACACCTTTCGGGTAAAGTCAGAGTCAAGTCGGAGTCGGGCAAGCACACCTGGGCATGGAAAACTACCCTGGCTGGCCTCTACCCCCCTCGTCTCTGCAGAGCTTATGCTCGAGCATTGAAGAGTGTCTCGCCGCCGGGCGCCCTGCATGCTTCTGAACTGGGCAGGTGGGAGGCTGACATGGCACGAGCCGCCAAGAAGCCGGTCCCCGCCGAGCCATGGGAGCCGCGCTGCCCGCGGGCCTTCGGCTCGCCGTGGGCGGGCGCCGTCGGCTGCTGGGGCGGCGAGCAGCGCTGGGTGGGACCCCGACGAGGACGCGATCGGAGCCGACACGTCTCGTGCAGGTGTGTCCCGTGCTGATCAGCGCCGCGTTGCTCGACGTTCCGCTCGGCGCCGCGTGGCTGCCACGGCTCTCGCTGCCCCTGGCGACGGCTACTGGGAGAAAGCCAATGTGTCTGGCACAGTGGCGAGACAGTGCCGCATCTCGGAGGCGGCCTTCCTTGACTGGGCCGTCTCTGTCGGGCGAAAGACGTGCTGAAGCGTCCGATCCTGCTGCTGTTGATCTGACACTCTCAGCTTACTTTGACTACTTGTACCTGGACGGTTGCGAGCCGTGGGAAGGTCGGCAGGCGCTCTACGGGTTCGCTCATGTCCACCGATTCCCGCGACCGAAGGACACTTTCCCTCACGCCACCAAGGCGCTGGCAGGCTGGGTCAAGCGCGCGCCAGAGGCCAGCCGTGGCCCTTGTCCGTGGGAGGCGCTAGCTCTGCTGGCCACCTGGTTCCTGGGCCTCGGCACGCTGGAGGGCGTCCTCGCCGCGGCCTGCTCCGTGGTGCAGTTCGACGTCTACGGGTGACGCTGGACCACATCGTCGTCGGTTCGGGCAGGGCCAACCGGCGGTGCAACCAGCTCGCGTTCATCATGGCCCCGAGCGGGCCCAACCGCGAGCCTGCCAAGAACCTGCAGTTCGACGACACCGTGATCGTGGGCAGCATGAGTCCAGACCGCGTCTGGATCAAGAATGTGGTGGAGCTGCTCGTGGCCCGCTGCAAGCGCTTGAAGATCAATCGCCTCTTCGAGGGCTTGGACCTGCACACCTACGAGACTATTTCTCGGCGCGGCTCGGAGGCCTTGTCTCTGCAGGAGCTGCGCCTCTGCCCGCGCACTGTGCGCCATGGTGGGCCATCTGTTGACTTTCTTGAAAAGCGAGGACCCTTAGAGCTTATCAAACGTCGGGGGCATTGGCTGTCTGATCGTTCTGTCGCCCGCTACGGGAAGGAAGGCAAGCTTCTTCGACAAGTGAACCAAATGACAGCTCGCCAGCAGCGCGACGGGGCTCGTGCCGCTGCTTCTCTAGCTGCTGTGTTGGACCAGAAGCTCCGCGGGATCCTCAATACCCGCCCTCCCTGACCCTAGAACCACATATTGGATAAGGGGGTCTGTGCAGAACACCAGCGCTGGTTTTTTCGCCGCAATCGTCTATTCTGTTGCAAAGCCTCGAGTTGCCGGTAGCAGCGATCAGATCAGCTTTCAGTCGCCCTGCACTTGTGCTGTTGTGGAGATCGCCGTGTGGCGGCGAACGGCTGGAAAAGTGATAACTACGGGCTTCGCCTTCGTTCTCACGTCTGGACCTCGGTCTCCGATCCGAGGCGTCTGGGGCGACGCCGTCCGGGCCCTGCGCTATTGGGCAGTTCTGAATAGCTGTAGCGCGTCTGCCTCGCAGAGTCGCCCCGCTCGAATGCAACGCAATAAACCGACCCTTTTCGGCTGAAAGGGGTCGGTTTTTCAGCTTGCGTGTTTTCCTGAGGTGCCTGTCTCTGTATGTCGGCACGTCGGCTCAAGTCTCCCAATCCCCCCCGCCCTTTTGGGGGTCTGTGCAGAACACCAGCGCTGGTTTTTTCGCCGCAATCGTCTATTCTGTTGCAAAGCCTCGAGTTGCCGGTTGCAGCGATCAGATCAGCTTTCAGTCGCCCTGCACTTGTGCTGTTGTGGAGATCGCCGTGTGGCGGCGAACGGCTGGAAAAGTGATAACTACGGGCTTCGCCTTCGTTCTCACGTCTGGACCTCGGTCTCCGATCCGAGGCGTCTGGGGCGACACCGTCCGGGCCCTGTGCTATATATACATGTATATATGTATATAGTGTGTGTATATATATAAACGGTATTCGGCCGTTACAGGAGTCACACGGTTGCACCAGCAAAAACTTGGCCATGGACCCAGAAAGTCCCAAGAAGGTGAACGACGTGACGACACAGCTGGAACAGTGGAGTGCGCTGGTAGAGTCCCTTGATAAGTGTGGGAGTGACACTTTACCTTTGCCGTTCAGGTCAGTGCCTTGAGGATCATCGTGGCCCGCGCGGGTGATTGGTTTGACGACTGGCAGCACGAGCGCATCAAGACGCCGGCATCGTCAACCACCGACACTTCTCATACATTCTTCATCAAATGTGAGGATAGGGCCAGAAATAGAATACTGGATGCCACCACGAAGAACAATGACTCCATGGAGATCGGCCGCGTTAACCATGAAGATGCTGGGGGGTGGGGCGCGAGCGTCAACAAGTTTGGTTTTTCTTCCGAAGGTGGGCATTCGTGGGCATGGAATGAGGAAACAGGGGTAACAACAGCGACACGAACGAAGAAGACAAAGGCAAAGGCAAGGGTAAAGGACCCATGTGATACAAGTGTGGAGGCTATGGACACATCGCCAATAACTGCGCCACGGAAAGAGCCACCAAAGGGGGCGGAGGTGCAAAAGGGGGTGACAAAGGTGCCAAAGGTTACCGAGGAGCGCAGGTAGGAGGATGCAAGGGTTGGCAGCAGGGCGTCAAGGGCTACTCAGGGGGTTACGTTAGAGGAGGTTTCAAGGGGGATCCTTCCGGAGGTTGCCAAAGGAACCAAGCCCCAGGATGGAAATGAGGAGGTCAGGGAGGATTCGTGCCGATCAGCGAGAGGGAGAGTTAAAAATGTGGTGCAACAGGTCACGTCGCAGCACGCTGCCCCAGAAACGCCAACGAGGTCACCCCAGGTCCAGGAGGGGCAGTCAAGGCGGGGCAGGGCAGGTCTTGGAGCCTTCCTGGGCCCCTTTTGGGGCTGTCTTGGGCCGTGTTGGGGCCATCTCGAGGCCTCGCGAACCCACCGGAAGCGAAAAGGCGAAAAGGCAAGAAACATCAGGGCACCAGTCGTGAAATTTTTGCAAGACTTTGAGACGAATGCACGCGGCGCCAGGGCGAGAACCCCACTCTGAGAAGGAACCGCCTTCATCCGTGAAAATGCTGCAACATTTTCAAGCGAATGTGCGCGGCTTGCGAGAACCACATTCTGAAAAGGAGCCGCCTACCTGCCTTGCGACTGTGAAGCGATTGTGCGCTGCGCTGAGGAGAGACATGCAGATCTTGAAAACGACCTGTGCTCCATCCTTGCATCTGTTGCACGCCTTGAAGATACATGTACGCGGCGCTACGGCGAGAACTGCATTTTGACAACGACACCTCCTCTATCCTTGACGCGGTTGCAGATGTTTCAGACGGCGGTGCGGGGCGCTCAGGCGAGTCACATTCGGAAAATCATTCCCACTATATTTTTGGAGCTTTTGCGCAGACCGCAGGTTCAGGATCACATGTTCTCAGGATATCCCGGTCGAAACGCCCTGCCCGCCCGGCCGACATGTTTGCGGGTGTGACGGGGACGAGTTATTCATACAAAAAGATTGTTCAGGGTATGGTGAATCTGATGATGATGGTGATGCTGATGATGATGATGATGATGATGATGATGATGATGGTGATGATGATGGTGATAGTGATGGTGATGATGATGATGATGATGATGATGATGATGATGGTGATGTTGATGGTGACGATGATGATGGTGATGATGATGATGATGGTGATGTTGATGGTGACGATGATGATGGTGATGCTGGTGATGCTGATGACGATGGTTATGATGAATTTGATGATGAGGACGGTGTGATGATGATGACGATGGTGATGATAAAAGAGGTGATGATGGAAATTGTGATGATGATGAGGAGGAGGAGGAGGACGAGGAAAAAAACAAGGAGGAGCAGGAGGAGGAGGAGGAGGAGGACGAACACGAGGAGGAAAAGGAGGAGGGGGATGGGGAGCAGCAAGAGCAGGGGGAGGAGGAGGAGGAGGAGGAGGAGGAGGAGGAGGAGGAGGAGGAGGAGGAGGAGGTGGAGGAGGTGGAGGGAGGAGGAGCAGGAGCAGGAGCAGGAGCAGGAGCAGCAGGGGGAGCAGGAGGAGGAGGAGGAAGAGGAAGAGGGGACAGAGGAGGAGGAGGAGGAGGAGGAGGAGGAGGAGGAGGAGGAGGAGGAAGAGGAGGAGGAGGAGGAGGAGCGGGAGGAGGATGATGAGGAGGAGGAGGAGGACGAGGAGGAGGATGAGGAGGAGGGCTCTGCGGGCTCTGATGATACCCGCCTGGCCTGTGGCGGCTGGCACGCAGGCCGAGGGGGCGCCCCGCGCGTCCCGAGGGGGTAATCTTCTGCCCAGGACGGTGCGAGAAGCGGAGGCCGCCAGGGGCCTGCAAATGGCCGAGAAAGAGAGAGCCCGCCAAAGGCCGGGACGAAAGCCAGGACCCCGAGGCCGACCCAGGGATCCAACCACGCCTTCAGGCCCCCGGATGGGGCCCCGACAGCGCTGAGAAAGGCGGGTGCTGACCCCCCCCGCCAGAATCAAAACTGCCGGAAGGAACTCGCAGCCATCTGCAGGGCCTATTTCTCCATGAACTTCTTGCTCTTCGTGTAGTTGCGCACCACGCTCTTCCAGTCGGCGCCGAACCTATGCTCCGCCAGCTTCACAAGCGTGGCATCGTCGATGCTGTCGAAGTCGCCGTCGCGATTCCCCATGGTGCCGACAAGGCTCGGGACCTTCGGTAAGTCCTTCGATTCTTGATTGTGCTTGCCGCGCTTGCTGCACGACTTCTTGCGGCCGACGCTCGGCTCCACGACACGCTCCCCATTAACATTTACTTTCTGATAGGCTATTGCCTTCCGCCACGCAGTCCAGGGAGTCCCTGATGTAGTCATCCACGTCCACATCAGGTAGACCCGCCACGGTATCTTGCCACTCGAGATCTCCAACCTGTGGCCCCGCGACCAGCTCGTCTGAGTCCAAGGCGAACTCCTGCTCGAGAGTGGAAGGCTCCTCACCCTGTCCAGCGGTTCTTCTTCCTCCACTGCGGCACAGATGACAGCTCCTCCTTCTTCGAATTGTTCTGGTGCTCCAGTTCCTCCGAGGTCTCCTCCTGCAAGACCTCCTTGAGCTGGCTGAAGCGCGGCAGCTCTTCCAGCTGCCTCTTCTGCATGATTATCCTCTCCTCGGGCGGCATGGACTGGCACATCCCGCAGCTCCGCCCGAAACTAAAATTGATGTACTGACACTGCTCGTTGCGTTTCCACTTGACCACCTTGCTGCTGAAACGACCATGTTGTTCCACCGTCGGCCTCCATGGCCTCCGACTCGACGGCGAGTGCTTCCCAGAGTGCTCCTGGGAGGCCTTGGGCCGAGGCATCCTCTTGGGCTGCGCCTTCTTCAGGATCTGCACGTGGTTGTACTTCCCCTGGCCGTCCTCTCTGATGTCCTTCACGGTGCTCTTGATGCTGGTGTCCCCCAGCAGGCCAGCCTTCGCGAGCCTCTCGCACAGGTCGGGCCAGCCGGTGAGCACCTCCTCGTCCTCCCGAGCGAACGCAGTGGTCTGCATCATGGGGACCACGCTGTCCTCCCAGAACAAGTCCGAGGTCATAGGCAAGCGCTTCTCCTTCACCCGCTCCTCGAACTTCCTCCTGTTGGCCTCCATGGCCTGCCTCAATGAGCTGTGGGACGCCGCGCTGGTGGGCGAGGAGTTCCACGATGAGCTTGGTGGCCGCGACCTTGTGGGCGAGGTCCGCAACCTTGTCCTCGAGCTCGCCACTGAAAATGGCACCCGGTACCAGCAGCTCGAGGATCAGGCCCACGCCTGTGTGAGCATCTTCAGGACATGGCTCGGGCAGGCTGCGCCCCTCCGAATCGCGCCTGCCCTACCCCGCGATCGAGGCGGAATGGCTAGGAGGAGGAGGAGGAGGAGGAGGAGGAGGAGGAGGAGGAGGAGGAGGAGGAGGAGGAGGAGGAGGAGGAGGAGGAGGGAGGAGGAGGGGAGGAGGAGGAGGAGGAGGAGGAGGGGAGGAGGAGGAGGAGGGAGGAGGGAGGAGGAGGGAGGAGGAGGGAGGAGGACAAGCTAGGTGCGCTCGCGTCATGTCTGACATCCTACCCCTCCCTCCCATCCCTTACCATGGCGTAGATCCCCTCTCTACTCGCACAGTCGGATGTCGAGCAGGGCAATGATCCCGAAAGGGTACGCGATGCATTGTAGAGCACGGCATGGCTTGGCGTAGAAGAGCACCGCAAAGCGTAGTATGTCACAGCATGGCGTGGCGTGCCGTATTGATGATTTGCATCACAAAGCTTTGCAACGCAAAGCATGGCATCGCACAGCGGCCCCGAACACAACATTGCATAGCATGGCGTTGAAGATCAAAGCGTGGCATGGCATGGCACCACGTGGCATTTCAGCACTGCATGTCACAGCTTCAGCTGAAGGCATGGCATCGCGCAGCGGAACGCAACCTAGCATTGCATGCCGTGGCATGGCACGGGAAATGACGCCAGCGCTGCAGAACGAGCGGAAGCGCGGAAATGAGGCCAGCGCTGCAGCGGGAGCACGATTCGGAACGAGCGGAAGCACGGAAATGAGGCCAGCGCTGCAGCGGGAGCACGATTCGGAACGAGCGGGGCCCGAAAATGAGGCCGGCGCCTCAGCGAGAGCAGCATTTTGAGCAACAAATGCAGGCGAAAACCCAACTCCGGGGAATCCTGTGTGTAAAAAACAGTACGCGGGGGGGGCGAACATTCCCAACCCGTCATCAGGGGAAGGAGGAGAGTAGTATTCATATTGAGTGATTGTGGAGGACCAGTACAAACCCAAGAGTCATCAGCGATGTTGGAATAAACCCTCCCTCCAAGCTCCTTCTTAGACCCCCACAAACGGTTCGTTTCCATTGAGGGAACAGCCTGGTTGGAAGGCAACCGTTTGAAGACTCTGAAGCATGCCAAAGTATCGTTCCCGGGATTCCCACGCCACGGATCAACCTGACTGTTGCGTCTTGACGATCTTGAATCGTGCCAGACTATTATTCCTGGGTCTTCAACTCCGCGAGCCAACGTAACTGTCGCATCCTCATAATCCCGAATCCTTCCACAACACTAATTCTGGTACGCTGATCATCCGTGAAGCCCTTGCATTTTTAAAAGACGAATGTGCGCGGCGCTAAGGCGAGAACCACATTTTGAAAAGGAACCGCTCTGAATCCGTGAAGCTCTTGCAAATGATTAAAACGAGTGTGCGCGGCGCTAAAAGCGAGAGCCACATTTTGAAAAGGAACCGCCCTCAATCCGTGAAGCTCTTGCAGCATTTGTTCGAACGAATGTGCGCGGCGCTGCGGCGAGAGACACATTTCAAAATCCACCCGCCCTCAATCCGTGAAGCTCTTGCAATTTGTATACATGAATGTGCGCGGTGCTAAGGCGAGAGCCACATTTTGAAAACCATCTGCCCTCAATCCGTGAAGTTCTCACATTATGTTCTTACGAATGTGCGCGGCGCCAAAGCAGAGACACATTTTGAAAACGACCCGCTCTCCATCCGTAAAACTGTTGTCAATTTTAAGCTTCAGGGTCATAAGTGGTGAAGAGTCTCAGGCGAAACGCCCGGCCGGCCCTAAAAACCAGCCTCGGGGTGCCACAGGGAGAAGTTAGGTATAAGGTAAAGGGATGGAGGAGAAGAGGAAGGAGGAGGAGGAGGAGGAGGAGGAGGAGGAGGAGGAGGAGGACGAGGGGGGCGGAGGAGGGAGGAGGTGGAGGAGGAGGAGGAGGAGGAGGAGGAGGAGGAGGAGGAGGAGGAGGGAGGAGGAGGAGGAGGAGGAGGAGGAGGAGGAGGAGGAGGAGAAGGAGGACCAGTGCAAACCCAAGAGTCATCAACGATGTTGTAAACAACCCTCCCTCCAAGCTCCCTCTTCATAGGCCCCTACAACGGTTCGTTTCCATTGAGGGAGCTGCCTCGTTGGAAGGCAACCGTTTGAAGACTCTGAAGCATGCCAAACCATTGTTCTCGGGATTCCCACGCCACGGATCAACCTGACTGTTGCGTCTTGACGATCTTGAATCGTGCCAGACTATTATTCCTGGGTCTTCAACTCCGCGAACCAAAGTAATTGTCGCATCCTCACAAGCCTGAATCCTTCCAACACACTAATTCTGGTACGCTGATCATCCGTGAAGCCCTTGAATTTTTTACAGACGAATGTGCGCGGCGCTGAGGCGAGAACCACATTTTGAAAAGGAACCGCTCTGAATCCGTGAAGCTCTTGCAAATGTTGAAAATGAATGAGCGCGGCGCTAAAGCGAGAGCCACAGTGTGAAAAGGAACCGCCCTCAATCCGTGAAGCTCTTGCAATTATTCAAACGAATGCGCGCGGCGCTAAGGCGAGAGACACATTTCAAAATCCACCCGCCCTCAATCCGTGAAGCTCTTGCAATTTGTATACATGAATGTGCGCGTCGCCTATGCGAGAGCCACACTTTGACCCCCCCCACCATTCTTGAAGCTCGTACATGATTTTACTACATTTGTGCGCGGCGCCAAGGCGAGAGACACATTTTGAAAACGGCCCGCTCTCCATTTGTGAAGCTGTTGTCAATTTTGAGCTTCAGGGTCATAAGTGGTGAGAAGTCTCAGGCGAAACGCCAGGCCCGCCCTAAAAACCGGCCTCGGGGTGCCACATGGAGAAGTTGGGTATAAGGTAAAGGGATGGAGGAGAAGGTGAAGGAGGAGGATAAGGAGAGCGGAGGAGGGAGGAGGGAGGAGGGAGGAGGTAGGCGGGATGAGGGAGGAAGGAGGCGGGAGGGCGGGAGGGAGGAGGGAGGAGGAGGCATGAGGGAGGATGGATGAGGAGGAGGGAGGGAGAGGAGGAGGGAGGAGGAGGAGGAGGAGGAGGGAGGAGGGAGGAGGGAGGAGGAAGGATGGAGGAGGGAGGAGGGAGGAGAGAGGAGGAGAAGGGAGGAGGGAGGAGGGAGAATTGAGGAGGGAGGAGGGAGGAGGGAGGAGTGGGGAGGGGGGAGGTGGGAAGAGGAGGGAGGATTGAGGAGGGGAGGGGGGTGGGGAGGAGGGAGGCGGAGGGAGGCGGGAGGAGGAGCGGAGGACGGAGGAGGAGGAGGAGGAGGAGGAGGAGGAGGGAGGAGGAGGAGGAGGAGGAGGGCGGAGGGAGGGAGTGGGGGAGGGATGGGGTGGGGGAGGAAGGGAAGGAAGAGTTGGAGGAGAAGGGAGGGAGGAGTTGGAGGAGTTGGAGGAGGAGGAGGAGGAGGCGGAGGAGGAGGAGGAGGAGGAAGGAGGAGGAGGAGGAGGAGGAGGAGGAGGAGGAGGAGGGAGGAGAGGAGGGAGGAGGAGGAGGAGAGGAGGAGGAGGAGGAGGAGGAGGAGGAGGAGGAGGAGCAGCAGCAGCAGCAGCAGGAGCAGGAGCAGGAGCAGGAGCAGGAGCAGGAGCTGGAGCAGGAGAGGGAGAGGAGCAGGAGGAGGAGGAGGAGGAGGAGGAGGAGAAGGAGGAGGAGGAGGAGGAGGAGGAGGAGGAGGAGGAGGAGGAGGAGGAGGAGGAGGAGAGAGGAGGAGGAGGAGGAGGAGGAGGAGGAGGAGCAGGAGCAGGAGAGGAGCAGGAGCAGGAGCAGGAGCAGGAGGAGCAGCAGGAGGAGGAGGAGGAGGAGGAGGAGGAGGAGGAGGAGGAGAAGGCGGAGGAGGAGGATGAGGAGGAGAATGAGGGTATGATGAAGACGTTTGAGTGTGCGTGTGTCTTTCTGGGCCTCCAGAGGCCTCTTGAGACTTCCTGGTCCAGGTGGCATCACCAGCAGCGCGTGGAAACAGTGCCGTGCGTCTCTCCTGGGGGCGCGGCGATAAAGGGGGGCCTCCTCCTCCTTCTCTTCCTTCTCTTCCTCCTCCTCCTCCTCCCCTCCTCCACCTCCTCCTCCTCCTCCTCTTCCTTCTCCGCCTCCTCCTCCTCTTCCTTCTCCCTCCTCCTCCTCCTCCCCTCCTCCTCCTCCTCCTCCTCTTCCTTCTCCGGGTCCCAGATGGTATCACCAGCAGCGCGTGGAAGCAATGCCGTTCCTCTCTCGTTGAGGGCCGCGATGAATGGGGGGCGATAAATGGGGGTCAGCGAGGGCTGCAGAAAGGGGCCCCTTAGGACCCCTAGGGGGGGGGCCCATTCGGGCCCCCAATGGGGCCTCTAGGGCCCAAAACGGGCAACTCTTCCCCCCAGTTATCGCCCCCTCTATTCAGCGACGCCCTGTAGTATCACCAGCAGGGCGTGGAAGCAATGCCGTGCCTCTCTCTTTCCACCTTTCTGTTCTCCTTCGAGGCGTGCTCTCCTCGCCGCAGTTCCGGACGTGCGTGGGCGACAGGTTCCCAGTCTTGCCCTCTCTCCGTGACGGCCAGCACGTGATGGCCGGTCTCGGTGACCGCCCTGCGAGGCAGTCCGCGCCCCTCGAAAGTTCCCACGTGCGCATCTTGGAGTTGCCCAGCTGAAGGAGAGCGCCGCGCAGTCGGCCCCCCACGTGTGCATCGAGGAGTTCCCAGGTGAGCATCTTGGAGCTGCCCAGTTGAAGAAGAGCACCGCGGAGATCCGGGGTGCGCATCGTTGACGTGCTCGATCGTGAATCCTCTGAGAAACGCACGTTCTTGGGCCCGAGACCCTTCGGGATCGCGGGGGATCGTCGGAAGCCGCCGACGGCCGCTGGGTAGGTCGCAAGGGGCTGCCCGTGGTCGGACACCCGCCACCGTGGAGCAGAGTACATTTCGCACAGCCGATGCCAGAAGAGCACGCGGCCTGCGCGGCGTCGCTGGCATGGTGGAGGCGGCGAGCGCAGCTCGTCGGACCACGGGTGGCGCAGGGCGTCTGCGGTGCCCTTGCGCACACTTGCATCGGGAAGAAGGGGGCCGCAATGCCTTGCAGGTAGTCTGAACATGATCTCGATCGTCGTCACAGCACTGAGATTCCTTGGCCGGTCGTGTCTGGGCAGGCGTTGAGAAGGTGTGTGTGGGGGGGGCTGCAGCCGTGCAAGAGAGGGAGAGGGTTGGGAAAGGGTGAAGGGGAGGGGAGGAGTGGGGGGGGGGCGGGTTCACACTTGCCCCTCCCGTGCGCATGCGGCTGCTCGACGTCGAGCATTCGCCTCACGCCTGACCCTGTCCTGCCCTCCCTCCCTCCCCGCGCCTCCACCTCCTCAAGAGACACGGGGCCTCCTCCCCTCCCCACACCTCCTCTCCCCTGCCCGCTCCCGCTCCCCCCCATCTGCTCGGTACTTCGCAGGATGAGTTTTCAAGGCAGAACGCCGCTCGATGGCGGGCGACGCATTCTATGTACACCCACTGGCCCCTGGCCGGGCCCTTCCTGGGCCCTGGAGCGGCGCATACGCCGCTGCTGGCCGAGCCAGGAGGGCGTGGCGCAGGCACCGCTGCCAGGTGCAGGATGGGCTCGGCCAGGGAGCGTAGATGGACACACGAGCGGAACCCTTGACACCGAGCCCTCCCCCTCCCCAATTTCCAAGCTGGCTCCAGGCATTCGGCAGCACAGGTACGAGAGAACAAGAAAGTGGACCCCCCAAGGGCCTCCAGGAGGCCGAAGCCCACTTTGAAATTGGGGGAGGGGGGCGAACGCTGGGTCGAGGACGAAGGGGTTCCATTTCTGTGTCCACTGACTACCGGGGCATTGGATATGTACAGATCTCGTCGCCCTGTGACGGAGAGGGCGTGCTGGCCAGCGTCTCGAGGCGGCCCCCGCTGCCGCCAGGAGATCATCGAGAGCCTGCTCTCGTCCCTGATGTTCTGCCTGGCGCGCGCCGCGCCGGCTCGGGGGCGGCGCCCCCGCGGCCCCGCCTCCCCTCCTCGCTCTCTGCCTGCGAGCGCCTCTCGTCGGGCCCGATGGGCCGATCCCCGTCCCCACGTGGCCAGGGTGCATACCACGATCGTCGCGAGCTCTCGCTCTTCGATCGTGCTGGCCTCGATCATAATCCTCCTCCTCCTCCTCCTCCTCGTCATCCTCCTCCGACTCCTCCACCTCTTCCTCCTCCTCCTCCTCCACCATTCAGCGCCCCTAGTGGGGGAGAGGCCACGCGGAGCCCGAAGGGAGCAGCGGCATGTATCCCCATTCAGGGGGGGCAGATTGGCCAGGGGTCGGTCAGACCAGGGGGGGCAGATCGGCCAGGGGCCAGGCCAGCGAGCCGTGGCCTGCTGCAGCCGCGGCGCCAGGTTGCGCTCAGGCGCGAGAAAGTGCAGCCGTGAGGCCAGCGTAAACACGTGCCCTGGCTTCTGGTCGGCGGCGAGCGAGGGGGGGAAATGGGAAGGAGGAGGCCTTCTCGGAAGGCGGCGGGACTTCTCTGAAGCCCTCGTGCCTTTGAGAAGTTTTTGTTTGGTCTTCGGGAAAGGCTTACAAAACTTCCAAGAAGGCCGGGGGGCTTCCGAACTTTCTAAGAAGGTCTTCTCCTTCTCATTTCCCCCCCTCGCTCGCCGCCGATCTGGACGTCTCGAAAAAGTCGCGCCAGAGCCTTTGGCATTTAGTGTTGTCTGAAGGCTCATTCCAGGCCCAGGGCAGGAGCAAACAGGGTTTGGATTAAAAGCCAGTCTTGGGGAAGGGGTCGAGAAGTCCGAGGGTGGGCGATTCGAAGAAATCGAGCCGTCGGAGGTCTGCCTAGGCAGACATCGAGCAGAGCAGCCTGTTGGATGTGAGCTCACGAGGTATCAATCGTGTGGCTGTGTCCACGCTAGATCTCGACGTCGCTGCAGCGGCCACCGTGTGCGCCCATGGCCAGGGCGTGGCCACCAGGGCACGGATTGCTATTCACCGCATTTCAGCGTCTCCAGAGCGATTGCCAATACGCGTGGAAAGGAAGATGCAGTGTTGTACAGCTTACGTGTGAGATCATGCCACCGTGTGGTCTCGCCCATGCTTTTTGAGTTCAGTCGGGAGCCTCCTTTCGAGGGTGTTTTTTGGGGACCTCCCGTGCGGGAGAATCCTTCGAGGGAGTTGCTTTTTGACCTCTCAGGCGGGAGCTTCCCCGGTTGATGTTTTGAGACCTCTCCGATGGGAGCCTCCTCCTTGCTTCTCTTCCTTCGCCTTCGATGGACGCCTCCTCTCCTTCCTCCCTTTTCCTCATCCTCCTCCTCCTTCTCCTGCTCCTTCTCCTTCTTCCTTGCGTCTACATCTGCACATGCGTTGGAGGAGGAAGAGAACAGTTCACCAGAACGGACTGAGCAAATAATTTGACGAAGCAAATTTTGTTAGCCAGCGTGGACCCCAAACAGTAAGCTATTACACTGGATGTGTGAGATATGTAATGCAATCTACGTGGGGCAAGCTGTGTGGTGTGAGCTATGTGGTGCAATCTGTTTTGTGCAAGCCATGTGGTGCAACCTCGACGGACCCACCTGAGAACGGTGGGCAGCAACGAGGCGGCAACGGGCGGCGAGGCGGCAAACCCTCGACGGACGCCGCAGGTGGGCGGCAGCGAGGCGGCAACGGGCGGCGACGCGGCGAGACCTCGACGGACCCATCCAAGGCAACGAGGCGGCCACGGGGCGGCAACGGGTGGCGACGCGGCGAAACCTCGACGGACCCCCCGAGTGGGCGGCAACGAGGCGGCACGGGGCTCCGACGCGGCGAAACCTCCAGGGACGCCCCGAGTGGGCGGCAACGAGGCGGCAACGGGTGGCGACGCGACAGAGTCTCGACTGTCAAGTGGGCGACAACGATGCGGCAACGAGTCGGCCAACGGGCGGCGACGCGGCGAAATTTGGACGGACTCATCCAAGTGGGCGGCAACGAGGCGGAAACGAGGCGGCGACGCGGTGAGAGTGGCGACGGTATAGAGTATAGATGCGGGAATGGAGGGAAACTTGTAGATTGTAGATGGGTAGAGGTCGAATGTGGAGATTTATGGTACAGGATATAGAGGAGATCGTAGAGAGCACCAGGTAGGTAGTATGTAGCTGCCAGCAGAGTGCAGTGAGGAGAGAATTGAGTGTGTCGGGAACATGGGGAGCTGAGAGTACTGCATTCGGCGTCCTTTGCTCATATCCACCACCGCGTTCGCTCTTGCGTGGTAGCGTTTTTCATCCCTCTTTTCTGCCTTAAGCCGTGTCAGTTGAGGTCTATGGCTCTCTGCGGGCGGCTCCTGCGATTCGCCTTTCGTCGGGTAAGTTGGCAGCCCACTAGATTGTTACTTCAGTGAAGTTGCTCCCCAGTATTGTAATTTTCTTGTCCCTCGCCGCTCCCTCATGCAGAGCCAGAGCATGCGTGCCACTTGTCGTTTCGCCCCCTTCTATTTCACCCCCGGTGTATTCGTGGCTTTCTGGCTTTGAGGGCTTTCTTGGGGCACGTACTAGGTTCTGCTCGGCAAATCAGTGACATCTTGGGACGTCCAGGGCAGCGCCAGGGCAATATAGACGCAATGTTGGTATCCACCCCTCTCTTCTCCTCCTTTTTTTCTCCTTCTGTCTCTGGGCGGTCCATCAAGACTGGCGTTTTTGCTCCAGTTTCAGGGCGGACCCCCACGTGTCTTTACTGATCGATCCGTGCCTGGAGCTTAGCTCGAAATTTCCCACACGATGCTATGTGTGTTTACGATGTCGGACCTCAATTCTCCTCCCCTATCCCACCTCCTTCCCTCCTCTTTTGGCTGCAGGCGGTGGCCTTTTCCAAGGTTTTGCCGCTTGGTATTTCGCCCTGCTTGCGTCTCTCTGGCACACATACTATGCTTCCTTGGATCAGAGGCTTGCCTCAGATGTTCCAGGGAAAGTCGCCAACAGCCAAATCATCAAGCAACCCCACATTGCTGGGTAATGCCAGCCAAGCTCGTCTTGAATCCAGCGGCGGTGGTTCGTTTCCACTTTCCGTCAAGCAGGATGGCACACCAGAGGGCATGGGAGATTGTGGGCAGGGAGCTGGCGACATCTGCTCCAGCCGCATATTGCCAGGGAAACTCGGCACTCCCAGCATGTTGCTTCTTTCGGACCCACGGATGAACACAGCGATTCTGGAACATTATAAAAAAGATCTTCTGCTCGGCAAGTGGGGTATTGTTGGTAAGCCTTTCCCCGCGCCCGTCTGGGAGGGATCACGACTCTTCATGAAGCATATGTGGTACAAATTCATGGAAAGACTGGCGTCTGCCTTGACCGCAGTTGCAATGCCTGACGCATCCACCATCGACGAGTTCACGGAGGTAATTTCTGGAGCCGACGGTAACACTATCACCCTGTTCGTGGCAAAGCCGAAGGTGTCCGAGGCGGTTCCGGGAATCTTGCACATGCATGGGGGAGGAATGTGCATGTTCTCCGCCAACGAGCCAAGTATTCGCGCCTGGCGGATTCATCTGGCTCTCCGTGGCTTTGTTGTTGCCAGCGTTGAGTTTCGCAATTCCTCTGGCAAGTTGGGGCCCCATCCGTTCCCTGCTGGGCTGAACGATTGCATGACCGCTTTGGCATGGCTGAGTGCCAGGCGTCAACAGTTCTGTATATCGAAGCTCGTTCTGTCTGGCGAGTCTGGGGGAGGCAATCTATGCATCGCCTCGGCTCTCCGTGCCAAGCGAGAGGGGCGCCTTGCTGAGCTTGATGGCGTGTTCGCATTGTGTCCCTTCATTGCCGGGCCGTCCGTTTGGAGGGCGAAGGCGAACACTTCATTGCAGGAATGCGACGACTACTTACTCGACTCGAACAGCTTGACACTTTTCGCGAGCGTGTACGACCCAGAGCTCAAGCATGCGGGTGATCCATTCGCATGGCCAGGATTGGCGATCGACACAGATTTGGATGGATTGCCACCCCATGTTATCAGCGTCAACGAGCTCGATCCTCTTCGGGACGAGGGCCTGGCGTATTGCGAAAAGATGAAAGCAGCAGGTGTGCGTGCTGAGTCCAGGATTGTGCGGGGCACTCCCCATGCGGGCGAATTGTTATGCGTGGGCTTGGAAGGTGGTCATTACATCCTGGACGAGACGATTGATGCCATGATGCATTTTGCTCAGTCTCTGTGATTTTGCCCTTCATAGGTGTTATGTGGAACTCGTTCCATGATGCCCATCTGTACTTGCGCGCAGTGAGTGTGCCGTTGAATTTGTTGCACGTTTGCAATTCTTATTGTTTTGTGGGCTAGAGCATCGCCTCTAGGCGCAGTGAATTTCTTTCGAGCAGTCTTATGTGCTTCTCTCTCTCCCCTCCCGCACATTACGCCTACGAGGGGATACCTCAAATGAGGATCACACCGCCGAGTGCGATTCTACAGGCTTACGCCGCGTCCGCCGACCCCTCATCATCATCATCATCATCATCATCATCATCATCATCATCATCATCATCATCATCATCATCATCATCATCATCATCATCATCATCATCATCATCATCATCATCATCATCATCATCATCAGCATCATCTTCTTCTCCATCATCGTCGACGCCATCGTCATAGTTGTTCGAACCTGGTGTGGGGGGACACTGTTTCTGTTAGTATCTCTGAGCAGGAACAGACAAAGAAAAGCGTCGGACGATCGAAGGTCGAGAAACAAAAGGAGGAGGAGGAGGAGGAGGAGTAGGAGGAGGAAGAGGAAGGGGAGGGGGAGGTGAAGGAGGAGAAGAGCGCCTGCCGCGGCCAGGGGCCCAGAGGCAAGTGAAATAAAAGGCCTTTCGTCGATTGTCGATCTCGGGAGGTCTCTTATCGATGTCGGCCCCTGGAAACCCTCTTCGGGCTCCCAATCCGTTGAATATTACATCGCCTTCGGCCCATCCCGCCGCAGTGCTTGGGTAGTGGGTCAGAGGTCTCTTGAGTGTTCGTTGCGATCGCGTGGTAAGCTTCTCGGGGGCTTGTTGGAGGCAGCTTTGAAGCCTCATAAGGGGGCCTTGTCGGGCCTCTTCTGGGCCTTTTGCACGCCTCTTGTGACGCTCTTGGTGTCTCATGGGGCCCTCTTGAGGCGGAAGGCCAGAATTTCCGGTTTGTGGTCTCCCTCTGGGGCCTCTCTTGGAGCCTTCTTGGGAGTCTTTTGGGCCGTCTTGGGGTCCCTTTTGGGCGCCTCTTGGGTCATCTTGGGGCCCGCTTGGGCCATCTTGGGGCCCTCTTGGGCCATCTTGGGGCCGTTTTTGGAGCCTTTTGGGCCGTCTTGGGGCGATCGAGAATCAATGATTTTGGCCTCTTGGGGCGCTCTTGGGAGGCCTCTTGGAGGCCTCCTGGGACGTCTTGGGGTCTTCTTCGGCCGTCTGGAGGCCATCTTGGGCGTGTTGCAGCAATCTTTCGGCGAATCGTGGACCGTTTTGGGAGCCTCTTGGGGCCCTCTTGGCGCGTTTTAGTGCCCTCCATCCTCCCATGGCGCGTCCGTCCAGGGGTCGTGCCAGGCCAGGGTGGGGGGGTCGAATTCCCGGTTTGGGGTCCCAGGGGGGGATCATGGGGGGGGAGAATCTCACACGCCTAGAGATCCACAATGGGTCGGCGGATTCGAAGTTCTAGCTACGCTGCCTCTTGGTTGAGTGACCTTTGCGCCAGCAAGGCAATCTTCCGAGCTAGTGGTCCATCATTGTGGACTAGGTGGAGGGCTGGGGATGAGTATGAGAAGGAGGACTGTTCTGTGATGTCCATCGGCAGTTGCGCACAGGGTGTCGCCGAAGTTCCTCTTCGGTGGCATTTCTGCTGCTTTGTCGGTCAGGGCGTTTTTCAGCTCGGCACAATGGGTCCCCTTTGCAGTATTGTTTTCTGCTCGCTCTCTCGCCAGACGCTCTGTTTGCGAGGGGGGTCCGTGAATAATGCCAGCGCGTGGATCCCAACAGGCTCTGTTCTGCGACCACTGGCGAATCCTACCCCTGCGTGTCCAACCGACGCTGCGGTATCGGACACCCCCGATGAGGCTTTACCTGGATGCAGACATCCCTCAAGCTCTGAACACCAGCCGGGTTTGCGGAAATCTGACCTGCAGGGGTACAATGCCGTTTTAATACATGTTTTGCGTGCGGGTCATGGATAAAACATGCAGGGATTCAGTACTAAATACAACGATGAGTTCATGCATACATTCATTCATGAATTAGACATGTATCAAACATCCAATATTTTTAAACATCCCATGTTTTAAGCATTGCCTTGTAGAGTTCACGTGCCGTGGCCTGCGTGCGTCAGAGCGCGCCCGTGGAGAGCGCTCCTTGCGAAAAGGGGGGGCCCGGCGTCAGGCGACCCCTCCTCTTCCCTTGGAAAAAGGGGGAGGGGCTTCCGAAGCTACCTTCCCCCTCCCCCCCTTGTCGCAGGCCTAGAGGTGGACACCAACACCAAGACCAGCCGTGTGCCTCCACCGAGGGAAG
>CAUYUJ010014980.1:287500-319634 GCA_963575745.1 Prorocentrum cordatum
AGTATACACGCCAAAAGGTGGGTCAAATACAAGAAGACATGACGAGCTGGACGAATCAGCTGATCGACCACACTAACGACACCAACATTCACCTTCGACCTGCAGCCGACCCGCACAGGCCGACGGCAGTGTCCGCCGAAGCACCACAAGCTTCAGCAGGACAACAACGACGCACATCTCCAGGAGCAGCCTCCGCGGCAGCTTCTGCACAGACACGCCATGTGTCTCCTGTGCGCGCAGAACCAACCATCGACGGTGCGCCGATACCCTCGCAGCCAGCGTCTGCGGTGTCGGTCCATACTACGACGCCTATCAAGGAGTCAGACACCGTCCGTGTACCTGTCTTGCCTAAGATCACGCAGCTGCTGGAGTGGCAGCAAAGAGTGCGGAAGAACTTCGGGGCCGCCTCAGGGCGACCATCCAAAGCATACGCCTTCCTATGCGTGGCAGAACAACCCGAATGCACATTCGAGGATTTACAAGACAGTGGAGACTTTGAGAGCATCGATTGCAAACTCGCAACCGCTCTGAGCGACATCTTATCCTCAGACTTACGCTACCAAATCAGGCTCATCGAGACTAGAGAGCACAAAGCAGGACGCATGCTCAAAGGACGCCAGATATACTGGCATATCCTACAGTCCTACAAAGTGACAGACGTCGACGACGACCTGCACGATTTCGAGCGCCTTAAAGAACTGAGGATGAGAGACGAAGATTTGCAACGTTTCATTACCGATTGGGACGCCTTACTCTTGGAATGCCGAGAAGTACCCGATCCAAAGATATTGGAATCGCTATTCCGCACACAGATTCGTAGACATGCATGGATGAAACAAGACATGTACGAGTACCAGCGCATGAAGATGAGCGACCCGAATCGTACCTACGGTTGGCTTCGACAGCGTGTCCTGGACATACTGGAGATTAAACAATTGGAGAAGAATCAAAACAAGCTACGGTACGAACACGAGACACGATCTCAGGTTAACGTGTGCGTTGCATGAAAGAAAGGCAATTGTCGCAATGGTGAACGGTGCAAGGCTTTACATACATATTCCAGGGATTGGAAGAACAACGAATCTTCCAGAACATCAAAGGCTGGTGGCAACCCCCGCCGTAGTATGTCCACTCCTGCGAATCACAAGAAGCCAACATCAAGGCCGTTCTGCTTCGATTTTGCCAAGCGCAACACATGTACCAGAGGTGATAAGTGTAACTACCCGCACGTCGCACAGTGCAAGGATTTCGCACAGAACAAGTGCACAAAAGGCGACAAATGCAAATACGCTCATCTCGCACCTGGTGCAAAGACTCCTGAACGAAGCCCGAGTCGACCGCGGACTTCCAGCCAGGACAGCCGTGGCCGATCACCATCCCGCGGATCAGGAAGCCAACGTCTTCACAACGCGGGGGGTTTCGCTACGCAAGCGATTCACGACAGGGACGTGACAACCGACGCCAATACGACCGATCCCGTTCCACATCCAGGAGGTCCCAAGACTCTCGCAGCCAATCGAGAAGTCGTTACGACAGATCTTCGAGATCTACCTCCCGAGGACGAGACAATCGTGGCGGCGGACGTGGCAGTCCACGCGGCCGTGATCGATCATATGGCAGTGACAAAGGACGTGGCAAGCGGTATCCGAGCCGCGGATCGTCCCGTGGTTCACCCAACACTAGAGCACGTTCTCCTGCCAACTTTAGACATTCACGCCGTTCAGACCGCAGCTGCGTCATCCGCGACAAGACCCTCATGGCCAACACCAAGGCCACAACGACATCTACCAAGATACGTCGTCGGATACGCTTCGACGTACGCAACGTGGACTACTATTTCCATACCATATCTGGCAGAGCCAGACTGGACAGGTGGAAAGAGCTGCCGAATGAGGGTGACATCGTCAAAGTACCAGATCCATTACCACAAAAATGGTGGGATGATAGTGCAGAGGCCTTACGAGAATGTCAAAAAGAGGCACAACTATGGTACGACGAACTGTACGACTACCGACACAACAAAGAGTCGGTGGCCACACCAACTGCGATCCGAAAGCATGACGACACTGTCAAGCAGTCATCAAAGACTGCCCAGACGACAACAACGACAAAGCAAGTCGACACTCCACGCTCGACTGCAGCATTGACAAGGTCTTGGGTTCTTGACAGTGGTTCTGCCCATCATATTCAGGGAAAACATGAACTTACGCAGACCGAGTCGGATCGCATATCTATTCGCGAAGAGCATATTCTGGAAACTGCAAATGGTGATCGTACCGTCAACGAGCACTACGACATACGGCTACCCGAAGTTGGACTGCATAGTTCAGCCCTTGCTTTACCAGACTGCCCATCATTACTATCAGTTGGAAAATTGATCGAGGTTGATGGCTTTCGACAGCTTTGGGATCCTGAGCTGGGCTACATGCTTCAGGATCCGGGGGGCCAATGGTATAAGATTCCAGTCAACAATCGAGTGCCAGAGTTACGACTTGACGACTTAACACGGATACCACCACCACGTTTATGCACTTCGTCAGCACCCCGCCGTCGTCAGCGAAAGCGTTCATCCGCCCGCTGTAACGACACTTGTTGGTGCTGCAAAACTACAGAGCAACCAACCACTGCAGACGAGCTACGACCCCACATAGGGACCTGCCCCAAGAGACCACATGTCGGAGAGGGAGGAGGAGCACGGACCATCACGGTCGAAGAACCTCCCGACACAAGAACAGACGAGACCAACGTGGACACGACCACCGACTCGCCTACGTCTCAGATGCAGTGTTCTCCTCCACAATGCGGGGGGTTCGATATAGCTCAAGCAGACAACGACATACCGACAGAGACACCCACACGAACGCATCCAGACAACGATCGAGTTCTGCCCAACAGACAAAAGAAACCGATCGACCCGATGCATTACATGACTCACAGCCCAAAACATCCCGACTGTGAGATCTGTTCTCGTACGATGGCACAGAATGCCCCGTGTAGACGACAGCGCAAACCACATCCACCGGCAGACCCCACCGAAGAGGATAACGCCTACGAAGCTTTTGTCCCGAAGAAGTTCGGTGAAGCTCTAACTGCTGACCATATCGTACTGGCCAAAGACGATGCCGCGGACAAACATGGCGACAAATATGCACTTGTTGTCCTTGACAGATATACTGGCATCTTCATGGCCTACCCAGCGCTACACAAAGACGCAGCTACTACAAAGGCATCCTTTCAACAGTTCATCGCCGCGAACGATGAGGTGAAGCATATCTACACAGACAATTCTGGAGAGCTTCAGAAAGCTTGCCGCCAATTGGGATGGAGACACGACACGAGTACGCCACATCGTCCACAGACAAATGGATTGATTGAGCGGGTTGTCAAAATTGTCATCCTTGGTACCAGAGCTGTGTTACATATGTCTGGTCTGGGACACGAATGGTGGAAAGAGGCCATGCAAGCCTTTTGCTGTGGACACAACTTTGTGCATACATCCACGGGCGTTGCTGCCCTCAAGAGGGCATGCAGAAAAGACAGCTCATGAAATAAGATTTGGCGAAAGCTTTCCTGGGCACTGCATACCATTCGGTGCTCGGATATTTTGGAAATGCCTCAACCCCGAGATTAACAACGAGACTGCAAAATTTAAAGAAAACGCTCGGGAAGGGTTATTCATGGGATACCACTTACACTCTGGTGGACGATGGTCAGGTGACTACCTTGTTTTGGACACGGCTACATACGCCAAGAACCCTGATGGTGATCTGTGCCATGTGCACAGAGTCAAAGACATCATCATCCCTGATGGCAAGTTCACCTACCCCGTGAAAGATGGTACTCTACGACATCATAACCCTGAGGCGCACGACGAGGTGAAGGCATCTACTTCTCGCCCCTTGGGTGACAAGCCAATGCCTGATCCTCCACTTTCTTACCCTAAAGAATGGGATGATCCGTCTATGATGACAACGGAAGATAACGCTGTTGATATCCAGACATCGGCTTTCTGAAGTTGCTGCACCAGCGCCGGAGCCAGACTACTGGGAACAGCGTGGATATTGCGTCATCAGACACATTCGTACCCCAAGAAAGAAACTATTCATCCCAGCGGACGACGTCATGAATATACCAGTACCTGTTGACCAACTCGACGTGACACGAGATTTCAAAACGACTTCTACTTTCGAGGGCGAAAGTAACTTCCGAGATGTTTGGGATGGTGTTAGCGCCAACGACCACAGGGAGCTGAGCGAGCCGTGGACAGGCACGATTCAGTTCTATGAGCTTCCAAAAATAACGCCAGACGGCAAAATGGTGGTTCGTGGACGCGAGACACGTGTGCAGACTACTACACGTCCTGATCACGTTCTTCCCGAGCATTGGAAAACACTTTCCCGTGGACAGCAAAAGAAAGAGATCGATTACGCCAACGACGTTAAACGAGCCCGTGAAATTCGTGATCGTGCTGCATTGCGAGTGTGGACAAGACAGGATAAACAGGTCAACAATTTCCGTACTACTACATCAGGCGGACCCACATGGAATACTGTGGAACGACGGATTACATACGACACTGACAATGGTGACGTCATCCGCGACGAGAATGTCAAAGGCGTGACAAACAAAGAAATACTGTATGCCAAATTACCTGGTGGGCCACGTGACATTACCACGGTACTATACTACCGTCAACTACCACAACAGCACGATGGAGAAGAACGTGCTTTGGTATTTGTGGATAATGAAGGAACCGACTTTGGGACTTTGAACCCGCTCATACGCAAGTTCACCCAGTCGGTAGCAATACCAACCATGCCACGTGAGACCAACTACATGCCGGCACACAGAGATAAAATACCAGATTCGACATGGTCACGCCCAGCATTAGTTACCAGAAACCTGAGTAAGAAAGAAGTTGCCGCAGAACCACGTGCACAAGAAGCCCTGCGAAAAGAATACGAGAGATTGGAAATGAAACAAACATGGATGTTGGAGACTGTTGCAGAAAAATCTGACATTGAGTCACAAGCTATTCGCAATGGAACAAAGGTGCATTTCTTCAATATATTGGAATTATCTTCAGTCAAACATGAAGAACTTCCTCCTGATCTACGTAAATTCAAGGGCAGAGTGGTGGTTCAGGGCAATACAGGCAAAGATGAAACTGGTTTGGCCGCCATATTCGCCGACGCCGCTTCCAGTGCTTCGCATATAGAGGCTTCCAAACTTTGCGATGCTACTGCATTATTACCGCAATATGCGGGAGAGCAAAGTGACGCACCTGGAGCTTACACGCAGGCATTATTATACGGCGACGGACGAATTGATCCAGTTGATACTTGGATTACTATACCTAAATGGCGACAACCGACATCATGGTCAAAATACAATAACCCAGTGTGCCGATTGCGATTGGCACTATACGGACACCCTCTTGCAGGTGTCTTTTGGGAACGAAAATGCCGTACATGCTTGGAAAGCGTCGGTTTCGAGCCTATTTCAGGATGGGAATGTGTATGGAGACACAACAAACTGGGACTGATACTTTCAGTATATGTGGACGATTTCAAATTGGCCGGCCCAGCTCATAATCTACAGACTGGCTGGGATTATATTCGTAAAAGCGGTATCGATTTGGATCCACCTACTCCATACTCACAATATTTGGGTTGTGGACAACAAGCATATGACGTACCGCAGAGCATCTTCGACAAAAGAATGTCCACAATACGCCCTATGCTACCTGCACACAACGAGAAAGAATACAATACGGCAAAACACGTTCGTGGTATTCGACATGACATGCTTGGTTTTACAGATCAGTGCATTGAGCGGTACCTGGAATGCGCCTCCAAGCGCGCCCAGGGAAAAGGGTCACGTCGGAAACGATCCGACTCGCCGAGGGCTTCGCGATCCAAATCGCCATCTTCCTCCGGGTCGGTCGCCAGACCTACTAGTGTGCTCAACGCACGGACAAGATCATCCAGCCCAGCAAAATCGATCGACACAACTTCTACCAATACCATACCCGCCACATACCATGATCTACCCGACGCAGAGACCCCTGGCATCGAGGACACCTCCTTCACTGAGTCCGACTATTCAGACGAGGGCGTTCTCGGCCAGGACGCGGCAAGTGTACTAATGAAGATCCTGTACTTGGCACGTTGCTGTCGTTTCGATCTTCTACATCCGGTATGTATGTTGGCCAGAGAAATTACCAAATGGAATACTACATGTGACAAACGTCTACATCGGTTGATATGCTACATCAAAACGACGCGTACACACTGCTTACACGGATGGATAGGTGATTCATCAGACAAGTTATCCATCATGCCTTTCCAGTCAACGCTGTATGTAAGAAACAAACGGTTGTTTCACATTCATCTACTGAATCAGAGATCGTTGCTCTCGATTCCGCACTACGACTGGAAGGGTTACCACTACTATCATTCTGGGAAGCCGTGGTGGGAGTTGCCAAAACATGCAAAGAGAAGAATACATGCCTGAGTTGCCATCGACACGTTGACCCGGCGATGTGTCCTACATTGGCAGCCAAAAAGAAGCGTAAACCATCGCCTCGCAAGGCACCCCCTACTCGGGGATCTTCTCCTGGCCGTAGGCAACTACCGCTAAATACGGATTTGCCTACGACTCCAAAGAGACGTACAATATCCCATGAAGGTACCGTACTACACGTGGATCCAGAGCCAGCTCCAGAGATCAGTGCACCGAAAGTACGACTTATCGTCTTGGAGGATAACCAGGCCGTTATCAAAATTGTCCAAAAGGGACGTACACCAGCACTTCGTCATCTTCATCGTACTCATCGTATCAATCTGGATTGGATATGCGAAACATGTCAAATTGAACATATCGAGCTTAAATATGTAGGAACAAAAGAGCAGATCGCAGATATGATGACCAAACATTTCGAGACCAAGAAAGCAGACCTTCGGAAGGACCTCTTGGAACACTCGCTTATTTTTCCTGTTACTCCGATACAATGTCCGCCGATACGAGGGCCTCGGAGGCCCGACGGTTTACCTCATGAAGCGGAACCTCCTAAATTGAATGGATGCCCAGAAATATGCAAGATATTGCTGACGGAAAAAGAAAGATGGGGCGAGGTAGGATCAGAATGCGGATTTCAGTGTGTTGGACAAGCTAACCATGAGGGGCTATGTGCATGCGTGTACCGCTATGGCGTGCCAGCCGCAGATACTGCGTCGCGCACACCTCGTTCACGCGCACGTTCACCGCGCGGTAGACATCCTCGCCATCCTCCCTCACCTCAACGAGATGCAGAGAGAGTTAGGACATTGATTATTCGTTCACACCGCAGCAATTTTACGACTCGAGCTACAAAGCTTACAAGCATCCTGTTTGCCGCTTGCGAGGCGAACATAAGTGAGATCGGTTCTAATCCCGACCCCTCCATCCACGAGATGGATCAGGCACAGCCGCTCAACCTCGTCGGCTGGCCCATCGGCTACGACAAGGAGTACGACCCGAACGCCAGGGACGATGACCGCGTGGGCTTTGCGTACCACGCTCAAACTGGTCGTCCTCGTGATCCCGAAGATGGTTACATATGCATACATCAACGGCGTGCCGATCGGAGCGGAGAATTTGATCTTCGAGTACCCGACGAGTCTTCTATCCGTGAACTTGCCCGCTTCGCGTCTGTCGAGGCTAAGAAATGGGCCAGCACTGAGAGTGGATCCGTCGGCGGCAACGCCAACTACGAGTACAACACGTTCACAGCTACGCCGTGGCTATCTTTCATGCGTGCTATGTGTATGATTTCCAGCCTTTTCAATCGTAATCCTTCAGTGCAAGATAGTGTTCGTGGACTACATGATCATTTGAATGCGACGATCCCAGGATCAGACCGCAAATGTCCACCATCAAACTTTACTACTATGATACTGAAGACGGAGTGGATGATTATTCACAACGATTGGTCCAAAATTGGCAGTGCAGTTCTGGGACAATACACCGAGGACAGCGTTGCGGATACGCAAAACTATTACAACAATGGTCTGAGTGCACCATCCGATGTATACCAGAATGGATTGGTAACGCCATGCTATGCTCCTAAAATTGATCGTGCAAGCTACCTACTCGTCCACCTGGCATCGCCAGGACATCGGATACATCTGGGCACATCGGTCATATCGTCGAGGATAACTTGGTCACCAACACGAGAGCTTTTTCCGACCTTACCCAAACAAAGAAGTTCCGCCGCAAGCTTACTACATGGTTGACTGCGCGCGGAGGCTTTGGAAGTATCGGATCAAACTCCAAGACGGTGGCAACACCATCCGACCATCCGAATGGTTGGGTGGCGATATTGGATGATCCACAAGAGACAGAGCGTACCTATCGTTGGACACCATACAACGAGGGCAACGACTTCTTCGGCGACGCTGCTGACCACATGGGTTCGAATGATCCTGGCATGACTCCTGGCAATGATGTGGACCCATTCGAGTTGGACCACGCAAAATACAGTGCTTTCTGTGGTGGTCGCTTGGTTTCTACCCTATTGTCAGACAATGGGTGGCACTCCCTCGTACAAGAGGACTTGGGACTACTATTACATCATGCATTTGGGCCATCGGGTCATGCGTACAAATGGACCAACCTATACACGGACTCAACATGGATCATGCATCCGGAGAAAGGGGCTAAGGGTGCAAAACACAAGAAGTACCCCACTTTCGGCATCGACGAGCTCAACGCTGCCCAGAAGAGAATCGACCTCGCCAAAGCATCAAATACTGCTCTTGTTCCGCTATTCATGCCGTGCCTTAACCGCGCGGAATACATGGGTGGCGCTACTCTTGAGCACCTGTCGACCATGATCCGCGACGACATCATGATGTGGGCATTCTCTTTTGGCAATTACAGGGAATGGTTCAGACAGAATGATACGCCGATCGGTCAAGATTGCGTTCTCTTGCCTGAAGCTGGTTATGAGGGCGTACGATACGGAATGGAGGAACTACGCAAGCAACGTTTCGAGAAAGAGGAAAGCCGTATCAACGCTCTTCTCAACAATCAGTTTGAGAACACTCTCGAGCAGCGCAATATGATCAGGAAGATCCGCGAAGCCAGAGGCCTCATGTTTCAAAGCGACAACGCTTCCATCAAGAAGTGGCGCGAGCTGAACGAGACCATCTGGGAATACTGGGCCAATGATTTCCCATCATCCATAAAACAAAGACACTATCACAGGGGACTCAATGCCATGGTAGTATGGAGTGCGAACGACATCGCATGTGCTAATCCTGGACAGAACACCATCGACATGCGCCGACATCACAGTCGTGCTCCTACCAACGTACACGAGCTCCAAAAGATGGAATGTGAGGGCGGCGTCCCGACGTTCATGCCCGTACACGTGCTCGTGGACGTATCACGTTTTGTCGATGTGATGCAGTATTTCCGCTGCCCCACGGTCATGGGACCTGGGAAAGCAGCGCAATGGGGCGTGCGCCCGAACTTTGATCACCACACGAGCGACTTGATCACTATCATGCAGAACCGTGGTATCACTGTTCTTCCATCCGACCATTGGGTGGATACGTACGATAGGGTTACCCCACAGGCTTGGCACGCCAAACAGAATAACCATAACATGGCAATGATTACAACGCAATTCTGCGACGCAGTATGCTATCGCAATTTTTGCGCATTGATACAGTCTCTTCCTTCTCAGCCATATCCATTCAGGCCGCCATTGCTGACTTCTGTCACGGACAACCAGGCCTACACTCAGGCCAAGGAAATCATGGCAGCCCTCGACTTCAGAGAAAAGTTGACAAACGAATGGAAAAGAGACCTCAGCCTCACAACATTGATGACACAGACGGCAAACGAGATGGCTCATTGTGCGTGGATGGCGTCATGTGCCGAGGGCACATTGCCGGCATCACTGCCTGCCGAGACGGGCGACACGACTGAGCCGACTCCTGGAAGGTCTACACGTACGCCAGCAACGGACCCTAGCGATCCTGACCAAACCCTTCCTGATAATGATCCATGGGTTATGGCATACAATGACTTATTCCAGTACCTTATGCTGTTGATCAAAGAATACCCTGGGGCTTGGGCATCTTGGCATTCTCTTGAGAAAGATGAACTTCTAGAACCCAAGATCGTCAAAACAGTTGAAGATGCACATGCAGTTACTTGGGTTGTATTCGAGCAATTCTTACGTCAGATCAAAGAGTTGGATGGAGACGATAATGCGACCAAATCAAGACTCATTGCAGAAGAAAACAGATTGTCTTCTCACCGCATCGGCCCAGCTGCCGAGAACGAGAAGAACATCGAGGCATGCAAAACATTCTTCAAACAGAATGCACTGGATCGAGTTGCTTTGGGTCATGACCCTAATGTCCCTACAGCCGTATGGAGGGCAGCTGATGACACAGCACAGCCAGCCCCACCAGGCCCATTGCCTGATCCACTGCAACCTGGACCGCAATCGATCAAAGCGTCGCAACCATCGACTCCAGAGCCTAAAGCAGAACAACAACCAGCAGATCAGCTCCCAAAAGCTGAGGCGGTACCGATCCCTGATGACGGCACCGACCTTGAGGCAATGGAGCTGGAGGCAACTCCTGCTGAGGAGGAGCCTTCTCCACATGAGATGAATATATTGTCATGGCAGGACAGTTGTGAGCGTTCCATGCACGAGGATACCAGCAAGCTCGGGATCTTCGACAACTCATGCACTATTCGCGAATGGAAGTTACAGTATGGCGTCAAAGATGAACATCCATACATGTGCCCAATGTTGCGGGGCACGAAAGCGACCAATGGATTTGCCTGCATCGAAGACCAAGAGTGGTACGAGCAGCTACTGCATGATGATAGTGTAATTGCTCATGCGCCTGACATTGCACAATCTGGTTGTTTCCCAGAATGGAAATGGATACCATTACCACATTACGACGATGTACGTTATGGTCCTGAGCTAATTGATGAAGAATGGCTGGGAACAAACAAATACATGAGCAAAGACATCACGACTATGTTACGCCATGAGATTCACTACAAAAAGTTTTGGATCAACCAATCTCATGGCAGACGTATTAATATCTGGGACAAAACCACAAAGAATGATTGGAATATTCCAAACAATTGGAAATCATTTAAAGAAATGGTTCAATGGAAATTCCGAGATCGCAAAGAAAGCCACAATGGACCATCCATGGAAGCGGCAGTGGCACATTTCAAGAAAGACGGTGAAAATGATGGATACACCGATTGGAACGACTACTATCCGATATTCATTATTCGTGCGTTCCAGAAGCATATTGACCCGCAGAAAAACAGAATCGAGATATACGCCAAGCCGATTCCTGACGGAGGTGACCCCAGCACTTTTGACTGGAACAGCGTTATTGCTATTCGGTGCGTCGGTGGTCACAGTTGTGTCAACCCATCTTCAAAGCCATGGAACATGGGATGGGAGAGCTTACAGTGGACAGATATCAAATATCTCCATCATGGAACAGCATCCCGCGCCTGGAAGAACATACTGAAGACAGGGATCATTCCTGGATATGTTGAACCACATTCTCAGAGAGACAGAACTTATAAACCATCGCAGCGATCTGAGGCATTCTTCAGTTCTAGCACATATTTGAACAACGTTCAAAAGAACCCACATACTTCAGTGGAATCGTACAAGTTCAACAGCTACAAGAACGACGTCGAGCTGGTGATCAACATGGAGATCGCCACAAAAGCAGGTTGCAGATTTTGGTTGGGTGCTCAGGGCGCTATCATGACTGAGGACGTGGTACCCGCTGCGGCAATTATTGCAATTCGCCGCCTCAAACCACACCACATGCATGGCCAGCAGCTGTGGCCAGACGGCGACCCATGGGACTACCCGCCATTGGCAGCCAGAGAGCCATTGAGCAAGTACGAGATTTGCGCCTGCCTTCCTGGAGAACTTATTGACGACCCACCTGGATTGGCACCTATCGACCCCGACCAAGACATGGAGCCTCCAAGGATGACGCCAGCATCAGCACCCTCGGCCAGGCCGGGGGAAACCCCTGCTGGCCATACATCCGCAGGGGACGCCTTGGACGAGCAAATAGTACGTGCTATGATCCAGGAGACCAATCACAAAGCAGATGATAAAGAATGGTTGATTGCATTATCACATTGTCGTGAAGCTCTTCGACCAATCACAGCAAAGATCATGCAAAAAGATTGGGATCGTCGTCCTGCATTTAACGATGTTCGAATGGGCGACTTCATTGTCATTAAGAATTGGGGTTCTACCAAATGCTTCCACTACGACAACCATTGGCCCAAAGGCAATCACAATACCAAGATTGCCTTGTCCAAGGGACACATATATGGTCCAATCATCCATTTCGGCATCTTCGACAAGTTCTTTGCGGTACAAGTACCTATTCTCAACTACGGTTTACGATGGGTAAATATTTGGTATAATGACAAAAGCATGCCCCTCAAGGGCGTTGTATTTGCATTGCCGATTCGTATCGAAGAACACGCCATCGATCCAACATGGATGGAGACTGCCCTGAAAGGCCCGACATCTTGCAGCGAGGACATACTGCAGCACAAGGTTAGCGGCAGCTTACCATACCTTGGAATGCCTAGCATCCATAGACCACGTATTCCGCGTACACCACCAAGAAGGCCCGCTCCACGGACACCTGATCCAGACGAGCTGGTGGCCACACCTGCCGAGGACAACGCTCAGACGGGCGACATTCCTCAACGGGGTACAGCATCATCGCATGATCCACTGATCACCGTAATCGTGGACATATCAAATATCGTTCTTACTGCAGATGAGAAAGCTGCGAACGACAACATGAAGGCAGACCTCTCGGCAGACATCCAAGCAGAAGAGCAGATCGAGGCAAGCATCCTCGATAACATCATTGATCCGCCATCGAATTTCCTTGATCATCCAGACTACGACCCCGACGAGGATTCAAGATGGATTAGACAGTCTGATGATTGCCGCGTGTATTGTTGGACATCGGCGCTATTGGTGGATTCGCCTATGATCAAGATGAGATCAGACAGAATCGTAATGGACAAAATTCAGTCACATTTACAATTTGATTTTCGATTTGGATCGAAAGCATGGAACGCGGAGTCATATCATTTGAACTACAATCATACCCACAAGTGGGCACATGACTTACCCAATTGTGGTGCAGATCACTTCTTCAAAAAGTTGGTGCACTACCTCGACCCGGAGACTATCGAGGAGTCGACCACTGGCATCTTTCAATGGATTTCCAAATTATACCAGAACATCTTGAAAGATAGTATTGTTGAGCTACCAGATTTCGCCAAGGAAGTCATCCATGACAACCATCCTGCACTTCAGGCATTGCGTGACCTATACAAAAATTGTACTGCGACATACGGTGATCCAGAGTTTCCTGTGTGGGAAGAGCTGGTGGAAACACCTGCTGCGCCTCGAGAGGAGGGCGCTGAGCAGGATATTCCCCAGGACCCAGGCAGTGTTGCGTCTGCAGCTCCCGATCAGGAGACTATGGTACGCATCATAGCTGAACAGACGGGACTCAAGCGCGAGGAGGGCGACAACGAGGCTACCTTGCAGAAGCAGGCTCGCCGTCTTCGTGAGGAGAACGTATGCCATGGCGGTACTGAGGATACCGACAACGTCAAGATAGAGTACAAAGGACTGCCAGGGGAAAGGTTGTCTCGGATCGAGATCGAGGGTTTAAGCAGATCGATCGCTTCCAGACCAAACACCGAGATCAATCGTGAGGCGATCAATCAGATCGGTCAGAGCCTCGCTCGCGGTCAGGACACCCGCTGGGGATCCCGCGATCACCTGACTTCGGCAGGGGCCCCCGAGACGATCTTGCATCCCATACCGCTCTGCAACAATTGCGGTCGAGATCTGTCCCTCGGTATCGTCACAGGTGACGGCACACTCTGTGATATATGTTGGCAATACACTGTGGCCGTAGGCGCCACAGGTAAGAGCACCGCCACACAGAGTGACCTCGCGTACCTCCAGAAGTTGACGAACTGGATCAAGACGACGTTGTCCGAGGACCAGGTCGCGAGATATATGAAGGATGGCGCACGTGTCATTATGACGGGTGCGCGATCCCCCATAGGCACAGAGAAAGATCAGTTGCGGAGATTGGCCAATACGTCCAAGAAAAGGTATCAGAAGTGGGTCGAAGCCGGTAGCCCGCCTGCACGCGAATGCAGATTAATGGGCGAATCCGAAGACGACCGACCTCTGTACTACCCATACGCCAATCTCATTCAACGCTTTCTCAACGACCTCAGATTCCACCATCAGATGACAGGAGCCCGCGTGAATGTCGGCAAGAAGCCCTGGAGAGTCGAGGACATGCGCGACGCGTGGGACATCCTTGACGTCAGTATTAGGACAGGACAGGCTGGTCGGAGAAAGTGGTGGCTGAACGAGGGACGCATTGACAGGCAGACGCGGCAGGCGCGCGGACTGATTGCGGTTTCTCTCCCTCGAGGGGACGGAACCCGTGAACAGTTCACCCAGCGCAAGCTTGCCGCGATTGCCAACGAGCTGATAGGCTCCCTCGATCCGTCACACACTGACCAGAGGGGGGATAGTACAGGGATGAGAACCGATCCAGATACACACTCCCAACAGTCCGATGACGCCATGGAGCCGCGGCCGCCGCCGCGGCCGCCGCCGCGCCCTGCTCCTGGCGACGCCGCTGCATCCAGCGCCTCAGGCGCAGAGGACTACATCTGATTACGCTGCTTACTGGCGCCGCAATCTCGAGGACAGCGATTGGGGTCTTCGATGCTGGAGTTATTACATCAAATGTTGGATCTACATTGCGATCAACAACGACGAGTATGTGTACATCCAGGATATCACGTACAACGATTGGTTCCGCAACTGGGTCCCGAGGACCACTTGGGAAACGTTGACGACAAGCTATGTGACGTACGACGGCCAGAGGGTGTGGGACCGCAGGTTCTACAAGGACGGCGACGCGTAGTGAGTCGGCCGCAAGGTCCACTGCTCAAGAGCAGAACTTCGGTTCATCAAAGTTCGCCTTGAGCGGTGGCTAATACATTCTTTAAGGCCACTTCAATCTTTCACACAAGTGGCCATACACACATATAGATATCTTTTGCGATCACCGAGGCAGCCTCCTAAGGAGCAACGCCAACGGGAGTCGCCAAACAGATTTTATACATCATTTTCGTGTTCATCAACACGACATTTTCTCCTGGCCAGGTACTTGCTTTAACGCAGATTTGCATTTCTTTCAGGATCGTGTTCGTCAACACGATCTTAGCATACATTTGCTTTTAGGCAGACTTGTGTTTGATTTCAAGATTGTGTTCGTCAACGCGATCTTAGCATGCATATTTTAACAATTTAACAATATTGCGTCGAGAATAATCTGATAGCTGGTGGCAACACCTGCCTCGCAAATCTTGCGAGGCGGTTTACGTTGCCTTGGTGCTCAGATCTTCTTTCTCCGCCTACCTTTGTCTCATTCTTCTCCTCCCTCGAGTGCCGGGGCGTTTTGGGGGGCGCACCGAGGGGGCGGCAAAGACCGCCTGGAGAAGAAAAAGAGACCCAAGGTATCTCTTCTTACCTCACTTTGCAGCTGTGGCTTCGCTGACTTTTAGCCCAGCTGCCTTTTCAGACTTAAGGTAAAGGAGTTCTGAGGTTACGGATTCCATCCTCCTGATCCCGAGTCCTGCCTTCACGGGCGGGATTCGGGACGGGGTGTGTGTGTGGAACCCGTGTAATACCCTCATATATACTCCTTATCCTTACCTCTCCCGCACCTGGCCGTTTGGGCTCAGGTACCGAGTTGGAGCGATCGTACCTTGATCGCTTGGGAGGGAAAGATATCCATCTATCCCTCCATCTCTCTACCAACGGATCAGGGGTTCTGTACTCTTGTACTTCAACCCCATACACACCTCCTCCTCCTCCTCTTCCTCTTCCTCCTCCTCCTTCGGGGGGGAGGGCGGGGTGCGCCGGGTGGTGGTGGTGGTGGTGGTGCAGGAGGGGCAGGGAGGAGGGACAGTTGTGTCCTCCCTTCTTCGAAGACCAAAGCAGCAGGATCTCAGAGCCTGGCTTGACATCTTTTGTCAATTCTGGCGTGTATGAAGGAGTCCCAGAATACAGCCAGACACAGTGTATCTTTGCATTCAAGAGGTACGCGTGGTGTTTTCGCACTGTCGGAAACAGAGGTGTCGTTCGTGACAGCGTCGGCCTGCCCCGTGTGGCTGGTTGTGGCAGGTCCTGAAGAGGATAGCCATACACACGCCGAAACGATGGAGACGGACTGGACCAGGGGTGCCCGAAAGAGTGGGCATACTCAGTCCTAGACCAGAAAGGGAACCAAAGGAAGTTGCGCATTCAACTGCTTCTCGGCGACCCTGGCGCGGTTGTCCGTTGTCAGGCGAGCCTGAGGCGGGTGTACAAATAACGCCTTGTATGTTACACTAGTATGGGTTTGCTTGGCGAATGAGTGGTTCTCAGCCGAAAGTCTCTCCAGGAGCTCGTCTTCGGTGGTGCGGACTTTTTCCCGACACTCAGAGAGGTAGCAATGGTGGCTTTACTAAAAAGGGGGCTTCGCAGGTGCGCTCTGATTATCGACGAGCGCCTTATGCAGGGGTCTTGTGGCTCATACCCCTGGGCCGTGGTTAGAGTCCGCTCATGGAAAAGGGGGCAATCGCCCGGCTTAGCTGCGGTTGCCGGCGGTGTCACGAAAGACGGGGCAGTTGTTTCCCCCTTTCTTGGGAGGCCAAAGCAGCAGGTTCTCAGAGCCTTTCTTGACATCTTTTGGCAATTTTGGTGTGTACGAAAGAGTCCCAAAATACAGCTAGACACAGTGTATCTTTGCATTCAAGAGGTACGCGTGGTGTTTTCGCACTGTCGGAAACGGAGGTGTCGTTCGTGACAGCGTCGGCCTGCCCCGTGTGGCTGGTTGTGGCAGGTCCTGAAGAGGATAGCCATACACACGCCGAAACGATGGAGACAGACTGGACCAGGGGTGCCCGAAAGAGTGGGCATACTCAGTCCTAGACCAGAAAGGGAACCAAAGGAAGTTGCGCAGTCAACTGCTTCTCGGTGACCCTGGCGCGGTTGACCGTTGTCAGGCGAGCTTGAGGCGGGTGTGCAAAGAATGCCTTGTATGTTGCACCAGTATGGATGTACTTGGCGAATGAGTGGGGCGTCGAGGACGAAGAAGGAACGGTGGAGAGCGGGGATCATGATGATGATGGTGATGAGGTTGAAAATGATAATGAGGAGGAGGAGGAGAAAGAGGAGGCGGAGGAGGAGGACGAGGAACAGGTTGAGGCGGAGGGGAGGTCGGACGAGGCGGAGGAGGCGGAGTTGGCGGAGAAGGCGGAGGAGGCGGAGGCGGAGGCGGAGGAGGAGGAGGAGGAGGCGGAGGAGGATGAGAAGGAGGAAGGTTGCCCCAATTGGGTCAAGGGCCGGGTCGCGGAGGGGACGACGACATTAAACAACAACGACAACAACGACAACAACGATAACAACGACAACAACACCACCACCAACAACAACACCAATAACAAGAACGACAACGCCAGCAACAACCACCACACCAACAACAACCACAACAACAAAACCAACACTACCACCGCCACCAACAGCAACACCAACAACAACGCCAACAACAACAATACCACCACTAACAACAACAAACAACAATCAACAACAATACCACAGAGAGGACCCCCAACAACAAAAATCAGACTGACACTGCTGAACATGATACTACTACTGATTAACATACTGAAGCTGATAATTAGATATATACCGCTAATAATCATAATAGTACTACTACTACTACTACAACTAGTAATACCGACGACACCAACAGCATCAACAACAACAGCAACAGCAGCAACATCAGCACCACCATCAGCAACACTTCTTTTTAGAACTGTTTGCTCTTACCTGCTCGCGTGCTACCCAACACGTATATCCCAAACCTTCGATACCCGCCCTCTTCGTTTTCGATCGTACTGTCTTGAGTGGTGTATCTTTCTTACCTGCAGCGTGTTTTCCGTGCAGCACCTAATGCGGGGGAAGAGACGACGGATGGAAGGAAGGGACAAGGGGCAGGCAGGTTGCTGAAGCGTGAGTCCTGCATTAATCGCGAGACAGTCTCGAACGATAGCGCGATTTCCAAATACATCGTGAGAAAATCCACAGTGATATCGTGATTCCTGAGTGTCGAGGGCGCGGCGTGTGAATCAATTTCGAGGAAGTCCCACGCAAGAGCGCGATTCTTGTATACATTGTGAGGAAGTCCCGCGCGAGAGCGCGATTTGGGAATAATTTGTGAGGAAGTATTTGGCGGGAGCCGTTGTTGTTCCTGTAAGCCGGGGGCCAACAAGCCAGTTTGGTGCCAGCCAGCTTTCCCTTGTAAATAACAGGGTGCGAGCCCCAGGAAATTCTTTCAATTGGAAAAGCACTGATTAGCGGGCAGGGGGGTTCAACAACAATTCTTCTCTAGAACTGAGAAATCAACAACGAAAACAACGACGACAACAAACAACAAACAACAAACACAACAACAACACCCACCACAACAAAACCACCACCAACAACACCAACAACCACAACGGCAACAACAACAGCAGCAGCAACAACAATCATTTCAATACTGTTTGCTCATATCTGTTCGTGTGCCATTTCACCCGTATATCCCAAACCATCGATACCCGCACTCTTCGTCTTCGACCGTACCCCCTTGCGGGTATATTTTTCTTACCTGCAACGTGTGTTTCGTGCAGCCCTTAGTGCAGGGGTGGAGAGGACGGATGGAAGGAAGGGACAAGGGGAAGGGAGCAGGATGAAGCACGAGAGAGAGAGTAGCAAGAGGGGGGGGGCCTAGGAACAGAAAGCACGTGGCAGAACCAGACGGGCAGATCGGGCGTGTAGACCCTAACGGGCGGGTCCGGAAGGCGGGCCAAGGCGGCCAGGTCCAGCAGGCGGCTTGCTGAAGCGTGCGCCCCGCATAAATCGCGAGGAAGTCTCGAGCGACAGCGCGATTCCCAAATAAATGCTGAGGAAGTCCACCGCGAGAGCGTGATTCATGAGTGTCGAGGGCGCGGGGTCTGAAGAAATTGAGAAGAAGTCCAACGCAAGAGCGCGATGTCTGCATACATTTTAAGGAAGTCCCAAGCGAGAGCGATATTCTGGAATAGATTATGAGGAAGTGTCAGGCGGGAACCGTTGTTGTTGTTCTTGTTGTTGTTGTTGTTGTTGTTGTTGTTGTTGTAAACTGTGGGCCAACAATCCTGTTTCGAGACCCAATGTTTCCCTGGATAAAGAAAACAAAGTGCGAGGGGCGCTTCAATTGAAAAAACACGATGTGCCCCGGAGGGGGGATTAACAACATTCATTCTTCAGTGGTGAAAGAACAACAAAAGCAGCAACAAGAACATTCATTTGAATACTGTTCGCTCTTATTTGTTCGAGTGTAATTCAACGTGTATTTTCCAAACCCTCGATGCCCATCCCCTTCGTCTTCGATCATTCCCACTTTGGGGGTATATTTTTCTTCCCTGCAGGCCAGGTCCCGGCAAGCGGCGGGGCGGCCGCGAACCGTCGGCCTGGCCAGGGGCAGCGCTGACCAGCGGCAGCCCGACCCCAAGAGGGACGGACAGGGAACCGACCACGACGACGATGACGACGACGACGACGACGACGACGAGCAGCAGCGAGAGCGAGAGCGAGAGCGAGAGCGAGAGCGAGAGCGAGAGCGAGAGCGACAGCGGGGCCACGAAGGGCATGGATGGGGTCACGATAGGCAGCAAGGGGGCCACGAAGGGCGACAGCGGGGCCACGAAAAGCATGCGTATGGGGCCACGAAGGCGCGAATGCGCGGGGGCCACGAAGGGCAGATATGCGGGGCCACAGAGGGCAGCGACGGGGCCACTGAGGGCGGCCATGGGGCCGCGAAGGGCAGCGAGGGGGCCGCGAAGGGCGACGGCGGGGCCGCGAAACGCATGGGGCCACGACGGGCGCGAAAGAGCAAGGGCCACGAAGGGCATGCGTATATGGGGCCGCGAAGGGCAACGAGTCGGCGGCGAAGGGTTGCAACGGGGCCATGAAGGGCAGCGACGGGGTCACGAAGGCATGCGTATATGGGGCCACAAAGGGCAGCGAGGGGGCCGCGAATGGCTGCGACGGGGCCATGAAGGGCAGCAACGGGGCCACGAAGGGCTGCAACGGGGCCGCGAAGGGCAGCGATGGGGGCCACGAAGGGTTGCAACGGGGCCACGAAAGGCAGCGAGGGGGCCACGCAGGACTGCAACGGGGTCACGAAGGGCAGCGAGGGGACCACGAAGGGTTGCAACGGGGCCACGAAGGGCTGCAACGGGGCCACGAATGGCGGTGAAGGGGCCACGAAGGGTTGCAACGGGGCCACGAAGGGCAGCGATATCCCGATTTCTAAGTAAACTGTGAGGAAGTCCTAGGCGTGACCGCGAATCCCAGGTGCCTGAGTGTCGGGAGCGCGGCGCTAGAGTAAACTGCTGGGAAGTCCAACGCAAGATTGCGATTCTCGAATCAGTTGCACGCAAGTCTCCAGCTAGAGCGCGGTTCCAGAACGCAGAGAGAACGATTCCGGAATCAATTGTAAGGAAGTCCCAAGCGGAAGCGCGATTCCTGAGTAAACCGCGAAGGAGTCTCATGTGGGAGCGGTCCTGGCTAAATTGTGAAGAAGTCAGAGGCGGGAACCATTGTTGTTGTAATCCGGGGACCAACGGCGCAGTTTGACCCCTGTGATGTTCTTAGATAAAAAACCAGGTGCGAACCCCGGGGAAACACTTCAATTGAAAAACACAAGTGTCACAGGAGGGGGGAACCAACAATCAGTATTTCTCACTAGTAAGAATTCAACAAACAAGTCAACAAACAGACAAACACACAAATTAATGAACACATAAACGCACAGCATCAATAACGGCAACAACAACAACCACAACAACAACAGCAACGGCAGCAACAGCAGCAATATCAGCAACAATACCACCACCATCAACAACAACGACAACAACCACAACAGTCCCACCAACAACAACAACCCCAACAAGAACAACCCAACAACAACAATCCGCACCGCATAACCTCACTTCAGCCACGCGCCCAGGGATAGTGAATGACCGTTCGGCCCTTCATTCTGAACCGTATACATACATATGCATACATGTCGGTGTAGATGTTTGTGCAGATGTATGTACAGTACACATTCAGGGCATGGACATCGACATCCTTCCCCACGATGGCAGCATCAAGTACTTAGGTCAGCTCATCAGCTTTCACGACGCGATGGAGACTGAAATCCACCACCGTACGAGGGCAGCATGGGCAACGTTCACTTCGCACAAACAGGAGCTGACAAGCAAACACTACCCACTGGCACACCGACTTCGACTTTTCAGCCGGACCGTAACACCCGCAGCACTCTACGGAGCAGAGACATGGACGCTCACGGAACCTCTTCGGCAACACCTGCGGCGAACACAACGACGCATGCTCCGCATGATCATCAGGACACCAAGGCGACGCGCTACCCGCCAAACGACCCCGACGAGTAGCACCCAAGAACACGCGGACGACCGCACGACCACTCAAGCACCTGACCAAGAAACCAGCAGCAGCGACGACGCAGAGAGCAACGCGCCCCAACAAGACACGACCGACCGACACAGCGAGAGCAACGACAACAACAATGACGAGGACGCGATGGAGCCGTGGGTCGACTACATCCAGCGAGCCACGCGGCGCGCAGAACAGCTCATGCAACACCACCACATCGAAAACTGGGAGACGATTCACAGACAGAGGTCGTGGCGCATGGCATCCAAGGTAGCCAAACACGAGCCCACCAGATGGACGTGGCGTGCACTGCACTGGCAACCAGGAGAGAACTCACGGCAACGTGGCCGGAGACACCACGGCGGCCAGCGCAAGCGCTGGGACGACGACCTCATCAGCTTCCTTCAAGAACACCGACCCGACCTGCACCCAGCGCCCACGCCAACCAACGAGCAGGGCAAGCCGAACGACCTCACTTGGGTTCGCTCAGCTCAAGACACCACCACGTGGTCGACACTCGAACACAAATACATCAGCACGTCGCCGACATTCACAACCAGGACTTCCTCCTCCTCTCCTCCTCCGTCATAACTTTTTGTGTGTTGCACCGAATCATGTATTGTGTGTCTCGCAGTTCCTGTGCATGTCTCTATGTTTACAGGAGGCCATGGCCTCACCCACCTGGTCTGAGCAGGCCCGGACAGCTGTCCGATGTGGTGGTTCGTTCGTTCGTCGTTCGTTTGTGCAGATGTATGTGTACATGTAAATGTATCCGTGTTTGAATATGGTCTTGTATGTGTAGTTGTATACGTTCTCTGTAATTGTGGGTTTAGGTGTACAAGTTTTTATAAGGTGATGTATAGGTATATGTATATGTGTAACTGTAATGGGACATGTATAGATAAGTTGTTTTAGGCCCCGCCTGCTTGTGCCCTGTCTCCCCAATTAAAGCTGTGCGTCGCCCGCCTAGCTTTTAGCGGAAGTGGTTCGCTCTCGCCCCGCCGACCAAAATGTATAGATAGGTTCGTGTATGTGTATTTGTATATGCTCATGCTTGTGTGTATGTTTATGTATATGCAGAGGCTTATGCATATGTATGTATACAAGTGTAAGTGTATATGTGCATATGTGTATACCTATACATGTAGGTGTAGGTGTTGTAACTGTTCTTAATTATACATATATATGTGTATGAATACATGTATATACGTACATGGAAAACGTATATTTGTATGTGAACTTGTAGGTTTATATGTCAGTTTGTATGAAGACAAGCGTTTCTATGTCTATGTATGAATCCATGCATCTGTATATGTATAGGTGTATGTAGATGTGCTTGTATAAGTAGACTTAGGTGTGTCATTACATGTGCAGGTATATGTCTATGTCTATGTTTATGTATATGTGTATGTATAAGTGTATGCTTATGGTAGATGTTTTCATATATATATATGTAGGTATATGGTTATGTATAGGTAGAAGTATTTGTGGTTGTGTATGTGTATGTGTATGCATATGTATATTATCCAAATAGGTTTGCCCCTATAGGAATCCTAGCTCAAACCGTACTAATGGGTCCCCCTAATTCCTATGGCTATGCCTATGCTTATGCCTATGCCTCACCCTAACTCCTATGCCTACGCCTATGCCCGTGTCTTCTTGCTTGCTTGCTTGGTTGCTTGCTTGCTTGCGCGCTTGCCTGCACGCTTGCTTGCTTGCTGCGTTGCGTATTCCAAGCATGCTTGGTTCCTCTGGTTCCTTGATCTGAGTAGTCTAATGTTTTTTTGGGGTCGACGTTGGCGGACATGTATATGTTTATGTATAGGTGTATGCATGTGTATACGTATATGTTTATGCCGATGTATATGCATATGTATATGTATATGTATATGTATATGTATATGTGTACGTATTTGTATATGTATATGTATACGTATACGCATACGTATATGTATATGTTTATGTTTATGTATATGTACATGTATCTGTATGTGTATAGGTATAAGTATATGTACATGTATATGTATATGTATATGTATATGTATATGTATATGTATATGTATATGTATATTATATGTATATGTATGTGTATATGTACATGTATATGTATAGGTATATGTATATGTATAGGTATGTGTATATGTATACGTATTTGTATATGTCTATGTCTATGTGTATGTATATGTTTATGTTTACGTATAGGTACACGTATATGTAGTTGTACATGTACTGGTACCTGTATATGTATATGTTTATGTATGTTTATGCGACTGTAACTGTATATGTATATGTATATGTATATGCATCTGCATATGTACATATGTATGTATTTGTTTATATATATATATATGTATTTGTGTATGTATATGTATGCACGTGTATGTGCGTATATGTATGGGGATCTCTGTATATGGGCACGCATATTTGTTTGTTTGTATGTATGTATGCATGCATGTATATATTTGTATAGTCATTCGCATATGCATAGATATGTATATCCATACAGACATGTTTGTGTGTGCGTGCATATGCATCCCATAAGTTTGTATGTATGTATATATATATATATATATACACGGGCGCGTAGGTTTACATTGGTAAGCATGTGTACATATATGAATATACATCATATACATTTCCGTATATATAATGAACATACATTTATCTATACACATATTTATCTGCTGTGAAGTACTGTCGCAGGTGAAGACCCCATCGCGTGTCAGAAAGAGTGTGCTATGAGCCCAGTGCTGGGTCGACCGGGCGGGCTCCAGACTGTGTGTTATCTCTCGTTTTCTCTTTAGTTTTCCGTCTCTCTCTCTCTCTCTCTTTCTCTCTCTATTCCTCCTTTTCTTTGCCTTCCTCATTCTCTTGTTCCCAACCATCCTGTGATGTTGGGTCCTCGTTTCGAAGAGACAGCGCCCCGCGTTAGTCTTCTCCTCTCCTCTCCTCTCTCCTCTCCTCTCCTCTCCTCTCCTCTCCTCTCCTCTCCCTCTCCTCTCTCCTCCTCTCCTCTCCTCTCCTCTCCTCTCCCTCTCCTCTCCTCTCCTCTCTCCTCTCCTCTCCTCTCCCTCTCCTCTCCTCTCCTCTCCTCTCCTCTCCTCTCCTCTCCTCCTCCTCTCCTCTCCTCTCCTCTCTCTCCTCCTCTCCTCTCCTCTCCTCTCCTCTCCTCTCTCCTCTCCTCCTCTCCCTCCCCCCTCTGTCCTCCCATCCCAGCCTCTCCCCGCCCAGCGTTTCGTGGCCCCACAGGGAGCTCCACCGAAGGTCCCAGTGGCGCAGTTCGCATGCGGCTCCTGCGCCCAGTGCAGCGTTTCGTGGCCCCGTGGGGAGCTCCACCGAAGGTCCCAGTGGCGCAGTTCGCATGCGGCTCCTGCGCCCAGTGCAGCGTTTCGTGGCCCCGTGGGGAGCTCCACCGAAGGTCCCAGTGGCGCAGTTCGCATGCGGCTCCTGCGCCCAGTGCAGCGTTTCGTGGCCCCGTGGGGAGCTCCACCGAAGGTCCCAGTGGCGCAGTTCGCATGCGGCTCCTGCGCCCAGTGCAGCGTTTCGTGGCCCCGTGGGGAGCTCCACCGAAGGTCCCAGTGGCGCAGTTCGCATGCGGCTCCTGCGCCCAGTGCAGCGTTTCGTGGCCCCGTGGGGAGCTCCACCGAAGGTCCCAGTGGCGCAGTTCGCATGCGGCTCCTGCGCCCAGTGCAGCGTTTCGTGGCCCCGTGGGGAGCTCCACCGAAGGTCCCAGTGGCGCAGTTCGCATGCGGCTCCTGCGCCCAGTGCAGCGTTTCGTGGCCCCGTGGGGAGCTCCACCGAAGGTCCCAGTGGCGCAGTTCGCATGCAGCTCCTGCGCCCAGTGCAGCGTTTCGTGGCCCCATAGGGAGCTTCATCTCAGGTCCCAGTGGCGCAGTTCGCATGCGGCTCCTGCGCCCAGTGCAGCGTTTCGTGGCCCCGTGGGGAGCTCCACCGAAGGTCCCAGTGGCGCAGTTCGCATGCGGTTCGTGCGCCCAGTATAGCGTTTTGGCACCATAGGGAGCTCCACCGAAGGTCCAAGTGGCGCAGTTCGCATGCGGCTCCTGCGCCCAGTGCAGCGTTTCGTGGCACACCACAGGGAGCGCCACCAACTGTCCCAGTGGCGCAGTTCGCATGCGGTTCGTGCGCCCAGTGCAGCGTTTCGTCGCCCCATCGGGAGCTCCACTTAAGGTCCCAGTGGCGCAGTTCGCATGCGGTTCTTGCGCTCAGTGCAGCGTTTCGTGGCACACCACAGGGAGCTCCACAGAAGACTATACCCACAACTGCGGTATTCACAAATGCATATGGTTGGGTTCGCCAGTTTTTTTTTTCTTCTCTCTCGCTCTCTCTCCGCCATGGGCTGCGCGAGGGATGGGGCAGCGGCTCGGAGGTGCACGGCTTCTCTGTCCCGTGCTCGCCTTTCTCGTTGGCAGCCCCGAGCTACGAAAGGGCGACAGACAGGGAGGAGGCGCAGGATGGATGCGACAACGTCACGGTCGATGGGCAACAGTTTTTGCGTCCGCGATGGATCAGGTGGGACCTCGGTCGGAAGTCGGCCCGGTCGCTCCAGAACCGTCCAACCCGTTTCGAGGAGGAGGAGGAGGAGGAGGAGGAGGAGGAGGAGGGAGGAGGGAGGGGAGGGGAGGGGGAGGGGGAGGAGGAGAAGGACTTCCCGCGGATTTCTTGGATCGGCGCTGTGCGCGCGCCATGGGTGGTGCCGGAGGCGCCGCCACGGGGTTTCAGCGCGCAGCGCGGCTCCAAGAACCCCGCGCAGACCTGAGAGAGTTCATGTTCAATAATTCGTCAATCGGGCTTGCTGGAGGATTCTCATTTGTTTGGGCAGAGCCGGTCGTCGTTCCTCGAGATTCTTCGGGCCATGTGTCCCTACTGTGGCGGTGCCCTGGGTTGTATGGTCTTGTTTCCGTGTCCAGGCGTTGCCCAGGGTGGTTTGGTTTTGTCTCCTTATTGTGGCCTTCCCTGGGATTGCTTGGTCGTCTTTCCTTTCCCTGGTATTGCCCACAACTCCTTGGTGTTCTTTTCTTGCTGCATTCCCTTGTTGCTAGGTCTTGTTTCCTTCCTGCATTCCTGGGGTGCCTGATCTTGCGTCCTCATTGCATTCGCAGGCTTGCTTGGTCTTGTTTCCTTGCCGCATTCCCCGGGTCGCCGGGCCTAGTTTCGCCAAGTAATGCCAACCAGCGCCAAGCTACGCCAAACAATGCCAACACGCAACGCCAAGCAATGCCAAGCGACGCCAAGAAACACAGCAACGCCAAGCAACGCAAAGCATCGCCAAGAACCGCCACGCAATGATGGGCAATGCGCCCCTGCAGTGGGGAACGTTCGCCTCATGGGGGTCGCGCCAGGTTCATGCAGTTGTTTATAGTATATACATATATATATATATATATATATATACATATATGTATTAAAAACAACTATGAGGGTGGCCCTTCGCCGCGAACGGAGTTTCTCTCGTCTTCGTCGGACTTGAACGTCCTGCCCCGGGATGCGCTCCAGCAGCGGCGCCCGACGAGGGCGTTGCGGGGTCTCCCCCAGAGAGTGGCCGCCGAAGGGCCCGAGCCGGGGTCCGGAGGCCGGGGAGGAAGGCGCTCGGCGTGACGGCAGGGCAAGTCGTGCCTGTCCCTCGACGGGAGGAACAGTCAAACACGGTCCAACAAATAGTTCGGGGGCGGCAAAGAGGGGGGGGATGACCAGGGTGGGGTGGAAATCATGGCGGGGGCCATGACGTCTCCCCAGATTTTATGGCGCCTCTTCTTGTTTCATTACGTCCCTGGCCCCCCCGCGGGGCCGCGCACATGCCGCCGGTCATGATTTGCACCCCCCCCTCTTGGACACCCCCCTCTTGGCCGCTCCCGAATAGTATGGGGACCATTTGTTGACTATCTTGGGCGATGTTTGGGCACTTGTCGACTCTCTCTCTCTATCTCTTTATTTGTCGCCCACATTCCGCGTGTGGAAGGAGACGCCCGACCCAAGCGTAAGAGTGGCCCTCTGCGGGAGTGAACTCGACTTGCGGGGGGGGCGCGGAGGTGAATGGGGGGGCGGGGGGGGCGAGCCCAAGCACGCAGCGATGGGCAGGCCGCGCGCCAAGGGGCCACTTTTGCCTGGGGTCGCTCGCTGCGTGTACTCCAGATTTCGTAATAAAAGAGAGGGGGTCTGGACCCTCCAAGACAAGCCATTTCAGACCTCCCCCGTGGGAAAACCCTCCAAAACATCGTCCCCAGACCCCCCAGGCCCTCCAAGATAGCCTGGAAGAGACCCCCCCCGAAATGAGACCCCCCTCCCTTTATTACGAAATCTGGAGTAGCCGACAGAGGACAGCTATACTCAGCATCAGGGGGGCCTGCCCCTGTGGGCAAGGGGCCCCGCAGTTTCTGGCGCCATGCTCGGCCCCCACGGCGGCTTGTCCGGGCCCCAGCCCATCCGGAAGTTGCTCCGAATGAAACGCTGGTCCAGGGGAACGCCCTGGTATCCCTCTAAAAATGGAAGGCGGCAGTAGCATCATAAGATGTTCGGAGGTCCGCATGGGTTCCTCGGACCAGCGCAGGACACTCGGGACCCTCCTCCCCTGAGCGCGCCAGGGGCGACACAGGATGCGCTGCCAGGGGGGGGCCGAGTACCGACCTGAGAAACGCGTGAGGACTTCTGGAAGTCGTCGTTTTCACCCCAGGTCGGTTATGATGGCCTCGAGGGCCGGCAAGGGCTCCGAGAGCCCGAAAATTGTGGAAGCTCGCTGTTCCTTTTTGATTCGAGACTTCGGCTGTTTGGGAGCATGACGTGTGTTCCGCCAAGTGATATCCCATTCCGCGGACGATCTGTCAACCGTACCGGCTTGGCGCATCTCGAGGCGTCGTCGATCCTCGACCAAGTAATGATTCGGTGCATAGTCCCGTAGACACGCTAACGGCGATGTATGTAACGGCGATGTCGGCTCAGATCAGAGGTCGGCCGATTTGCTGCTGCCGAGCAGGCGGCCAGTTGTGGGAGCGCACTGAGTGGCACTGCCAGCTCCTGCTCCTCCCCCTCTCATCACTCCCTCCTGTCCCTCCCTTCTCTGATGGTAGGAAATGCATATGTCTCCACGCGATGTGTTCTTGCACGTGCCGCCCTCATCCCCGCAACACTGGCGTTTGTGGTGTGCCTTATGATGCGACGGGGCATGCCTTTGCAAGTTGCCAGCAACATGCTCAGTCAGATGTTGCTGCCGATACCTCCTCGAGCACATGAAACTGCGACGGGGCAAGATCATGCAGCAGCTAGCGTCACTGCTGCGCCGTCTCCTCCGAGAAAGAAGGCGGCAGCCAGCGTCACTGTCGCGCCGCCTCCTGTTCAAAAGCACGCAGCTGCCAACGTCACTGAAGAGGGGGAGCGGTTGCTGCCGCTGGTCTGGGTGCACTTCCCCAAGACAGGGTCCTCGTTTGCATCGCTGCTTGCACATTTCGGCTGCCCCGACATCCCCACCAGCGACAGAGTGACGAACCCGGTGAAGTTCCATCGCCACTACCCCAAAGAGGAGTGGCGCAACGGCAGCTTCGAGAGGTTCCACGCTGGCCACAGCCCCATCCTCGTTCGCGAGCTGGGCGGCGCCACCCCGCCCGAGCGCGTCGTCAGCATGTTCCGGTCGCCCGCATCGCGAGTCTTGTCGGGATACTTCCACAGCTTCCACGACTGCTTCCCCATGCAGCGGAAGTACAACTGCACGGGCTACGACAGCGACTGCCCGGCGGAGCTGTGGCGCGAGCCCCTTCCGGCGCAGGCGCAGCGGCTCAACGAGTACGCCGCGTGCGTGGACGAGTGCACCGCGCGCCTGCTGACCGGGAGCATGTGCGGGGCGACGAAGGCGACGCCGCCCGACCTGCGGGGCGTCAGCGTGGGCATCGTGCAGAGGCTCGGCTTCGTCGGGCTCGTGGAGGAGTGGCCCTTGTCCGTCTGCCTCTTTTACCTGCGCTTCGGGGGCGCCTGCCTGCCCGTCTCGTTCGAGAACCTGCGCCCCATGTCTGGACGCCCGAAATGGGTACTGAAAGAATGGGTACAATGCCCAACAACAATTCCTGTTCATTTTGAACAGGATTCGCTGTCCACGCCGCCGCGGCCTGTGTCCATTCGAGACAGAAGGCCGCCTGCCCAACAGCGGCCGCTGTTGGCTTGGGACAACATTTGTTGTTGGGCTTAGTGCCCATCCTTTCCGTACCCATTTCGGGCGTCCAAACCATGAAGTCGCAGCACCGCGACACGCGGGCCGGCCTGGCGGAGCTGCTCACCGCCGACCTCGGCCTCGAGGAGGCCGTCTACCGGGCTGCCTCGGACCGCTTCTGGCGGGACGTGCGCGGCCACGGCGCCACCGCGGCTCGGTGCCGCCGGGTCTGTCTGGGCAGCGCCCAGCACTTCTCGGGGGCGGAAAAGAGGGGGGTGATGACTAGGGGGGGGTGGATATCATGTCGGGGGCCATGATATCTCCCCAGATTTCGTGGCGCCTCTTCTTATTCCATTACGTCCCTGGCCCCCCCGCCAGGCCGCGCACATGCCGCCGGTCATGATTTGCGCCCCCCCTTTTGGACACCCCCTCCTGGCCGCTCCCGAACTTCCCGGGCGACTGACCGCCTCCGCGCGAGCGCCTTCTCGTACTGCCTAAACTGCCAGAGGATCTGGAGAAGTGTGGAACGTTCGTGCACTTTCTCGCGCGAGCAGCCCTGTGGTCTTGGCCAAAGGCGTGGGCACGCTACGGCGCTAGCGAGGACACCATGTCAGAGGAAGTGGCCATGCGCGTCTACGCGTGGCCTTCTCATCGAGCTTTATAAAACTGTTTAACTTGGGCGCCTCGGCGCGCTGCGGCCGCAGCCGCCGCTGCGCGCTCGGCATGCGCGTGCGCCGGTCGATGGGAAGCAAAAGTTAACGGCGATGTCGGTTTCGGTATTGTGGGAACGCATGGCTCATGCTGTCCTTCAATACCCTCCAAGACAAGCCGTTTCAGACCCCCCCCCCCCGTGGGAGGACCCTCCAAAACATCGTCCCCAGACCCCCCCCAGGCCCTCCAAGATAGCCTGGAAGAGACCCCCCCCGAAATGAGACCCCCCTCCCTTTATTACGAAATCTGGAGTACCCTCCCCCCCCCCAAACCCGAAATTCGGGCCTTCGGGTCGGGTTGGGGTGGTCTGGTAGGCAGTCACTCCCCACGTCCCATCACGAGAACGCCGCGGCGTCAGGCTGTGGTGCATGCCCTGTCTCTGGGGGCCTCCCGCGCGGGACCGCGGCGTCTCGGGGCGTCCAGCCGCGCGGCTCGCGAGTCGCGAGCCGTGAGGCGACTCTGCGGACGGTACTCGAAATCCCCGAATAATCATCTTGCGGGTCGGGTTTTTTGAGGCGTCTCTTTTTGGAAACGGGCCGTCCAGTTTATTGGGGCGGTTTTTTTAACCGAAGACGAGCGGGGGCCCAGAATATGAAGGCCCCCCGTTGACAGGGGGGTCCGGAAAATTCTTGACGCTTCGCAGATCCCCACCAGTCTCAGCCTGTCTGGCTGGTTCAAGTCGTTAGGGCGCTCGGAGCCTGGCGCCTCATCGGCGACTCACTCCAGTGGCCCCCCACTTGCCATCTCCCTGCGCGACGGACTTGACCATGGTGGTGCGTCTCCGGTGTGGGTTGCGCCATGGCAAGCCTTGAATTCCGGGACATTTTGTCCAGTGCACGTGCTCGAGCTTGAAGGGCGATGTCCGCCGTCAGCTCCACCCCCCTCAGCTTCGCAGTTGCTGTCTGAGTGGGCCGGCCGGCTTGCGCCTGTCTGTGCTAATTCGCCTAGTTCGCGTCCCGGACTTTGCTCCTGCCGCCTGACCGTCGTCTCGTGGCCGCGACTAACAAAGATCCCCACCAGCCCATCCGGAAACGATCAGCAGGTGAGTTGGTAAATCAAGGACGGCTGGAAGCATGCAGTTGCGCGGCCGTCTTCAGAAAAACAAGGATCACAAATAGCTTCTCGCAGTGAAGTTTAAGGTGGGAATCAGTGCAAGATACGAGGTGGTACTCCCCGTGGTGAATGTCTTTAGCGCAGGTGGCTGTATCCACCCTGTTCCATGAGGAAGAGGTTTCACACAGCTTCGCGCAGCGAAGTTTAAGATGGAAGCCGGTGCAAGATACGCGGGGGTGTTCCCTGTGGTAAGCATCTCTGGCTATCTATCATTCGTCGCCCCTGTCGCAAAGTTGAGAGTCGCATCCCCATATGCATCCATGATCTCTGCCCCCGCACTGAAGTTTATCTTAAACTCGCGTGCGGCTGCTGGTGCTGGTGATTGTGGTGGTGGCGGTGGCGGTGGTGGTGATGCTGCTGGTGTTGCTGCTTGTGGTGCTCTTTTGCCCTCTTGGAGGCATCTTGGAACAAGTGGTGCTGCTGGTGCTGATGTTGCCTGGGGCCATGTTGGGGTAATCGTAGTAGTAGTAGTAGTAGTAGTAGTAGTAGTA